>JADMNL010000023.1:209842500-210262500 GCA_016271365.2 Neoceratodus forsteri | reverse complement strand
GCCAAAGCCCAGGAAGTCTGCCATTCCACTGGCAGTGGAATTTTTGCAGCACTTGCATAACGCTGCAGAGTGTATGTACTGCTACAGAATTCCATGCTCCTGGTAATTTCATTCAAATACAATTTTTCCACAGTGCCTGGGTCCAAGTCTCCTTGTTTAGCACGAACCCCTCTTCTATGCCAATTAGGTGTCAACTAGGAACCCCAAACATGGCTTAATTTCCCCACCTCTGGTGGGCACCCAAAAGGCAGCTCTGAAACAGTAATAAGGCAGCAGTGAACCCTATCACATAGTATTGTACCACAGTAGGCCAAACCATACTGCACAATACGTTCAGGCAGTGGGAAGGTACAGGTAAATCAGGATAGAGCCCATGATTTCCAAGGTCTTATTAAGAGTATTCAAATCTGTCCATTAAACTATCCTGTCTCCCATTATGCATCCACAGCGACTTCCCCACCTATCAAGTCAGACCCCTTCTCCCCCAAATTTTAGTCTACTTCCCCACACCTCTCTGGAGCAGATGCCTCTGGGAAAATCTGTCAAAACAATTCGCAGGCATAACTTAATATTTCTTACATTTGTGTTTTCTGCCCTTGTTCTTTTTAAGATTACTTGAATGCAAACAAGAATTTGGTCCTTTAAACTTCCATCGGTTCCTGTTGCTTATTTTCTACCTGAAGTCATACTGCACTGTTTGGAACAGTCATGTTCTTTAGAATACCAGAGAGGATGGTGACTTCAAAGTGGGTAGAAACACAGGAACAATTCTAAGACTGAATGGTCCCGTTTTCTGAAAATTCCCTAACCGGAAACAAGTTAATTACAATGAGATAGCTTGAACAGTGTCTTGCTTAAATAGGTTTCTTGCAGTTTCTCATTGGTATCATGCAGCAGACATGACTTGGACCTCAAGACAGAGCAACTCCAGCCAAGGAGCTGCCTGCTGGAAGGAAGTTAAGCCATAACTTGTATCTAGGATTAGTTATCCACCTGAAAACTGCTAGTCTCACTTCTGAGACTGCACCAAGCAAGTCACACCTCAAAATGCCAGTTTTAACAACATTTAGTAGGGAACAGGGCTGCATTGCATAAATCAGAGTGCAAGCACCACTGGGAATAGTACCTGCCTTTACAGTACTTCAACATTGTAAGCAACTGTTATTTAAGGGGTAGTAGTATACCATCATACTCCCACTCCAATATGCAATGCAGCCCCATTCCCTACTGTCATCAAACCTGGACTTTGGGGGCAGGACTGTGGACGACCTCAGCAAGCTCTTGGAACAGAGACTGTAGCAGCTTTCAGGTAGCTAAAGCAATACCTTGACCAAGGAGAAAAAAAGTTTGTGGCTGAATTACAGAGGCAGTAAAAGTTGCCTGCCCAGACAGACAGCTGCTCTTTCCATGGGCGCGTAGCTCCAGCCATACAGTTTCACCAGTAGGTAGCCTTAAAGAGGTAGTATGGTGCCTGAACTCAACTTTTAAAAGTAAATAACATTTTGTAACTGAAGTACTTTTTCTATCCCTTTTGGCCAAACTGAAGGTTTCTACCCGACCTTAACTACAGGGGTCAATATTCAGTTTCGCAACCACCAGTAACTGAGTTTAGACTGACCCAGCTGGCGTACTTATGGTACCTTCTCCAGTACACACCAGCAGGGCTAGAAAAAATTAGCATCATACAATATCTACCATGCTTTGGCTAGAGGGCTGGTGCCAATTTCAAACCCTTGGTAATGTACTAGGTGTGATATGTGGAGCTGCAGTTTAACCTACAGGCAGACATCTAGCATGATTCCCTTCATACATTAGCACTGTAATCCACCAGCACGGCACAACTAACAGAGCCAATCAACAGCTGCATGACTGGTCACCTGTGAGGTCAAATGAACGAGGTCCCACTGCCTATGAGGTAGAACAGGAATGAACTTCACACACAAACTTCCAGGGAGAGTTCTGTTCTCTGTATCACATGTAATACTGTTTGGTAGAAAACTTAAAAGGAAAAATACTTAAGAAATAATTAGGTGCTACTAGCTCTTGAAGCAGGAATTATGCCATCTGGCTAGTGTCAGGTTATATACTGGTAGCCAACTGGCTCCCAACTCATAAGTGGTCACAAATAGGTGCCAATAATACTTGCCCCAATTGTACTTATCAAAATATATTAATAATCAGTATGTATTAGAGACTTTCCTGGCAGGCTGGAACCATGATCTAAATGTAGCTTTTCAAGTGACATCTACAGGGCTAGCTCTGGCTTTCTGTTTTATCCCCACTGTATGGCAAAGAAAGGAAAGGGGAATTGTTTAACCAGGAAAGGAACACTAACTCAGCTTGTTAGTTAACAGACTTGCTCAGGGTCACAGTATGCAAGGGGAGGTGAGCCAATGAGATTCGAATCCAGGGCTCTAGGTAGTCGTCTCAGTCGCGCTTAATCATTAACGCTATGCTGCTTCCTAAAACCACCAAACCCAACTGTCAAATTTGGCTTCCGCTTTTGCAACTGTCAGAGTAAGCCCGTCACATTTTCTTGTACCTTTTGAACAAATCTAGTAGCCTTTTGCTAAAACAAACTGTGCAAAATGAGTACACCATTACCAAACTTGGTTCCTATTTTAGTCAAGTTTTGTTTTAATTAGAATAAGCATTTTATCTGCAATTTGACCATGAGACAGCTACAAATTTACCCATTTTTAATTTTCTTCCCCAAATTCAATTTTTCAAAATGGGAAATTCAGTCTTGCAGAATCTTAATCTGTTCAACAGTTGTCAAAAGTGTATTGCTGACATCCTTAAATTCATGTTCAGTTCATTTTTTTTTTAGTTTTCAGATGTTAAAACAGCTTTTCAGCTGTAACCAAACACTCACTTGCACTTTTAAAAATCTCTTCGTTGAGGTCATATGGGTTTACCTGCTAGATTCATGCAGAGAAAAAAAAAAAAAAAGCGACATGGTTAACAATAAATGCCGCTTTAAAATAGCAAATCCCATGGTCTCCCATTTTTGTGGAAATAAGGTGGTCCAAGTACCAGGGCACGCTTATACTGTACAAAAACCTAGGGATCTCATGTGACCTTCCACTCACGCATATGTTATTATCCCAAACATAGTATAGGTTAATTGCATACAGTGGCATGAAAGCCCCACACTCAGTGTGATGTCCCCCTTTATATAGGATCCCAGGTGTATCCTGAGGTAAAGAGTTACATGAGCCTGTTTCAAGGACATGGGGAATGTTGGCCAAAACACCAGAGAATTTCCCATACTCTTCTTCGTAAGCACAAGGAATCTTGAACTTCCACATGGTTAAACGGTATTACCAAGCTTTAGATAGCCCTTTTCCTATCAAGAAGTGCATTCCTGAGCTTCAGGTAACTTTGTAAGATCCCCACACTGCATTTCTTTAAATATGACTATTCTCAATATTATTAAGTATTATCAGCTGCTCCTGAACACCCAATGTCCCAGGACGGTCAGGGAACAGTGCGCTAAGGGTCTACATAACTTAGAAATAGATACAAACCTGCACACGAGTGCTTTATTTAAAAAAATATTTAGAATTCAGGTGAAATTAGGACATCATACAAGATAACAGTACATATTTCTCACCTTAACATGATACTGTAACCCCAATTCTGTATCAAAACTTTAATAGGTGCAAACCTAAAGCAATTAAAGGGACATGCACAGTACAAGCTCATATATAGCAAAGACCCCCAAAAAAAGCGGTTTGCACACAACAAAATTTTAAAGTATGCTGCTTCTAGTAAACAAAATAAATCAAGCTATTAAATGATGTGGCATTTCACACCTCTAGATGCCCTCCAGTTTGTCTATCCAGTACTGTTTGACTTTTGTTAAATTAGTAACTGTCTTTCTACTCTCTCTCTTCAGCAGCAGCTACTTATTCTTCATACTGACTGCACATTCTAGGACATCACCAACACCATGGAATGCCTTGGAAATGCAAAGCCCAGTAACTGATGCGATCTGAGAACACCAGAGTACACCAGCACATTTGGTACATCCCATATATTTTGGCTACTGAATGCCACCCATGTAGACCAAGTCAAACTCGAGTCAGGCAGAAGTTGATATAGTGAGCTTCAGTAAAGCTGCATTACCTCAAACTGTTACTTTAACTTGATGGTGCAGCTCCTGCAAAACTTCAATTAGGTTCATATTGGGCTCCACAGTGAGGGCAATTAAAAACTACAAAGAGGGAGCACGATTTAGAATAGAACAAAACATGCTCACAGGACAGTAACTACACCCGAATTAAATAAAAATACGCTGTGTGGCCTATACACAAACCACCACTTCAGACGCTGGGAGACTTGCAAAACGCTGATTCAAGTGCTATTTCTGAAGGCTACTGTTGGCTTTTCATGGCAGATACACAGCACTTGCACTGTATACAAAGACAGGATTGTAGAGCAAGATGCATGTGAAGTAACCTCACGACAGAGCAAAATGACAGTAAAGCTAACAAAGCAGTGGGGGAAGAGAGAAGATAGGACAATAAAACACCAACTAAATATACACTAACGTGCTTGTCTGTGGCCTACATATTCTGCTTCAGTGCAAGAAAGCTGAAGGGTGTCCTCTATCGGGCACCAAACCTTCCAGCTACTACATGACATTAGCAACTAAAACTAACAATACGCAGCTCTTTCAACAACAAGCAAGCGACTTCGGCGGCAGAGATTTCCAGAAGCCCGTTTGTTTCTTACTGAATGTATAATACGCACGCTGGACTTCAGCTGAACTTCCTCTATTCTCTCACCACCATGCACCTAGAGTGGAGTCCCGCTAATGGAAAATGAGAATTAAAACAAAAAAAAGTTGCAACCTCCACGGAGGTGTGTGGCACTGAGCCCCCACTGTACCTGCAGCCAATTATTCAACCCGAATGTATCAAATTCGATACTTGCGCCGCTAGAATTCCGCACGCTCACTACAGTGTAGCAGCACCACGCGTTCCTTCCCTCGTGCAGGGATTAAAGAGGAAAGGAGCAGGGCATTGTGGGAGTTGGAGTCCGCAATTCAAATTCGCGGAAAGAAGCGCCAAACAGCGTCTTAAAGGCGCCTGCCCCTCCCCTGTTCCGAGGAAACCCAGGAACCCACTAGTACTGCAAAAAAACAAAATGGTGCCCGAGGTACCACAGGAAAATATGCCTAACGTTTCAGCTTTCACAGCTCACCTTGCAAGATGCCCAAATGGGAAATCTTATTTTGCACTACCTTGTCACGTGCCTAAAACAGTTCAAAGAGACAGTTTGGCCCGTTTGCACGTTCTGGATGACGTGCGGCAAGCCACTAACTTTTCCACCTAGATACGTCTTCGAACAGTTCTCAATTTAAAGGTCCCCGTTCAAACTATAATTAGCCTCACCAGCCCTTTGTTACAAGTAAAGTCTTTCTTTGCAATATAAGGTCCTTTCACATAAAAGGCTTTAATTTTTTTGGGGGAGGGTGCTGACAAAACTTCGGAATGAAGTAAACTTGCAAAGATGAAATTAGTTTACTGCTGCTACAGCTAGTTTTCCAATAACCCTCATATTTACAATTGCACAATTTAGCTAGTAACAAAACACACCTGCCCTGAATAGGTTAGAAACTACAAGCCCCACAATCCAAGTCCTGCGCAGACGCAGAGAGAAACATTGAAACATTTCCAAGGCCTGACGAAGGGACCAGTTTCGTACCTCTGGCGCCATGTGCTCAAACCAAGATTTTATTTCAAAATATTAAATAAAACAGTATGTCCAACACATGAACACAACCCGCATAAAATAAATGCCGTCTCCAAGCCCAAAACGCGGCACATTTAAGTAGAACTGCAGGCAGACAAGTACAGAAATTAAGCCTGCGCAAAAAAAAAAAAAAAAGGGAAAATCCAGCCGTTCCGTCGCTCACTACCGCAGTAGTAAACAAACGCGATTCTAAAGAGCTGTTTCAGCCTCCCAAGCCAGAGGCGGCCGCCCACCGCTCCGACAAGGGCACGGCTGCCAAGTAGAAACAACAAGGCGAAAGCACTGACGCCGCAGACAAGCCTGCCCGGGAAAGGGGGAGCCCACGGCTCCTCCGTGCAGCTGGAGACTGCAGCGCGGCAGCCATGGGCGCCATGTGAGCTGCAACCAGCTTGCTGCACCAGCAGCCAGGGCTCGCCCGCAGCCGCGCACACCGCAACAACCCAAACCCGGGAGCTCGGGCCTTATCGACTCCCAGCACGAATCAAGCCACTAGTGACATAGTGAGTCAACTCCTACAGGTGGATTTTCAGGCTCTCTTTGTGCGTAACAGCCGTGTTACACACACTGCTAGCACGGACTTGTTTTATAAACTACGTAATCCTCAGCTATACAATGCAAACCCTGCCTGCACGGCCCTCGCTGCAGTCCCACTACCCACTGCGAATCTAGACCGAATGCAAACCTGTCCTTCGATCAACATTTTCAAAATAGCAGTCCGAAACATAAACACGTTACCTTTATCTAGAGCAAAAGCTGGAGGAAAAAAAAGGTTTTACGAAAGTGGCGCGAAGACAATATCATGTGATCCCACCCAGGGCGTCTCCTTCCCCACCAGAAAAAAAAAAAAGGAAAATCTGCTACATCCGCTCAAATCAATTAGCATAATTAATTGCATCCTATTGTAGAAACATTTTTACTACCAGCTGGAGTAACCATGTTAAACGAGTTGCAACTTGCATTACGTACACCACTGGCATGTTTTTTATCAGCTACTGTTCCATTTTGTATTTATTTAACATGCCGTGGAAATGTGCTTTTATTGTTGTGCGAATGCAATTATTTACTTCAACTATGTGCGCAGTTTGCGCTTGGCTCCGATTTTGAAACGATAGCTGAGCCGATTTCTTTACGAATTGTCTTGGCAAACAGGCTATTCTGTTTTTATAGACGTACGGCATGGTCAAGTAATTGAAATCGTGGTAAACTGAAATTCAGTGACCCGCTAGATAAAAAATATATGGGGAATTGCAACAAACACCTATGTAGAAATAAATTTGATAATTTTAAACAAGTTTAGCTGCTATTCATAGTATAGACCTGTTATGTCAATGCGGATAATGACATTTGTGACTTAGAAAACTGCACGAGGAACAAAAGCGGATTTAACTTGATTTTTTATCGGGTATAATAATTACTGTAACTGTCAGTGCATGTGTTTGTCTCACAAACTATTGCTTTGAATGTACAGAACAATCTACTGCTGCAACACGGCATTTTTAAGAGGGAACGTGTGATCAGCACATGCTTCCGAATTTGTGGTCATTATGAAATCGGTGTGCAGGGCCAAAGCTCTATGACCCCTTCACCTGGCTCTCATCCCTCCCCAAGCACAACGACCACATAGGCTCCACCACAAACTATCGTTGTGCAAGGAGCAGCTTCTAGTCTCCCAACCATGGAGAATTCCAACTTTCAGAGCTTCGGGAAAATGTTTGTACAGATGCATGCTGACCTAGCAGGCTCTCTGGCTTTTCTGTCCACCGGAGGCTAGTGTGTTTCCAGATTCCTAAAGATGTGTTTTAAAACTGAGTGTATTTTTGGTGGATATAGAAAGTTTCGTGGGTAGACGGTCTGTGGGGATATCCAATCAATAGCCAACAAACAAAGGCATTTATGAACTACACATTGTGGATGAATTTAGAAATACATAATTAAAGACTCTTGAAAGTGATCGGTCTGCATCCAGAGTATTAAAATTGAGATCAAATAAACTACATAGTGCAAGTAATGCAGCTATATTGTTAGTATGATTGGAAGAGGATTTTATTTTGTAGAAAAGTTTGCACAAGATTGTACTTCTGGATAAGCATGTGTTAAAGCATGCACAGTTTGTTAGATTTTACCTTCTTGTCTGTGTGAGTGCACCTCAATTCCCCTTGTTGGAGCCATTTGTCAATAACTTACTAAACCAGAATATCACACTCTTGGGCTTGGTAAAACTGTATTGTTCTACTAATCTTTAAATGGCTGTAAACGATTATTGGGCTCTGTAATAACTTTTATTTCAGTTTCAGTTTGACTACTAGCTTTGTATGTGGTGTGGGGAGGGTGTTTCAAGTTGAATTAATAGTATTTTATGATTTTGAAGTTCACTAAAGGTTTTTAACTGTACATGTTCTGTATAATGTTTAGTATGTGAAAAATAAGATTATTGGTAATCCTCACTCAGTACACTGATTGTGCTTGTTTACCAAACAGTCCTTCAAACTTGTGCCATAAAATTGTACTTTATTTGTACAATTAATTGCAATAAACTTATTTAGAAAAACACCTGTTTCCATATATATTCCATGTGAGAAAGCTTAAAATCATAACATTGTTACTTTTTAGTCTAACAATTCTGAATAAATGCAAACTATTTGTTTTCACTTGTTTCTTCAAAACAGCAATTCCTATAAATAATTAGATATTACAAAGCATAGGATACATTGTAAATTTCATAACTGAAATACCTTGTTCAGCAGTTGCACAAACCTATTTTAGTCAACTTAAAATGGCAAAATGCCTTGTAATTCCACTAAATGTAAATTACAGGGATCAATTTGATTCACGCTTGTTTGAAAAAGCAGGTTTTTACTACTAAAGTAGAACGTTTAAACCCAGTCTGTATACAGTTATAGCTTTTTAATGTTTTACGTTTGTATCAGTCTTTTAAAAACTTTCAAATAAACCAGTATTTTCCACATTGTGTACTTCAAAATCATCTGATTAATCATTAATAACGGACCTCACAATTACTGTGTTTGTGACTGCAGTCCATCCTGGAAATGACTGTCATAAAACATTGAGATTAGAAAATCCTTATTTAGGTATCTTATATGGATTTTGTGGAGAAGCTGATAAAGTGTATTGTAAACCCAGAGCAACCAGCTTAATTTAGGCTTTGTGTATTTTGTGGATACACTGACAAAATGTGTTTTTAAACTCTGAAAAAGGCATTAAAATTAAACACAATATTGTGTTGTTTTATAGTTTCTTTTATACAAATGTATCCTCAAACGGTTTATACTTGAAAACGTTATTGTAACTCGACAAACCGTGTTGCAAATATCATATGACCCACACAATACAAAGAAAGCAGATTAAGTAAACATTCTCTGGTTTATTGTAAAAGCTAAATACATTTTGTTTACCAAAGTGCATACTGAAAAAGAGATTTGGAGGTAAATATTAAAGCATGATAGCAGTGAAAATTTGACTTGTACTTTTTTTCTACATTGCCCTTTATCTCCTTTGAGTTTCTCTTAACACTTTATTTACAGTTGAAATAATAAAGGAGAGCTCCTTCTAATATGGCTTGGACTAAATTGTTATCAGTATTTTGAACACTCATTGTTTAAGATCACTTTTCATGTGACTGTAATGAACTAGCATTCAGCAGACACTGCGCTCTGAACTTATGAAACAAAGTGCAAAAACAGCTGAGAATACTGATTAAAACCTGGTCCAAGCTATATTAAAAGCTCCGTTTATCATTTCAGATGTGAGCAAAAAAACAAAACAGACTCAAAATGGGAAAGAGGGGTATCGTACAAGTCAGGAGAGAAGGGCAAGCTGAAATAAACTAAAAAGTGTAGGTGACAACTTTCACTTCTGTCATGTATTGCTACTTTAAAAATCAGTGCATGTGAAAATTGGTTGCACCAGCAAATTATAAAACATTGTTTTGCCAGACCAGTGACTGTTGAGAGCCTCCAGGACATAATCTGTATTTAAAATGATTGTAAACCTTAGTGATGTCTCTAGAAATTCCAGAAAGTCTGTGTTCTCCAAAACTGTTTTAAATTTAAGGAATAAAATCAGTTTAAACATGCAAATGTTTTAAATACATAGTTCAGTTTATTCCAAAAGGGAATCTGTTTATATTTGTTGAATTGCTTGTGTGGTGTTTCTTTTTGAGTGTTTCCTCTCAACAGTTCGACTGGCATTAATATCACAAGCCTGATTTTTTTTTTTTTTTTTGGGTCAGCTGGTTGTCGGACTGGTCTGCCTAACTACAGACATTTGAAAAGTTAGTCATTCAGCTTTCCAAACACCCATTATCTTGCCATACAATGGCACCCTTGATCCAATAGGGATACCTTCAGGATTTATGACTGAAGCTGATTCTGCTAACTGCTATGCAGAAACTGCAGAGGCATGTGATGCTAAAGATAATTGGTGTTTGAGAATTTTTGTAACCTATAGAGCCTTGAGAATATGCACTTCAATCTGAATTCTTTTGAAATCTGTCCATGTGTTGGTGAAGTTGATGTCAACCTGAACTTTAATTTTAAAATAGATTTTGCCAAGACTCTTTTACCAAAATATTATTTTTTCCAATAATTGTTAAATAACTAAAGAAAACTACTGTATGTAGAGGCTGAGAAGCTGGACCCAGTGTGTGCATCTACAATTAACTACAAATATTTAAAATCAGTACACTCAATAAAGAATTATTAGAGTTTTATCATTTTAACAAAGTTATATGTACATTTTACTAAATATTTGACCCTACCTTTTCACTATAAAAGATTCCAGGCATCTTCCAGTTTTATTTGGTGGTACAATTTTCTAATTCTACCAACATTTGAGTATTTTTATGAATATTTTAATATGTTTTGTTTTTCTCAAGAAAAAATCTGTCTGCCACATTTTGCATAGACATAGCATTGTAGCGCTGGCAAGGGTTAGGATAGAACAAATCTAAAAGACGTGGTGCACAGCAGAGCAGGTACCTAGATAAGTACATCTTTCAGCTATGCTAATTTTCCTAATTGTAGCTGAAGCTAAATTTTTGGAAAACATTTTTCATTACACTGCTGCTTTAAATTAGGCAAAACATTCTGTTTACACCAAACAGAAATAGTAAATTAAGAACTATCAGTGTAAAGAACATTTTCAAGGAAACATGTATGCCTTTATAAGCTTGTTCTGCTCAGGGGGAGTTCTACAGTACAACAGTGGTCTGTAATAATTCCTAGAACTTCAAGAGCTAACTCAAAATCTGGAATTAATATTACTTTTTAAAAGTAAATTACTAATTTCTATATCTCAAGTACCTTTTCTTTTCCTTTCACCATTTAGAAGATATTCTGACAGTGACAGTACTAGGGTGAGTAATGAAACAGTAGTCCACCAGGAAGCTGACAGATCTATTCATGTTCCCATTTATTTATTTATTAGAGATTTGGTGACTGGGTAAGTCCACTGAGACAATTACAGTCCCTTTTCAGGGTCGATCCGGGTCATAGTAAACAGCAGAGAGTGTAATAATACAGAGGAACACATTCAGAATGGCAAAATTGAAATACAGCATATAAGTATTTACAAAAATGTGACAAACAAGGAATAAATACTTCAAAACAACATAATTTCAAGTCGTATAAATATGGACTTAATGCAACAACTAAAAGTCAAAGGGAAGAAGAGGAGGAAGAAGGGGAAGGGCCAATGAGCAGGAGGGAATAGAGTGTGAGGACAGAAGGCAGGCATTGTGGTGATGTACAAGGGTCAGGCAAAGTTAGGAATAAAGTAGAAGGGAAGGAGAGCTTGTTCATCATGAAAAGTAGGAGCAAGATACAGAGGCTGAGAGAGAGGCATACAGATTAGATTGGATGATGGGGAGAGGAACAGGACAAGACAGAGGGGAAGGAGTCCCAGTCAGATACCGCCACAAGCGAAAGACCTAAGGGCTACGGCTAGGCATAGTTTGGGTATAATGAGAAGGGGAGTGAGACAGAACTGAGAACGCATTGAGCTTGTCTTAGTCGTGCAGTCGCTTCTGGCAAGGAGGCGTGGATTTGTGCACAAACTTTAAACATGAAGCTCAGGGAGGAATACTCAGTTTAGCTATGTAAGGTAGCCAGCCCAGAGAGGAGAGGACATCACAGTGGTGAGAGCGGGCATTAGCCCCAAGGCAAACCCACCCACCCTATGGTAAGCCCGGGTTAGGAGTGACAGGGAGGAGGAATTCGTTGAGAGCAGTAAAGGAGCACCACAAGTTAGGAGGGGAAAAGACACGAGGAAGCAATCTTACTGCAGGAGGCAGAGGAAAGGAAGGCGCTTGATGTGCAAGAGAAGTCCAAGTTTCTGGTACAGAGATTTAGCGACGCCTCATATACCTCATCAGCACTATGACCTCATTGATTGCAACATCATGACTGACCAAGAAATGGCAATTACATGTTGCTAGTTTAGTCACCAGTGATGTCCCAGTGACTAAGGTCACAAAACTGACGGCGATGTAAAAGGGACTAGCGCTAGATATGTCCCATACTAGAGTAAAGTGCTGTTATGCATCACACCTTGTAATCCTGTTTGGTGAAAAGGAAGAAAATTACTCACCGTTGTAATGTTGTTTCTTCTCAGGCATTCATCAGTTTGATTTACAATAAGCATCACCTTCCTGCCAGAGTGTGATGCCTCAGAGATAGAACTTTATGCTAATTGCAGAATTTAGAATGCTAAATTCAAACTCTGCACTGGTGCCATGCTCCCCAGTGTCCTAACGTCAGATTTGTTTCTATAGCTAAGGGACACTGTGACCACTAAAACTAGTTAATTGGCTGCCAAGATAAAAAAAAAGTTCATAAATTTTAAAACAAATTTAAAGCAGATATTATGAACAAGCATTTTAACTGATCACATTCTAAGATTTGCTAAGAAACTGCAATAGCAAATGCTCAAGGAATCTTAAAAAAGACATTCTTATGTTAACCTAGTTTCAGGTTCTGGAAGAGGAGGCTGGGTCAGGAATGCAAGTCACATTGCTGAATCCGAGAAGAAACAACATTACTATGGTGAGTAACTTTTCTTCTTCAAACAGCAAGAATCCAGCAATGATGCTTTACAGTAAGCAGACTCTCTAGCAGTACCTTGGGAGGATGGGTTCAGAACCTATTTAGGAAAAAAGGTTCTGCAAGACAGCAGTTCAAAACTGGCATCCCTCCTGGACTGTATTTTTGGGCAGTAGTGCTTTGTGAAGGAGTGCACTGTTTTCCAGGTAGCTGCTTTACAAATAACTAGAAAGGGAGTGTCCTTGTAGCTGCCACAGAGGCAGAGGTACCCCTTGTGCAATGTGCCCTTAAGTTTCTGGGATACTTCTACTAGCTCTGTTCTTAGCATGACTGTATGGGAGACTACCCAACAAAGTGATAGTTCTACTAGCCTCTGGTTTACCTTTTGTTGCTGTAACTGTTCTTTATGCTCCCAGTTTGGTGTGACTGGACAGCCCTGTCACATCCCCTGAACAGCGACTACCTCCCTAGGGCCTACCTCAGTCAGTGTTCTTCCACGAATATCCCTAGTGGTGGGGCTGGAGGAGTAGGGCCGTTCTCTCCCTCCCCGCAAATACACATGTCCAGACTGGACCAGGGTTGGATCCCAGGTGATGGTGCAGACCCAGGCAGATAAGGCAAGACTTCATTAAGCCACTGACTTCTTTTCTGTTTTCACCCCTCTGCTGTAGGACATCCAGCGTGTGTGTGGAGGCACTACGTAGCATGCTTCTCGGCTCCCTCCGTTCATGCCACCTGTGCACTACCACCCAGGCCTCACCTGGTGGCAGCTGTAAGCTGGACTGTTACCACCCCCTCCCTGGAGAGGCGCACAGTCCAGACTCGATCCTCTTCTGCCCTAGCTGACCCCGGCAACTTGGGTTGCCGATGTAGAAAAATAAAGCGCCATACAGCATCTCGGCCCACCTCTCCATATGTAACAAAAACCTGTGTACACTGGGACCTTCCATCCTTTGTCTGATCCAAGTAGTGCCCTAGTGCTGGTTTTACATCCAAACAGTGCAGTTTCTGCTCACCTGTACTAGAGTGTTCAGGATAGAGCACAGGAAGGGTAGCTGGTTCAAGTGGAATTCCGACACCACTTTAGGACTACCCATGTGTGTAAGATTAGTTTGGATCTGTACAGAGTGCTTGCAGGTCACTTACCTTCCTGGAAGATGCCATGGAAATCTGGAAAATCATTTTCCATGTGACATATTTTAAGTCAGCAGTATCCATAGGCATAAAGGAAGCCTCCATCAGCTTGGCAAGGCAGTTATTTAGGTCCCATAGAAACATAGAAATTACTAGCAGATGGGGACTATGTGATCCATCCAGTCTGCTCGTGGTTACCTACCCCTTAAACAGCTCCCGCGCCTCAAAGAAAACTTGAAAAACATAATAATTAGCTACTTATCTGCTGCATTCTATTTATGACCTGTAGATTTCTCCTCCCCATTATTTATTTCAGGAGGAAATTTTGTGAATAAATGATGCTTATCCATAGAGTTCCTTTAAGTTCGTCTTGCCTCTGTAACTTACTCCCAACTTCAAGTCATAATCCTGTGTTGTGACATCACAGTCTGCTGCCATTTGAGTAACTGTGAAGTCACAAGGAGTGCATATGACTTGGGTGAGAGAAAGCAGGAATGAATGAAATCTTCAGGAGCAATGATCCTGTTTTCATGCAAATGACCTCAGTAATAAATAAGAGGAGGAGGAATATGCAACTAATGTGAAATACACGCTGAAATGTGTCTAAATATTATGTTTCATTAAAGTTCTCTTGAAGGTGTCAGCTGCTCTTTAACGTTCTCTGTACTGCTGATTGTCCCACAATGCCTGTCCCATGCTGTCTTGAATTCTCCCACTGTTTCTGCCTCCCTCTATCCCTCAGTCGGGTTATTCCAAGGTTGACCACATGTTCCATGAAGAAGAACCTCCTCATGTTGGTCCTTAATCTTCCTCCTTTAAAGCGAAGGTCATGCCCTCTTGTCCTGTTAGAATCCTTCACCTGAAAGTGGTTCTCCACTTGTACCTTGTTTATTCCTTGGTATTTAAATGTCTCTATCATATTCCCCGATTTCTGTGCTGCTTACTGGAGTATAGGTTGAGTTCACTTAGTTTTGCCTCGTATGGTTTTGATGTAGGCCCTGCACCATTTTGTTGCTCTTCTCTGTACTGTCTCCAGCCTATCAGCAGAGTCTACCTGCAACTGTTCACTAGGCCATGCAGGAGCCCATAAACCACCATAATCTTACCCCAGCCAGTAATTATTGTGCCCATTTAGGTCAATTTCCCGTCTTTTTCCCTCCATCCTACCCTGCCCCATACCGTCTAGCGCATGCATACATTTGACTATCTGAACTTTTGCAATCACACACAGCCTACCTGTCTGAGTCCTCCTCGTCTGGTACCCTATGTTAGGCCAAGACTTATTTATTTATTTATTTATTTAAGAGTTTCACCAGGAAGGTATACTGAGCAGAGTACCACTCGATTCCAGATCGTCCTGGGGAAGGGGAGGACAAGTACAGCATTGACAGACATGCATTACAGCGCAGATGGTTTACACACACTTTGACCCTGCAGAGCACGTCTTTCCATGTCTGCTGCACAGCAGCCTATGTTTCCTGCTGTCTGTGTATGGGGCTCTGTTTGTTGACCACGCTGTGTTACCACAGTGGTTTCTCAAACTGGCCTGCTCTTCTTCCCCAGCACATGTTTTGTTGCCCTAGACTAAATGTTTACAGTATGTGATGTTTTAACTGCTCACTTGATGAGTTGTACAAATGCACTATATCTTCCTTTGTACTAATGCCTGTAATTTGCCATGCCAGTATACCAAGTGTGTCTGTTGTTGGTTTGCTGTCTCACCACGTTGTGGCCCAGGTTGTGACTGAAAATGGTCCTCTGGATCAGTTCACTTATCTAGTTACCAAAAACCTAAATAAATAAATATGTCCCCCTTGAGGTGTGGCCTTCAGAACTGGATGCAGTATTCCATGTGAGGCCTTACAGGGACCTATATAGGGACATGATCACTTCCTTCCTCCTGCTTGTGATGCCCTCCCTATGCATCCCAGGATGCCACTAGCTTTTAGTGCTGCCTTTTTGCGTTGTTTGCTGACCTCTAGGTTATCTAAGATAACCCCCAGATCGCACTCTTGCCTGGTAGCTGCAGCTGCTTCCCTTCAATGAGTACATTTTCCCTGGGTTACGCTTTCCTAGGTGCATGACCTTGTGTTTGTTTGCATTAAATCTCAATTGCCAGTTTTCGACCACTCCTGCAGCTTTGGAGATCGGATTCCATCGTTGATGATCCTCTGGTGTGTCAACTCTGTTGCCGATTTTGGTGTCATCTGCAAACAGGCATACTTTTCCCTCTAGCCCATCAGCAATGTCGCTAATGAATATGTTGAAAAGGATCGACCCCAGGACCAAGCCCCGCGGCACTCCACTGGTAACCTTACCCTCTTCTGACAGTCTGCAATTAACTAAAACTGTCTGTGTCCTCCCATTCAACCAGTTTCTAACCCAACATGTTACTTTATGCCCAACTCTCGTGACCACAATTTTGTCGACCAGTCTCCTGTGTGGAACAGAGTCGAAGGCCTTACTGAAGTCCAGGTACACCCGTCTATTGCCCCGATCTACAGTCTTGGTGACCCAAACAAAGAAATCTGCTAGGTTTGTTTGGCAGGATCTCCCTGCCATAAAACCGTGCAGTTTTGTCTAGTTGAGCACTCTCCGGTAAGAAGGCTACTATCCTTTCCTGCAACAGGGACTCCCATCAGTTTCCCCATAACTGAGGTGAGACTAAGTGGTCAGTAGTTAGCAGGTTCCTCCTTGCTCCCACTCTTGTGGAACAGTACAACCGTTGCCCTTTTCCAGTCCTCAGGAACATCCCGCTCATCAACAATCTGTTGAAGAGCCGGCTAATAAGCTGCTAATTCCCTTCAAGTTCTTTCAGCACTCTTGGGTGTATCCCATCTGGCCCAATTGCTTTCTCCACACTCAGCTTATTGAGTTCTTCCAGAACCCTTTCCTCTGTGAAGGGATTCATATCCATTCTCCCAGCTGGACATTCCTTTTACTCAGTGTCGAACCGTCGCTGTCAGTTTCTCGTGTGAAGACTGAGTAGAAGTACTATTAAGTGCCTCTGCTTTTCTGCATCTTCTTCCATGTGCTGCCCATAATTTGTTCTAATTCTGACAATTCCACTTTTGGTCTTTCTTTTTTCCCGTATGTACCTGTAGAAGGTTTGGCGCCCTTCTTTACTCCCTGGGCTATTCATAACTCTGTTTCAGCCTTAGCACTTCTTATTGCCTTTCTAGCCTCTTTTACTCTTTCATTATACTCTGTTTTGTCACCCTCATTCATTGTCTCCTGGTATTTTCTGAATGCTTTAAGCTTATCCTACACCTAGGCTGCTACCTCCTTGGATAACCAGAGTGGGTTCTTCCTCTTTTTAGTCTTACTAACCTGATGGGTGCACTGTGATGTGGCCAAGGCTCTTGCATCTTTCATTCTAGTCCAATATTCTTCCACACTCTCTCCTGACATGTGATTAGGTTGTCCTTCAGGCAGGTCCTCATTTTGAGAAGCCCACCCTCCTGATGTCTAGGACTTTCAGTTTTAAGTGCCTGGAGTCCTCAACCCTGTTTACTCTGAACCACACGTGCGATGGTCACTGGTTCCTGGTGGCTCCCTACTTGGGCGCCTAGGACCCTTTCACTATTCTAAATATCAGGTCCAAGATTGCATTTCCTGTTGTGGGTGATTTTACCAGTTGACTCAGACCTGCCCCTGTGGTGCAACTAGGAAGTCCCTGCTTCATTCTGATGCAGCCGTGTGGGAACTCAATCAATGTCTGGTAGATTGAAGTCCCCACAAGTACAATGTCCCCCTTGTCCGCCATCTGTTGGATGGTTTCCAGGAGTGCCTTGTCCTGGCTTCTTCCTGATTTGGGGTCTGTATATTATCCCTGCTCGGACAGGTGCCCTGTTTCCAGCCCGATCGAGATCCACAGGGCCTCCGCTTCCCCCTGTGATCCCTGTATTTCATTGCTTTTATGGTGTCCTTGACATAAATGGCTACCCACCCCCTTTTTCCCCAACGATCCCTCCTGAACAGGTTGTACCCTGGGATAGCTATATCCCAATCGTGATTGTCTGTGAACCATGTTTCAGTCATGGCAACCCAGTCTAGCCCTGCCTCCGCTATTGTGGCAGTGAGTCTGGTATCTTGTTAGACAGATTCGTGCATTGAGGCATAATGCTTTCCATTCCGTTTCCTCTCCATGCTTCGATACAGCATCTTTTTATCTCTGTTATTACCCATACTGCTTTTTGCTTCTTGGCAGATCCTATTTTGACTGCGTACTTTTTGCCTAGTGTGGCTCTCATTGTGAGATCCGTCGTTTTGTGCTAGCTGGAGGAAGAGCTAACAGGCTCTATGTGAGCTGCTGCGAGAGCTGCCTTCGTCTCCTCACCAGCTAGTTTAAATGTCCTCGTGGATGTCAAATTTCGGACCCATCGCCTTGACCCCTCCTTTGTCAGATGGAGGCTGTCAAACTTAAAAGTCCCTTTCTCAAGTCCTTCCAATTTCTGATGAAATGATGCCCTTTTAGTTGGCACTAGTCCCTTAGCTATAGAGGGACTTGATCCCTTCAGGGATACAGGTGATTGAAGCCTCTAAAACAGGTTGTGAGGCCAAGGACCTTTCTTGCCTACTGATGTGGGCTGATACTACTATTAAATACACCTTCAGTGTTGTAGGTCTCAGACTGGGGAGTGGCATGTATCGGGTGGTCCAGAACTGTAGGCACCCTGCCTGCATTGGGATTATCTTTCTGGAAGCACACTGGTCTTTCCACTTAAGTTTCCAGCACCAACTCTGACATATTCAAGACAGAAAATTCTATCTTTCTCAAGAACCATGCCCTTAGGTGTAAAATTTCAATGTTTGGGAATGTTATTCTGCCCTGAGACAGAGTCTGCAGGTTGTAACTCAGTGGCAGGTTAACTGTAGTCCTGCTGGACAGGATCAGAAGCATTGAGTACTAAGCCTGTCTGGCCCAGTCTGGGGCTATCAGGATCACTGTTGCAGGCTCTCTCCTGAGCTTTATAAGCACTCTCTCTGTGTGGTGGAATAGTGGGAAGGCATGCAGGAACCTCCTATCCAGTCCAGATCTAGGATATCCTCTGGGACTGGAACCCTTGCTGAGACCTGCAACAAAACTGTCTGAGCTGATTGTTCTCCCAAGAGGCAAATAGATCTACTTCTGGTGTCCCCATTTCCTGAAAACTGAGGCCAGCACCTCCTGGTTCAGAGCCCACTCATGGTTTCTTTCACTGATTCTACTTGGGGTGTCTGCTAGGACATTGTCCCTGCCTGGCAGATGTACAGCATGAATCTTTGCATCCAGGAGTAGGCTATATCCCAGATCCTCATGGCTTCTGTGCACATTTTGAGGATATTACATAGAAACATAGACAGTGACAGCAGAAAAGACCAGTGGTCCATCCAGTCTGCCTGAGTTCCCTATATAGCTCTGAGACCTACTATCCCTCCAGGGTCTTAGCCCTCATCCTTCCCCCCATTCCCTCCCAGCTGTTGTAGTCCCAAGCAACCACTATACCCTTCATTATATCTCAGTTGTGCTAGAACCCACCAACAGTTTTATCACCCACCACTTGGTGGGTACACTGTTCCATGGCTCCACCACCCTTTCTGTAAAATAATACTTCCTTGTGTCCCTGCTGGCCTCCCTCCTGTCAGTTTCTACTCGTGTCTATGTGACCGTGAACATATTGAAGGACCGGTCCCAGAACAGATCGGCTGTGGTACCCGGCTTGTGACCTCCTCTCTGCTGACTTTACCCTGTTGACTACAACCCTCTGCTGCTTTCCATTTAGCTAGTTACTTACCCAATTTACTGTGACCGTAGCCACATCTAGATCCTCCATCTTCTTCAGCAAGCATCTGTGAGACACTGGGTTGAAAGCCTTGCAAATGTAGAAGTAGAGCAAATCCACAGTGTGGCCCCTATCCACTTCCTGTGTCACACGGTCAGAAAACTATCATGTTAGTCTGACAAGACTCACCAGTGACTTCATCAGCTTCCCTACAAAGAGGTAAGATTGACAGATCTGTAGTCCCCCACATGTTCCTTCTCCCCCACATATGGAGTGGAGCTACAACCACCACCCTCCAGTCATTTGGAATTCCCCTGGCATTGGAGAGTTGTTGAATAGACCTACCAGGGGTTCAGACAGTTCTGCTGTCAGCCCACAAGTAACACATGAAGCAACCCATCTGGTTCCAGAGCCAGATATGTTTTAGTGCTGCCAGCCCTTTCTGGATCCTTTCACTTGTACATATTGCCTCATCTCCAGGACCCCCTTAGTAGTCGCTTTGATGCCATCAAGGGTCCACCGTTCTCCTTAGTGACAACTGAGCTAAAGTAATCATTATGGATTACAGCCTTTTGTCCATCTTCCTCCTCTATAACCCTACCCTCCTCTGCTAACCTTACAATTCCCCTCCTTTCTTCCTTTTCCCCCAATATATTGGAAGAACTGTTTTCCTCCACCCATGACCCTCTCCCCAGTACATAGCTCTGTGTCAGCTTTGCCTCCCTAATTGCCCTCTTTGCCTCCCTTTTCCTTATACATGTAAAAGTTGTTTTTCTTTGCTCTCACCACTTCCTGGACTCTTGCTGAGAACCATGAATCTTGCTGAAAATCTTTTCTTCCCTGCCTGTTTAAGTAATACATAGTTGTGGTATTGTGTGGCAGAATCTGAACACTGGCCTTGAAACTGGGAGGAGAAGGACTGCATTGCCAGTAGTACTGCCCTGAGCTCTAGGGGACTGATGTGCTTCTGAGTCTCTTGTGGGCTCCAGATGCCACTTACTGTGAGATCCCCAAGGTGGGCGCACCACCCTAGGAGTAAGTCTCTGTTGTGAGGACTCTGGTTGGGGATTATTGGAGGAAGGAATGCCCTCTCTGAGGTTTCTTTTCCCTTCCACCATTCTAGTGCCCAGCGGTCTTTGTGACTGGCACTAACTTGGGCAGTAGATCCCACTTGGGAGATTGGTGGTCCCTTAAATGATATTTAAGGGCCCTCATCTGAAATCTGGCCCATGGCACCACTGCTGTGGATGAGGCCATGTACCCCAGTAACTGCAGGAAATACCTTGCAGGCCTTGGTTGGCCTGGGGTGAAGAATTCTGCAGCAGCAATCAGATTTGATACCCTTTGTTGTGGAAGGAAAGACTCCTGTGTATCATATCTAGTTCTGCACCAATGATGTCCAACATCTGAACTGGTTCTGTTTGAGACTTCTGCAGATTTATCAGGAACTCCAGGTTCTCTAGGGTGCTCTTACCCTTGGATTGAGCACCTTGCCTCCTGTTGTGTTTTCCTGAGATTAGTGATCATCCAGATAGGGAAACACTACTACGTCTTGCCTTCTCTTGTGTGCTGCCACTATGGCTAGGCACTTTGTGAAGACCCTTGGTGCTGAAGTGAGGCCAAGGTTAGGCTTCTAAACTGATAATTGGCAGTTTCTTAACCTTAAAGAGCTAGTGGAACCAAAACAGGCAGACCAGAAAATAATACAAATTTTAAAAAGTAGTCAGTTGTACCTTTTATTTCTGAAGTATTTTGCTTTTGCTCATTGGGGTCTTCTATGTGATAATATTGAGTTAGGTAGGTGGAAGAGCTCTCAGACTGGCAGCTGACAAATCTATCTCTATCCCCTGCCCCACTACATCAACAGCATTGTGGTCTCACTGACAGTGACCTCACAGGTGACTAACTTGGCAGTTACTGGAGTGACTGTTCCTAAGCAGCTGTGGTGTCGCAGTCAGTGAGGTCACAATGCTGATGATGTAGTCATGGGAACAGAGATAGACATGTCAGCTGCCAGGCAGAGTACTGTCCCACACATCACACCTACAGATACAGTAAACAATATAATTAGCCAAAGAGAAAGAAAAAGTACATCAGATATAAAGGTAATGGCTGGCTGCTTTTAAGAACTGCTATTAGTTTTAGGCAGTACAGTGGCTCTTTAACATGAGGTATTTTCTGTGTGTGGTTCTGGCTGGGATGTGAACATAAGCATCTTTCAGATTCAGTCACCCCAGCCAATCTCCTGATTCTAACCATGATACAGTATCACTGTGCCCGTGTGACCATCGTGAATCTTTCCTTTTCAATATGTCTGTTCAGGTATCTTAGATCTAAAATGGGTCACCATGCCCCAATTTTCTTGTGGGTGAGGAAGCATCTTGAGAAAGGACCCTTGTCCCACTGTGAGGTAGGGACCTTTTCTACTACTTTTGACTGTAGCAGTTCTTTCTGTTGGTGAATGAGCTGGAAAGTTTTGGGTTTCTGCAGTTTGAAAACCTCTTGAACTGCATGGACAACCCCTGACCCACTGCTTCCAGAAACCACTTTTCTGTGGTCATTAGTACCTATTCCTGGAAGTAGTAGGTCAGCACCACCCTCCCCACCCCCACCCACTAGCAGTGGTTGGGTGACTTAGGCAGAATTGTCAGGGGTTTTGTTTTGGTTGTAGCTTCGGGGTTGGTGCTGCAAAAGCATGCCTGGAGTGCCTCCTGCCTCTGCCTCTGTAGTAACCTCTTTGGAGTTGGTATTCATAGCAAGCGAGGGGCCTTAGATAGTAGCCCATACCCCTGCCTCCCTTCCATTGGGCCTGTAGGAGGAAGAGGCCTTTTCTTTTCAGAGTTCTTTTTGTAAGTGGTCTTGTACTCATCCACTTTTCTTCATGTATGCCTCTGTTTTGTCACCATATAAGGAATTTCCCTCAAAGGAGAAATCCATGGCCTTAGTCTGGGTATCCCGGAAAAGGATGGTAGCCCTTAGCCAGGCAAACCTCCTCAATGTCTAGGACACATGAAGCAGAGTCATTGGTGTCAACAGCCACATGGAACTGGTACTTTGTGGCAGCCAGGTCCTCGCCACCTCACCATCACCTCATCAGCCAGTGCCAGCACTGCATTCCACATTGCCTTCTTGTACTGGGTTGTGTAACCTAAATAGACTGCCTGCCTCAGGAGCAGGAAACTATCATATACACTTTTTGGCCATAGCATCCTGTTTTCTGGAATCCTTCTCAGGCAGCTGTGCTGAGAAGGGCACTTTAGCCTTCCCTCAAGCAGCTGCTTGGACCACTCCTTCATAATCAACAGGAATTCCACCCCATCTGCCCACCTAATGCTTCTTTTCAACTTTTTATTGATGCCAGATGCTGAATTAGTAATGGACAGCATTTTGAAGTAGCTTTTGGAGTGACTTGTTGATAGGGACTAGTGGCCTTCTTGTAGGGATTAGCCCCATCATATCCATGAAGTCCACTTCCTGATCATTTTCACGTGAGGATGCTCACCCCATGCTTGATAAAAGAGCAGTCGGAGGTATAGTCTTCTATAGGCCTTGAAGGAAGCCAGATTCTTGTTAAGGTGAACCATCAAGTACAATAGGTTCACCCTCCTCCTCATAATATATTTCCTCATCCACTGGTAAATGGTCTGGAACCCGAGCCTGATTTGGGGAGGGGGTATATTGAAGTTTCCCATACCTAGAAGGCCTGGAAAAACTGACATGGTTGGCCATGTCCTCTGTTGAGGGCATTTGTGTTGGGTCCCCTACCTTATCTTTTCCTTTTCAGGAGGAGTGGCATGGACATCCTTTTATTTTTGTTATTCTTTGCAAACACTGCTTCCAGTACCTGCCCTGGCTCTTTTTATTTGTATTTTGCCATCCCTGGTATCAGGGTTCCCCTTTCTGATACCCTGGTATCTTACCATCTTTACCTTGCTTGTCAATGGATTTACCGTCTTTACCTTGCATGTCTGATGGGTGGACAGATTTATCTTTCTTCTCTGTATCTTTGACAGGGACCCTGCTATTTATGAGAGCGAACCCTCTGATCGTGCTTTCCACCATTATTAGGAACTCCTCGGACCCTCTGTTGTGTTTAGTGACACAGAGGCAGACTAAAGCCATAAAATCTTACCTTTTTAGCCCTTTTCTTTTGGGTTTTAGGGCAAAACTTTTTATAGAGCTCACATTTGAGAAAATCGTGATCTGGACCCAGGCACCTTAAACAAAGCTCATTGCAATCTGCCCTTGCCAAGAGCTGGAAACAATTTACACCATTTTTAAAGTCTGAGGGTTCTGTTCTCTTCTTACCAGGTCTATCAGCCACACCAAACGCTGAACAACCTGTATAAAATAACCCAGTTCCTAGTCACAATGTTATTTAAAACTAAATAATTTTTCCCCTGAAAAATGAGAGGAACCGCTTGAAAATGGAAATGTGGCTTGATTCCCTACAGATGGGAACAGTGTGTTTAAAGGCACTAAAACTGCTTGTAAATCTTAAAACTGAGCAGTTTTGAAAGTATTTAGTCAAATTGGGTGGTTCCATTCAGCGGGAACTGTGTTACTGTGTCCTTCTCTTGTTCCTGGGAACTGAAGAAACCTCAAAGTTACAACAAATAATGAAAAATACACCTAGCTAATGCAGAGGAATTGGAAGCTAATTTAACTCAGATAAAATAACAAAGAATTAAAAAGACTTAATTTTGTTGACCAGAAGACTAGAGCTGTACTTTGGGGTGACTGCTTTTTCAGGCAGAGAAACAGATCTGACGTTAGAACACTAAGTGAACATGACAGCAGTGCAGAGATTGAACTTAGCATTCTAAATTCTAAAATTTGCTTAAGTTCTGTCTCGCGGCATCATACTCTGACAGGAAGAAGATGCTTATTTTAAAGCCTCATTGATGGATTCCGGCTGTTTGAAATAGAAACACACTTTAGAAATAAAGTGAGACTGGTCCACCAAAAAGTAGCAGGGTTGCTGATCACAACACCAGCAAGCTGGGTTGGGGAAAAGCACAGGATATCTAATGGTCGGCGGGGAGAGCCTACAACATCGGAGGGTTGGCCGGGTGGAGAAGGATTGAGCATTTCCAAGGATGCTCTCCTCTGGGAGAGAGGCTGCCTGGCTCTGCTCTTGCACTGCAATCTGGGTGACTACAGGGGACGTGCAGGCAGAACAGTGAGGGAGGCAAGGATGTTCTGCAGCTCCATGCTGTGCACATATGCATTGGAGCCCTTGTCCGATAGTCCTTGGAAAGGACATATAGAAACATAGACTTTGACGGCAGATAAGGACCACTTGGCCCACCCAGTCTGCCCATTTCCTTCCTATTGGATAAGCTGCAGATTCTAGTTAACCAACAGCCTACTTCCTGCAACCCCACTACAATTGCCTTAGGTCTATCCCATGCATGTTTGAATTCTCCACTGTTTTAGACTCAACAACCTCCCAGGAGCGGTTCCATGCATCCACCACTCTCTCGTGAAAAAATAAATCCTCACATTACCCTGAGCCGTCCCCCTCTATCTTTAAATTGTGCCCTTGTTCTTACACATCTCTTTTCTGAAAGATGCTACCCTCCTGGACTTTGTTGATTCCCTTGAGGTACTTGAGCGTTTCTATCATGTCCCCCTCTCCCTCCTTTCATCAAGAGTATACATATTAAGCTCTCTCAGCCTCTCTTCATATGGTTTCTGCTGCAGACCATCACCATTTTAGTTGCCCTCCTCTGGACTGCTTCCATCCTGTCTATGTCCTTGCATAAATGGGGTCTCCAAAACTGCACAGTATTCCAGATGGGGCCTCACCAACTGTCTGTACAGAGGATAACCACTTCCTTTTTCTACTTGTGATGCCTTCTTATGCATCCCAATATCCCCTGGCTATCCTTACTGACTTCTCACATTGCTTACCCACCTTTAATTCATTTGACATGACTACCCCAAGTCCCTTTCCATTTTGTTATGGGGGTACATATGGGGGTTACTATTCACTGATGCATAACATGACATCTAGTCCAGTTGGGCTTCATGAAGCTCAATACCCTTGCCACTTATGGATTTCTTGGGGGGAGGGACCTGCCATCCTTTGGCACCATTTGGGAGGGTGGAAGAAGAGGCCACAGTTGGGGAGACAAGGCTGGGTGGCTGCTTAGGTCTATGGGGGTAAGTGGCACAGCAAGGTGAAAGTATAGATTAAAAACTAGAAATAAAAGTGACAACTATTTACAAAAATGAATGCAGTTTTGTGTCTGCTCTTTCTTGCTCTACTAGATTTTTAAACTTATTAAAAAATGAGAAAGGAAGAATAACAGTGTGTTTCTGGAAGATGCCTTCTTAATCTTGCAGATATATTCTTGTAGTTTTTCTCATTTTGTAAGAACTAAATTTAAACTTGTATGTATTAATATAGATCATCAGCATGCATTGAATTGCTTGTTCTTATGTTCTACTACACTCCCAAATATTTTTACAAAGCCATAGTGTCATGCGATTTGTTTGTTTGTTTGTTGTTTAGAATAAACAGAAGTGGCTAGAACTAACTACAGTAAACTGCAGCTTTTCTGCATTCATGACAAGTCTTAGTCAAAGCATTGACATAAATGCTTGGATTAAACAAGATAGAAAATGTCACATTTCTGTGTCTTTTATCACTCAAGGCAGGGGTGAGTTTGTTTGTTTGAAGACAAGTCTCCTCCAAGATTTAGTCAGTTGGGGGTCCAGGTTCCTTCGGCTCCATTTAGCCTGGAGTCAGATCTGGGTGGATCCGTAAATGGCAACTGGGGTGTGTATAAACACCACTGATTTGACTCTTAAGCATGTGCCCTACAGATATGAAACTTTGTTAACATAGTTATTAGGCTGGCAGTATAGCCTAGAGCTTGGTACATCCAGCAGAACTGGGTTAGAGTCCCACAACCTCCACTTGCCACCTTTGTGACCCTGAGCAAGTCACTTAACCCCTCCTGTGCTCCCAGGAAGCACCTGGAAAGAGCTTCAGCTCAGTGTACTTCTCCTGGCCAAAATGTTAAAATAACCAACAATTGAATGTATGCAGGATGCCATGAGCTGCAGCTCAGTGGAATTATTTTAAAGAAATAAAACTTAAAACCTAAATTTTGTGATGCATGATGATTACGTTGGACTAGAATGACAAGTTTGAAAGCCATTTAAAGTGTCTTTGGGTACAGTGATTCAAACTGAATCCAGTGGCCAAGCTCTGTGCCACTTCCAGGAACGCCAGCAAGTAAAAGAACTGATAAAAAAATGGAAGGAAGTGGACATGGTCATAAGGGAGAGGGGCTGATTCTGTACATGCCAGCCTCTGCAGTAGGGATGCTGCAGATTAGATTAGCACAGGGAGAGATATAAAAGCAAAATGGGGGCGGGTGAGATTGATGCAAAACAGTCACTGCCAATGTCAAAATGGTCTTGTCCCCAAAAAAAAATTCATTTGTTGAAATTAGAAAATATTGCTCTCACAATTTATTCTCCAAAACATATCCCACTCACTGACCACAAATTGTTTCTACATTTACCCACGTGCCCACTGTGTAAATGTTATTTGAATCAATATTGGGCAAAATACTTGGCTGAGAATTTGAAATATGAAATGTTTGTAGAAAATGTATTTCAGCTATACAAAGTAAATTCTGAAGGAGGAAGAATGGAAACAACTATTTCAAATACAATTTCAGAATACAGCACAATGGAAACAAGGCTGCATTGGGGTTTTGTTATATACAGCTATGGTGCTGTTTGCTAGGTTATTCTTCATTTCTGTCTAGCAGCACCCATCAGAAAAATAATGTGCACCACTCTGTCACAAAAATCACACATCTGGTAAGTGGTTACAGGCACATTTTGTATCACCCATCCTTTACTGCTTGCCAGAAGGTGAAAGTCCTCACAGGATGGTTTGTTGGGGTACAGTCCATTATCTAAGCTGTTACACACATCAGTCAGATGCATTTTCATCTTCAGTCTTTCTTTTCGTGGCTCCTCCATGCTTTCTCAGTTCATTCACAAAGGTGCCAAATCCTCACTATCTGAACTCGTAACTATTGGACACAATGCTCACGTATTGAGGTCCTCTTCTAGTCACCTTCTAGAATGTCCAAGGCTTGCAGCGGTTATGGGTCAGAGCTTCCTTGGTGCAGCTTCAAAGTTTTGGAATTCCTCCCAGTTGAACTTCGCTCCCTTGGATCCCCACTGACCTTTAAAAAGCTCTTTTCTAATGCTCTTATGTCCAAGGTGTCCTGTAACTGTTAACCATAATTCCTAATAGGACTGAAATCTTGCTTATCAAAGTAGATACCCCTGCTCTGGACTTTTTGTTAAGCTTTATCAGTGCACCAGGTCTCTGTGAACTAATTGTTATGCACACTGTGTATTCTGCCTTCCTGTAACGCTGGAATTGTACATTGTATCTTATTGTTAATGTTGTATGAACTTGCACTGTATGTCATCTGTTATTGTATGAGCTCATTAGGTGATACAATCTGGGTTTTCACTGTTATGCTGCAGTGCAGATGATACTCAGCTGTATATGTCATTTGCCCCTGGAACTGGAAGTGCTAAATAAATGTCTGGCCAAGATTCAGGACTGGATGTCCTCAAACTGGCTGAGACTGAACCCTGACAAGATGCAAGTACTGGTGATTTGAGCCTGGTCATCGGCATGATGGGGAGGCCTCCAAAGTGGCAACAGGACTGGTCCTAGATTCCACCCCATTGATGGCCTCCTCCAGGGTGAAAATGTAGGCATCATTCCTGATGGGGCTGACTCTGGAGGTCCAGATGTCATCTGTTGTCAGAGTGGGTTTACCATCTAGAAATGTCACCTGATTTAAATCCCTGATTCTGCCTGAAGACCTGTCCTCACTACTCCATGCTTTTGTGACTTCCAGGGTACTGTAATACTCTGTACCTCGGGGTCAATGGTGGGACCCTCTGCCGGCTTCAGCTAGTGAAGAATGCAGCTGCCAAGTTGCTGGCTGGCCTGCCAAAAACCTGCCACGTGACCGCGGTCCTGCGGGATCTGCACTGGCTGCCAGTCCAATGGAGGATTCTTTTCAAGGTGGGCTTGCTCACCTATAAGGCCCTATATGGACTGGGCTCTGGTTACCTGTCTGACCTCCTAACCGCAGCCATCCCATTGTGTTCCTCCACTCCTCCACCAAGGGCCTCCTGGTGATTCCAAGAGACCAGGTGAAGACCTCGGGGATCGCTCCTTCGAGGTGGCCGCCTGGCCCTCTGGAATTTGCTGCCGAGATCTTTAAGGAGGCCCAAACGATGGAGGCATTTAAGGGGCCTGAAGACCCATCTGTTTAAACAACTTTCCAAGATAGTTTTTAACTTGATTTTAATTTTTAACCTTATTCTGATTATAGGGTATTTGTATGTTAATATTTATGATGTCTGCTTTATTTTGTTGTGCCCTGCTTAAACTGTACGGCACCCAGAGCCTCCGGGATTGGGCACCACGTTTTACTTACTTACTATAATCTGTTCTTATGTTATTACTACACATGCCATCTATATGGCCCAGGTCATGCCTGAAAATGGTCCCTTGGACCAGTGCGCTTACCTGGTTATCAAATGCATAAATAAATAAATAAGCACACAGCCAGAGAATATCCCACATTTCTGCTGCACAGTTTATCCATGAGCTGTGATACCACTAAATGAATGATTTTTACTCGGACTTCACAGCTTGAAAACTGGTTCTTGTGGATAAAACTTGGATATGACCACCTGATACAGTTGTTTCCAGGAACTAGACTCTGTTTTTTCTTTTGAAATATTCTATTTCCTTAATTTCTGCAAGGAAGGACTATATAAGCAGGAAGAGCCAAGTATTATGTAAGTTTAGGGGGCTTTTTTTTCTTTCAATTTACACTTTTGCCCCCTGCATCCTGGGACTATCAGCCCAGTCACGGACTCTGGCTGCAGCTGCTCACATTGTAGCGTCCTCCCTGAACCCTTGGCTCTCCCCCAGGGTGGGGTCATAGCGCCCATCTTGGGAAAAGGCGGGAGTTGGCCTGAGCACCTAATGCAGCCAGAGCAGGCTTCATTGTGGCAGGAGCAGGAGTGTTTTCCCTTGTTTGCGGCGGGGAGGCGGGGGCGTGCAATGGCGTCCTGTGTCCGCCCTGCCTCCTGAGTTCTGTACGGCGTCAGTGGCGCGGTACCCCAGCCTCCGCCAGAGGTCCGTCGAGCTCCAGGCGGTGTCACCACCACCCCGGAGAAAGAGAGCAATCCATAGGATGCTCCATCCTTCTCCCCGGCCGCCCTCCAGTGATCCGAGTCCCGCTCAACCCAAGTCACTGGTGCTGCAAGCGGAAATCCAGCTGCTGCACCGGGGCCGCTCCTTAGGAGGGCTTTTCTGCCAACCAGCTAAAAATTGGCAAGATTCACTTGGGCTCAACTTTTAGCGTTTATCCACCCTGGCAGATACCAGTTTTAAAGCACAAGACCAAACATTGTGCCAGAAAAACAATCGGATTCAACATATTAAAGATGAAGTCCAGCTAAAATTTCTGGCATCAGTAAATTCAAATTTGGAATTTGAATCAGCATACCCCCAGTCAGCCTTATGCCAAAAATCAGATCTCTAAGTTACATTGCTTAAAAGTTACAAGTCATTTTGTAACCTTCAGGGGCCCTTGAGAGGTGTGGGAGCTGGGGTTAACTCCCGGGGTCCAGCGCCAAAGAGGCCAGGCCACCATACTTCTGTATACAGCTGCATAGTGGCCCCAGAGTCTGAACTTTCCCAGGGCCCAGAATTCCTTTCACAGGGCCTGGTAACTCTTAATTCACTGCCTGTTCAAAAAGCCAGTTTCAGAGAAGAGCTACTGATGATGTCATAACCTGAACTCACAGCTTCGTCCTCCCTGCAAGCTACCTTATATGACTTATTTCTCGTGCTACATAAAACTGCAGTTATAGTAAGCATCTGAAAAAGGAAAACTGACAATGGGTGGGTCAGCGCATGCACTCCTATAATGTGCAGGTGCAAGGTACAGTACTTCAGAATGTGTTGGGGGGCTTGGAGCACAACAGCAAACATGGTTTTAGAATGACAATCTTGTGCACAATTTTTAGAATACTGTAGGTATGAAATTTCAAAATGTCACAGATTGCAGTTTTAGAATACAGCAGTGACACAATCTCAGAAAGTAGCTGGGGCATAATTTTGGAATGTGGCAGGGATGCTAACATTCATAATGTGATGGTGTCGTAGTTTTAGAATGTGGCAGAGGCAGACAGTTTTGAAAAGCAGAGACACTTGGATGTGGCAGATGAAAGGAGATGTAATTTAAATAACGTGTCATGGATGCATAATTTTGGCATGTGGTGGTGGCCACAACTTCAAAATGTGGTTGGGATGCTTGATTTCAGATTGTGGTGGCAACATGCAGTTTTACAATGTGGCGTGGGCCGAGAATCAGAATCTCAGAATGTGGTGGTGGCAGTTTCAGAATGTGGTAGTCATATGCAATTTCAGAATAAGGTAGGGATGTGTAATTTTAGAATGCAACTTGGATATGTGACAACAGTATGTGGCGGGACACTCACTTTCAGAATGTGGTGAGGGATTCACAATTTGAATGTGGCGATGATGCACCATATTGGAATGTGATGGAGATGCATCATTTTAGAATGTGGCTGGACGCACAGTGATGGAATGCAGTGGAGATGTGATGTACAATTTTGAAATATGTGTGTCATGTACAGTTCTTGAATATGGCAGGCACAAGCAAGTTCAGAATAAATGGCATGTCCTGTCACATTCTAACAGTGTGCATCCCACTACATTCAAAATTTCCAGTTCCTGCCAAATTCCTCAGTGTGTGTGTTCCTGTTGCATTCTGAGACTGCATGTCCCACCATATTTTGAGATGGTACATCCCTGCCACATTCTGAGGTTGCTTCCTCCCAACATTCTAAAACTGTGCACCACCTTGACTTTCTATATTTTGGTTCAGTGCCGCATTCCAAAACAACCTCCTGATGGATTCTAAAGTACAGTGCCATGCATCTGAACATTATGGAAGACGCTTGCACTGCAGCTAACCCTATGTCAGCTTTTTTATTTTGTTTTGTTTTTGTTAATGATTACTAAAGCTACAGTTTCTTAAACTTTGGAGAAACCGGTCATGTAAGGATACTGACAGTGAGGACCAGACTGTGAGTTCAGGTTATGACATCATCTGTGGCTCTTCACTGAAACAGGCTGTTTCGAACAGGCAGTGAAATCAGGGTTACAAAATAGCCCATAACTTTAAAATGAAGTAGCATGAAAACTAATTTTGGTATGAGTTTACTGGGGTGCACTTATTCTAATTCTGCAATGTAGCACTTTTGGACAGACTCCTTCTTTAACTCTGCCTTTATTGAGCGGAAGATACGTCATGTCCCTTTTACAGGGTTTAGACAACTTCCCCATAACATCAGAAATCAAATGCTGAGAAACCAACTTTAAAGGAATTGGAAAAACATAAGTGATATATAACAGAGGAATCAGAAATTCTAATTGTGTAAACCCTCTTCTGTTTAGCAGCATCCAGAACTTACATCTGTCTACTCTGTGGGCACAAAAGTCCAATTTTCCTGCCCGCTCAAGATGGCCTGTCCCCTTCCCCAAATGTTACTCTTTTAGGTCCTTGAGAAACTCTTAATTCCTGCTATGTGTTTCTTAGAAGCACTAGCTGACCCAAACCCCAGACCAATACTTTTATCTAAATTCAACTTTGCACCACTTAACTTTTGAAAATTTAGAAACACAGAAACATGGAAACAAAAAGATGGCAGAAGGAGATCATGGGTCCATCTAGTCTAGAGATCTCTTAATAATGCATGCAGTCCTTGAGGTTCATCTGTCACATAGATACATACATTGTCTGCATATGCCACAATTTTATGAAACATCCTCCATGCCTGGTATACCCTTAATTTTTGGTATCCGATTATCTTTCTTATTAACGTGTCTAGAGCAATCACAATAAAGGGCTCAAAGGGCACCCCTCTCATACTGCCACCACCAGATTAATAGGTTTACCTGACTCCCCCTCCCAAACTAGGGGCAGTTGTAAATGGTTCATATAAAGCTTTTGACCTTCCTATACTGTAAATACATAGGAATTCCATATACAGATAAAATACTAAAAAGATATGTGATCTGCTCTATCGAATGCCTTGTTTTCATCTAGTGACTGCACATAACCTGTGCTATTATGTTGCTTGCAATATTCAGTTACATCTCTGACAATGCATAAATTCTCCTGAATTGTCTAAAAGGTATGGGACAGGTTTGTTCTGGATTAATTAACAGCTTTGCAGCTGGCAGTAATCTAGCATGTAAAAGTTTAGTGAGAGTTTTGAAATCTGAACAGGAAATTGGGCCTCCAGTTATTAAGCTCTAACCTATCCCCAGATGTACAGTATGAAGAAAACTCATTAACCCTTTAGCAAACTTCTCATCTATCTTTACTTCCTGAAACATGTTTTCATAGACAAAGTTAGTGAATCCATTAGTTCAGAAGGAAATGCCTTATAACACTCGTTTGGAATGCCATTGCAGCCAGGTGAGGCTCCAGACTTATATCATTTTATAATATCAAAACATCCATCTTATGTATAGGGCTAGATAAAATATTCTTTTCTGAATCACTTAAATCAGTAGGATGTTGTGACAGGAGACGAGTCAAGCTGAGCCGACACCTTTGGGTTTGTACCAGAATTCTTAATAATGTACTGGTCCAGTGGTCCACCAGTTGTGCAGTTTCTACTGGACTTGTTACAGTCTGACCCCTGGGATCTCTTAGGGCTCGAAACTGGAGGCCTCCTTCCTGACTTTATCTGCAACAAAAGGCTCTCCATATGGCATCTTTTTGCGTGCTGTATTTCAGTTCTGCTTCTAAAGAGACCACCCTGTCACACTGGTAACATTGTTTCCCACTTTAATTCCTGAATCTGGTCTGCATAGTTCCTTACCCATTCTGTGCTCAAGTAATAACTTTCTGTAACTGTTCCCATACTTTCAAATAAAGTAAATATTTTGACTGCTGCCTTTTCTTCCCATAAATTTGAAGCCAGTTCTTTTATATCTGTTTTAGAATGCTCCTCCATTCCAGTGTATTATCCTATAAGCTTCTAGAGTCTCTTGCCCTCAAATACTTAATTTCTTTTTGTACATCTGGCAAGTGGAGCATGAAGAATTCATCCTCTACCTCTGGCCCAAACAAGGGGGTGTCTCGCCATAGAACTCCTGGCCAGTAGCAAGTGGTCAGAAAATTCCACTGGTTGCATTTTCACATTCTAATAATTAGTCGTTCCAATGATAAACAGAAAATCAGTCCATGTAGCCAGCTGTCCCTTTACATAAGTTTCCCAACCTGTAGGATACCATGCTGTATAACTGTCAGTTAAGACAGTGGTCATCACGTATTTCTTTAAAGTAACGAATCACAATATACTTCTTTCTACATTGATGTTTTAGTGGAAAGTCTAAACTGCAGTTAAATCGCACCCAAGAACCAGTCTCTTTAAGATAGCTAAAAGATTGGATTTTTTCCAAACAGGAAAACTCTCTGATTTAATTTGAGGTGCATATACATTTATGAACCGGATCTGCCCCTCCTCTCCATACACTGTCCAAAATTAGAACCTGCCAGGAACCAGATCAGTCAGTCTTTGAATTTTAAATTTAGTCCCTCAAAATAGAATGCCACCCCATTGCTTCATCTTACCCAAAAGAACAAAATGAAGGTCCCCACATCCAGTCTGTTTTTGTGTGATTAAGAGTTGTGACTGATGCCATCCACATTTCCTGAACAAAGATATCATTCCCATTCCTGTAATAAGGAAAAGCAGCTTTCCTGTTCTGTGTCTGATACTACAAACATACAAGGAGGCTATTTTAACCTGTGCCATCCACTAGACAATAGAAAAACAAATCGGAAACTGACAGTCCAACCCTAGATGACATTTCCATCAGACACCTGTCCTGTGTTCTTTTCGATTTCTTCCTGTGACTGATTAATGGCTCAGTCTGAGGAGCTGACTGAGATTGTGAGAATATGGTTGAGTAAGTATCGAAACCAGCTCCCTGGGTCTGAATACCCCCAGTTCCTTTTCTCTTGCAGAGCCTCAGCGTTATTTGAAAGGGTATGTCTGGGAGTCCTGCTGAGATTTTGCCGGTCTCTTGCTCTTCCCTGTCACTTTGGTCATACCCTCAGGAGGGGAGACATCATTTGTTCTGTCTGAGGGGGCTCAGGTACCTCTTCCTCCATGGAGGCCTCTTGCTGTAGAAAGGCCTTGGAGGAGGGCAAACCTGTTTTCTATTATGTTCCCACTGTCCAACTCCATTTCATCCTCTCCTTGTGCAGTAGCTGGACAGCAGCGTCTATCTCTGGTGTCTGATCAGTCTCCAAGAAGAAACAAGAGCTAGAGACTCTCCCTGAGCAATCGGGTGCCTAGTTGGAGTGCTCCAATTTGGAACATTGGTTGAGGGGTCTGCATCAGAATGGGGCCCCATCCTGAAGATCCTGCACTCTGTGCGTGTCGTACCATATCATCTTGATACAACCCATCCCTTCTGTTGTGAGTGGCCCAGGGACTGTTTTGAAAAATATGCCACTTCTCCTCACAGAGTTTGCATGAAATCATCTCCTGCAGGTCATACTAGTGTACCTTCCTGCCCGTCTAGGTCTTCCAGGCAGAAAGAAGGAGCTCTCAAAGTGCTAACATTCGAGACCTTTTGCATACTACTAAAGCAGGGAAAACAGTTGTCTCCTATCTGCATGCTGTCTTCATAGCTGTGCACTTACCACCTCCATCTTAGCATCGGATCTCCTCCCGAGCCCACCACCGACCAAGACCTCCCTCTTCCCTATGGAGGTCTCAGGAACCCTGCAGCCCAACCAGGCTGGATTCTGCCTCTGGAATGTAACTCATGAAAAATGTAATCAGACTGCAAATATGAGGGAAAAAAGTAATTCATTTCATTAGCCTCCCCCAACAGTCAAGGCACAAACCACTATTTCTCTCCCAACTGGCTTTTATTTTCACCTGCATGGCAAATGATTCCAGTGATACAGGGTCACACATCCTTTTCTAATAAACAGATAAACTGCTCAATGGGGCTATAACTTTTACACTTCAGGCTGGACCTAATAAACAGCAGAACCACAGATTTAGCAGACACCAGAAGGAATCTCCTTTTCTAATGCTTCTACTCTCAGGTGCTCTACCCAAAACAATGGAACACAGATCCTGCAATCTCTGGCATATAATTGATCCAGTAAGCCAACCTTCATTTTCTTACCTCTCACGGGTCCCTTTTACTTTGGCACTGGTCATCCCCCTTTCACTGGCATGGGAAAGTGAGCTGCCCTCCCCCTGGACCCCTGGCCATTGGCCCAAGCCACAAGGGCATCCAGAAATTTTTCTGATGACTCAGGGCCCTGACCCACCTTCCAAACGGCTGGCACTGATGTAAAGGCTGAGGCCACTCCTACCATGATCACTCACCTCCGCCTCAGCACTCCATGGCCCCCAATTCACTCTGGGGGTGTCTTCTGATTCCTACTTCCTATGTGGAATTCCTGCCCTGCCCATATCCCTGCTACTGTTTCTGGACTTGAGATAAGCTCCAGCACAGGGACCACCCTTCAAGGTCTACCCTGTTTCGGATGAAAGGGTCCCCAGCTCCCTCAACTCCCAGGCCACTCTGCCACACTGGGTGCAAGGGGACCTCTGCCACCAGTTCCCCTCCTGAGAGGGCCATGCTACAGCCCTCCCAGACTTGGCGACCTGGGTATACCCAAGCGGGCTGGGGGCTCCTACATCTCTCCCCTCAGGCTTACTAAAGTGTCCCTAGCAGCCTAGCTAGCGATGCAGGATCAGGTTACCTGTGTCCCAACAGAGCTCCATACCCCCACCGCTCATCGCTCACAGAGCATAAAGCCATCCTGATTGCACTCTTTTGGGGGTTTCCCACTGGCCCTCCTGGACCGCTGAACTCCCTCACTTGCCCAGCTATTCTGGTCCTGATGCTACTGTTCCAGCTCCCCCCTCCAGCCCTGTCCTAATGCCCAGGCTGGAAAAGGCCCCACTACTTCCCATAAGCCCTTTTTGTTCCCTTTTACCACTCTCTGCTGTCACATTGAGGCATCCAGGCAATATCCTGCAGAGCACTAAACTCGTTTCGTAGCTCGGGGTAGGAGGGGAAAGGGATACCTAACAGTGGGAATATAAGCCCGCATCTACAGGAGCTTACACTAGTATGCCCAAATGCAGCATACCTGACATTGGGGTTGATCATCGAATGGACAGACAGGACCGGCTGCCACATTTGTAACAGGCCTTTGGTTGACCTGAATAAAAACAGACTTCTCTGTCCCTGCCCAAGAAAAAACTATTTGGGAGGTGAACCACCCTTTGTCTGCCTGAGGTTTAATTCAGAACCTCCACCCTCCTGTCCATAACTGTTCCAACTCTCATCACCTGTGGGAGTCCCATGACATCACACCTCTGTTTTAACCAATAATGAATATCCCCACATTCACCCTTTCATTTCTAAGCATTCTAGTCACATTTTTCACCGTAGGTTTAGTTGGGGAAGAGCCATAAATGGTACCCATAAAAGGGAGAATTGTACTTGTTTATATCTCAGCCAAAATCTTTCAAGTCCCTGAGGGATTTGAAACATATCAAAGTGTCCTCCCTAGAGATGTGTACTAAAGCATAAATCTCTGAGACTGCAAACTGCAGACAGGTTTTCAAGTGTTGCAACACACACACACAAAACATTGTGCACTGCCTGATAACTAACACAGAGCAGCTAAACCAAAGGCAAAGTACATGACAGGAACTAGAAGGTCAGCGCTACACACTGGGGAACTTGATGTGGGTGCTGAATAAAACTAAAATTAGAGAGCCATTACGTGAAGCTGCCATTTCTTTTCCTGTCAGGTTTTCAAATATTGTCTGCCAAAAAAACACTACCAGGTCTGATGGCCATACCACCTGTGTATCATGAGCAAACTGCCTGTTTTAAAAGAAATCTGAGAACTTTGGCCCACAGTGTGGTGGTGTCTGATGTTTCGTGCAAATTCTTCCCCTTCTGACTCTGAATGCTCCAATCTCAGCACCTCTGAATCAACTCTTAGTCCAGCTGTAGTAGCAGAGGGTAATGAGTCAGATTGCAAAGAAAGAGTCTCTCACCTCTCCCTCCCTGGACCACCGTTCATGCGGTACCTCATCCACCACCCTTCCCTCCGTGTCCCTTCTAGTAGAACAGATTAGGGAATGGGGACAGAACAGCTCAGCTCAAAGGGCAGCCTAGGAGGCTCGCCAAATGTAGTCCAGCCTCTAGCCTTACTGTCTCCTGAGCTTCATTGATCTTCACCCGACTGAGAGAGAGAGACCAGTCATGAGAGAAGGCAGACTCTGACAGGTGCAGAAGCAGGGATTCCTTGACAGCAGTTCTACCTGGTTGAATCCACTTTGGAGTGCACAGTCCGGGCGCCTATCTCCGCTGAGGCAACTTCTCCTTGATCACTGTGCTCAGACCCAGCCAGTGGCTGCTCTCTCAGCATAAGGAGCAGTTGGAACACTTACCCAGAATTCCTGGCTGCTGTATGTAAATCAGCATTTGCACTGCTGTACCATTACTGAAATAGTGGCGACTAATGAAAGCTCTCCACTGGAAGCAACAGCATACTCCACCTGAGAGAAGCGCAAGTAGGAGATATAAATTCTCCCATGCTCTTGCCTGCAGGTCTGCCAACTGAAGCACAACAAGTGGAACTCGAGGAGCATAGCCGCATCCAGGCTCCATCTTGTCAGTGGCTTCTACTCTCGTCGGACTTCTGCTGCAGCAGTTCCCTCGCATTCCAGCATTTGAGAAGGGTGGGTATTGTCCTGCATCCAGTGGATTGCTCCCTCTCCCTCACAGCAGCAGTGAGCCGGGATGCACGGATCACAGGCAGGGGTTTTTACTACAAGCAGTGGGGACTTCATGGAGCTGTTCTGAGCCAAAGGGCAGAACAGCTGAGCTACTAACCAGATTCTTTCTTACCTTGCAAGAGTACAAGCTAGACCTCGTCTGTTCAACAGCTACCTGCTTGTTTTGTGGCGTGCAGGGATCAGTCGGTGGCTGTTCATTTACTGCAACCTCGAGCTGGGGAGCTAAAGGAAATGTCACAGTGTGGCGTAGCCTGTGCCTTAGTGGCTCAGTGAATCAGGTGCTAAAGGGCAGAAGGCGCAAACTCAACATCAGTGAGGCAGCTTAAAAGATCCCGTGGACCCACAAAGCAGCAGACTCCACCTGAGGAGGCGCAAGTAAAATATTTAAATTCTCCCATGTTGTTGCCTGCAGGTCTGCTGACTGAAGTGTAACAAGCAGAACTCGCAGCAGCATAACCACATCCAGGCTCCATCTTGTTGGTGGCTTCTACTCGCCAGCAGCTTCTGTTGCAGCAGTTCCCTGGACACTCTAGCATTTGAGAAGGGTGGGTATTGACTTGCAGCCAGTGGATCACTCCCTCTCAGCACCAGGGAGCCAAGGCATCACGGACCACAGGCAGGGTTTTTCCACTGCAAGTAGCAGGGACTCCACAGAGCTGTTCAGAGCCAAAGGGCAGAACAACTGAGCTACTAACCAGATTCCTTCTTACCTTGCAGGAGTACAAGCTAGACCTCATCTGTTCAACAGCTACTTGATTGTTTTCTGCCACATACAAGGAACAGTAGGATATGCCCACCCACCTCCCCTAATCCCACCCTCCCCAGGTGCTTTTGTTTTTAGGTATGTAGCACCACCCACAACACCTGATAGGAGATAGTAAGGTTCAAAAAAAAACCTCACTGTTCTTTCTTTTTCATCCACACTCCTGCCAAAAACAGGAATCAGCACTACCTCTCAACGAAAGCAAAAAAGATAAATAAAAATAAAAGCAAAATAAAAAAATGGACCTTGACAGTTGCAAAACTGCGGTGCACTGTACAATAGGATCTACAAATGGCAACCAGGACCCTGCTGTGCATGCTGCACCACAGCAGATCTTGCAGCCCAACTGCAGAATGCTTGGACTATAATATGACCTCCAGTACAGGGAACTCTATTGCACAACTCCTCAACTCCCCAACACCAGTACAAGCATGTCAGCCAGGGTCATGACTCAAGGTAGGGAAACACAGAAAGATTTTACTGTATGTAATGGCTAGGAGGCAGGATCTGACTGTATGCTCCTGGAATGTGCGAGGATAGCGACCCCAGTAAAACATACAAGCCTTCTGATGGCACTCAGGAGGCAGGGAGTGCAAGTGGCCATGTTATAGGAAACACATCTCACAGCACCAGAACATGGGAAATTGATATGGGATGGTGGGGAAATGCTTTGCAGCATCTTAGAAGGCTCACAAGCATGGGATCACTATCCTTCTACACAAACATCTTCCATTTCAAGTGCAGAGGGTGGTTAAAGACCAAGTGGATGGAAGGTATGTCTTTGTGGTGGGAGAGCTCTGGGGAACAAATCACATTTGGAAGCGTTTACGCATCGGCAGTATTTGATTCAACTTTTATGGCTCCTCCTCTCGCTTCTAGTAAGGGAGAAATTCCGGGCTTGTTATGGGAGGATATGAATTGTACCCTGGATCCGTTAATTGACCACTCTCAAGGATGTGGCTGGAAGAGTGAAGCAATATCCCAGTGGAGATTGGGAATGTTAAATTTGGGGCTGGAGAGAGGCAAACGCAGGGGTTAAAATTTACATTCTATTCCAACCCACATGGTACATGGTCAGGAATAGATTATCTGTTCATATTGCAGGATTGGTATGGGAGAGTGCAGGGATATGGCACAGTCCTATTCATGTCTCCGACCAGTCATTTGTGACTAGAGCAGTTACTTAACCTTGAAATAGGTGTCTGAAAGGAAGGAAGGCACTCCTGGGGTGGAGGGTCAGAGTTATAGTTGATTGTTTCTGGACGGCATAGGTTTAGTCCCACCCACCCCAAGTGCATAACTTCCTTTATAGCAGGGTTCTTACATCACTCCCAAACTGTTAACAACATACACCTGTTCATATCCTTAAAGGCACAGCACACTGAATAGGGATAGAGACACTCACAAGCTTCCCACACTAAAACAAGAACAACAAAAGAAAAGCATCTGTAACAGGAAGGAACACAGACATGTGGGGAGTGGTGCAATGCACTGGCTGTGGAGCAGCAATCTTCCGGAGACATTCTGGAGACTGCATTGCTGCCCTATTTGCAGGCACCTCTCTGGTCTGAGGGAGGAGGTTGTTCGTCTCCTTGCTAACCTGGCAAGGATTCAGAAACCTGCTCCCCCACAGGCCACCACCACTACCTCAGAGGTTGCCAGGAAAGAGGGTGGTTGGACCACGTGGGCTCAGGGAGGGTGATGGTGGTGGAACAGAGTTATAAAATAGAATCATAGCACAATAAAATGTACTTAACCATCCAGGAAGGCCATTTGCCACAAGTAAGTTTTCAGATTCTTCTTAAATACCTCCATGGAGGTGCACTCCATAACTGGTGTGGTAAAGAATTCCTAAGAGTGGGTGCAGCATGAAAAAATGCTCTTCTGCCAGAAGATTTTAAACTCACTCTTGGAATCTCTATTTTGTTTTTATTTCAGGCCCTCCTATTATATTCCCAGATATTGTTGGCTTCAGTTACATAAAACATTACAAAAATGTGTCTGGGATGGAAAATGTCAAGGCTTCCCACATGAACCCTACAGATGGCCAGAGAGGAGGGGATTGGGCCTCCCTCACCTACATTATTACTACCTGGCAGCCCAGAGGCAGCTCAGCTTGATACTTGGGCCAAACAAAGACAAGAGTCTGGGTGGTACCCTCCAGAACAGGAGACCCTGAAGGGGTTAAAATTATGATCTATATCTACAAGTGTGATATATCCTAACATCTGGTCCCTAACTCGAATACATGGGTGAAACACTCTAAGAATCCTTCTTAGACTACATAAGATAACACACACCTCCAAAATTATAGGCCCCTTTCCCTCATCCATCATGAAGATAAATTCGCCCCTGCAAAGACTGACCTAGGATTCAGCTATTGGGACGTTAGGGGACTTACCAGATTTGTTCAGTTGACTGATAGAACAGGATGTCTCCCTTTGTGACTTTACAAGAAAGATTCTTTCTCGTAGAGTAGATTTTTCAGATACCTACAGGTCAGGCACCTGATCACCTTAGGAGAATCCTTCAGTTAATCCATAGAGATATGACTTCACTTGAACAATACTGGTGGGACCTCATTAGGATTAGAGACAAATTAAACTATATCGTGTTGTATAAAGTGCTCCTCCCCTTGACCCCTCTATCTTGGAGGATATCAGAAAAGATGGGAGGTAGATAGTGGAGAGAGAGTGGCACAGGCAAGTTGGACCTGAGGATTCAGAGAAGATGGCAGGTAACCTCCTCCTCAGGTTGGAGGGAGTTTAATTGGAAAATTATAACCCGGTTCTTTAGAACTCCTGTCATTATGAAACATTTCCACCCTCAGACATCACAAGCCTGCTGGCCTATGTGGGTCCCTTTAGGACAACACATACCACATATTCTGGGAATGTCCCAAATTACAGCACTTCTGGCAGCAGATACATGCCAGTATGGAAAAAATGGTAGGTTCCTCCCATTTACATTTCAAGATATGGTGTTAGGTCTCCGGCCCTGTCATCTAAAAAAGAAAAGTGGTCGAGTTGGGCCAGGTTTTAAGGGTAGTTGTCCTAAAATGCATTACATCCATATGGTTGAAGCCTGAACCCGCTATGACAGAACAGTGGATCTCTACAGTAGAAGAGATGGAGAGAATGGAAAACATCACTTACATGATTCACTTAGAAAAGAGAAATATTTAGATGTTTGGAGACCTTGGCAAGTCTGGAGAGAGACTCAGAGAGAGGTAAGTTAGGGGACCTGTCTGATTAATAAAGCTGCAGAGAGGTTTCGGGGTGAGGAGGTAGGGTTCTCTACCCGTAGATTATAACCATTTAAAGGTATGGGGAAAGAAATGAATGAAGTGTATTTAATAATAAGAAAATTATTTCAGTTTGTAGAAGACTGTAAATAATTTTTGATTCATGATTTGGTGGTTAAAGTTATAATTAGTGTAAATGCATTTATTGAGTTGAGTGTACTAAGGAATCAAATGCCAACCGGCCATTTTATTCTGGGATCTTTAACTTGTATCATAATTGTATTTTCTACATTTACACGCATTGTAATGTATCCTATGTTATGTAATCCCGGTCGCCCCTGAAAAGGGACCTCCGGGGCCCAGTGGGCTCACCAGTCAAAATTTAATAAATAAAATAAAATAATCTCTACAATATTTTGTTGTCTGTTAAACTTCCCTATTTGGGCTGAACTCTCACCCTATTATTTTCAATATAGTGCTTGGGAGAGGACTTTGAATCACTGCACCGGACTGTAACCATCTTGAGAGGTCTTTGGACTCAGTGCAGTAATGACCCCTCTCTGAGCTCCCTCAAGAACTGACCACAAGGACTGCAAAGAACTTTTGTTTATTTTATTTTATCTGTGAGCTGGTACTGTATAGCAATGAACAGTTATGTATGAGGTTTATGGATTATTTGGTCATATCTGAATTTTCGGATGTTTATTCTAACAATAAAAGAAATATGAGTTAAAGAAAATATATACTTTGACCTTATGACCAACCTTTCCAGGAATGGTGTGCTCCCCTCTCCCCAAACAGGTCACTGACTGAAGCATTGCCCTAAGACTATGACTTTTAATTTATTGTGCCTTAGCATTTTTCACTTCCAGGAAATATGCATTAGCATAGCTCCAGCTTAAAGGAACACAAAGTTAAATCAAGCTAAATTTAGTAGTTAAATGTCCTTATTCTTGGTTAACAGAAGGGATTACTGATTACATTGTATGAGTACAGAACAATAACAATAAAGTCATTTAATAAGATATGAACAGGAGAGTTTGTAACTGAGCTGGCATGCTTGGTGGGTAAGCATTACACTGTATCATGTACCATGGTCATAACAAGGGTTTTTAGTGGCTGCTCTGTGTCCACGTCTTTGGGCTTCTTATGTTTAACTTATATCCACTGGAGATAATCCAGTAATACAATTAATGCAGAACATCATATAATAGCAGGATCAATTCAAATTTAGTTAGTACATGTTGGGTACCCTCTAGATTGAAACAGGAACTACAACTTGCTTTAGGATTACCAAAATCTGTAAAGAAGGAGATAGCAAACTTCCCAGCTAGGTGGTATTAATGTTCTCGGTAACACTGTGTAACAGGAAATACATGACCAGGACATCAATTATGCTGTACATTAGCAAACAGTGTTATTACAGTACTAGCAAGTCTCGAAAGTTCTATCAAATGTACAGTCTAATTTTTCTGCCTAATAACTCTGTGGCTGAACACCTTTAAATTGCTGCAAACTTAAAACAAAGAACTTGGTTTTAATCTTTTCTTTTACCTTTATTTAAAGAGTCCAGGATGTCCCTATCACCAAGAGGTTTTAACTTTGCCACTAACCTGGGTGCACTTGTTCAAGCATTCCGGGACTCATTCCAGTCCATAAGAGTTCCATTTAACAAGTAGGCTACACAAATTGTAATCCAGGTCATTGGCAGGAAAAATGGCTTTGAGCAACAGTGAAGGAGAAACATGAGGGTCAGTTATGTGTGAGCCTATCTTGTAAACTTTACACTTCAGTCCGGGTCTAGTGTAAGCTACAAAAATACCATGAACATCAAACGTTTAACTATAGGCATATACATGTTGCTCTAGTGTCCAGAATCAGCAGAATCTACGCTGCACAGCCTTACCTCCCTTCTGATAATAATACTAACCATGTCTCACTCAGTTCTCGTCTGATTCTAAGGCTTGTTTGTCTTAACGGGCTGAAAACTCAATGTGAATTTTTGGTGACCAGTTTCCAGCCACTTGGGGATCAGTATGCAGGTATATTTAACCTCAGTAACATATCTGGATTGACCGGCAATATTAACACATGTTGGACCCACTGGGCTCTCAGCTGTGCATGAACTCATTGAAGGATTTCCTCCCAGCCTGGTGGAGTAGCCACACTTGCTGTCAGTGGTGGTCTAGGTTCCCCTTTCTGGTAGTCTGCAGTACTCCATCCTGTTTCCATAAGTCGACTAGAATGACCATTATGGGAGTTTCTGCCTATGGGTGCACGGGGGTGTTATACAGTATGCATTTTTTAACTGTGAAGTGTAGAATGTGTAGATGTTCCTCAAGCCAGTTCTGCATAAATGGCTTGATGTCCTACTCTCCCTCTGTCATACCACATACTCAGATGCTGATAGATTGGACTTAATTTTCTAGATGCTCAAGATGGTAACAGAGTACCAGCTTTTCTTTCACCAGTCCATTTCAGTGGGAAATGCCTTGGTAACCATTTCTGAAGCCTCCTTCACCTGTCTGGACCCCTGTTACTTCTGTGTCCAGGATGGTGAACTTCATGACCAGTAACTCTAACTTGAGATCCATGGTCTGATTTGCTTTCAAGGAGCATGGCATTTGAGGGCTGTGCAGCATCCGTTGTCTTGAGGTGGTCAATGGCTAACCGTCTCCTGCCCACTGTGTACTTTTCAGGCGGGCACCTCCTCTGCTCCTCTTGAGTGTTTCTGCACATTTTGTAAGAGATTTTTTTATATAAAATTGTGAACAACAGTTCCTCTTGTAGATGATGTCTGTTATAAGTTGTTGTTTTCCCCCACAGGTAAATATTCAGTTTCTACTGTTTTAAGTTTTCTACATGCAGAGCTCACTCTCATGCATCTACCCAGTTTGGGAGTTGGCTTTACCCCCAGCTTCTAAGGTGTTCAAAATGTCAGGCTAAGTTCTGTTTTTAAAAATTGAGATCAAAGGATCAGTATGGCAAAGAAAAGAATATTGGTGATACCAATTTGAGTTGCATCATTTGGAACATTAAAAGGATGAAGCAGGGGCAAAAGTGGCAACAAACACTGGAAATGTAATGGGGGCGAATAGCATTTTCCAGAAAACCACACAAAAGCAGAGTATGCCAATATGATGTACATAGACTGGGTGGGCACAGTATTGGGGGAAGAAATACGGCAATAAAAGGGGTGCACAAATCCTCATACACAGGAAACTAACGTTTCACACAGAGATGGTTTGGAGGCACACTAAAGGTTGAATACATATTATGATGGGCATGCTCTAATCTGAACACATCAGGTCCTAATGCAGATACCCTGAATTGTTTGCAGATTTCACTAGTCAACTCCTGTGTCACTCCAGGCACACAGTACTGATAGTTGGGGACGTGATGGTGGTAGTGGAAAGCAAGAATCCTCAGAATGTTCTCCCAGAGTGCGTGTATGCTTGCGTGGCGTGCCGACAGATCACTTCATTTCATTTTTTATTCACCATGTGGAATGGGACAATGCCCTTTGTCAGTCATGTCTCACAAAAATACAGACAATAGTAATACAAAAGGCAACTCACAAGTAAACAAAATTTAGAAAATTGAAACACATCAAAATTAGGGACTGGAAGAAACTGTGTGTGTGTGTGTGTGTGTGTGTATGTATATTACGTATATATATTCCAAAGCAATGATAAAACTCGAGAGAGAACAGTCCACATTTAGAGACAAGCTATTTAGCAAACAGGGATCACCACTTCATAGACACTTGGAGATTACTGAATCCATATGGAAAGAAATCTCACCTTTGGATGTCCAGTGCACCAGTCAGCATCCTGGACTGACTACTGGTTTATACCACAACCCACAATTACCGAACTCCTTGCTACCCATTCTGCCAACCACCATCTCGGATCACACCCCACTCAAACTATCTCTAAAGCGGAAACAGACATGCATACAACACCCCCATAGAAGCCGAATAGCTTCATCCTACAACAGGAATCTTCCCATCTAGACATTGACAACTACATTCAGGACTTCCTCATGCACAATAAATTGACAGATACTCATTTGGCCACTAAAGTGTTCTGTCATAGTAAACTAATTGCTGTTCTGCTCAAAAGGAAGAGACAGTGCTATAGGAAGCTCTAAATTGCTGAGAAAATCACAACAGTGGAAGAAAACCTAATGAGAAACCTCAGAAAACAAATGGGAAGAGTAAGCAGATGCTAAGAAAGCCTACAATGACAATTGGAGAGAGTCAGCTGAATTTGCCTACTGACTGGAAAACACAGCTATGTGGCCTGTGGGGCTAAAGCTACGAGAATTCTGGCCCTGTGGTTGAGGTAAAAAAACAAGAACCAGATTACAATTGTTCAGAAGAGTGACTTGAACAGCCTCACAAAGGATCACAAACAGATAACCACAGAATTTCCAAACTTCTACCATGAGTGATACAAATTTGACACTGCAGCAACACCCGTGGCTATGGAGACCTTCCTCAGTGGTGTCACACTTATGCCACTAACAGAAAAGCAAGAAATCCCATGTAAAAGAGATCTCAACAGAGAAAGTACTCCAGACTTTACAGACTCTGCCCAAAGGGAAAGTGACTAGGAGTGATGGGCACTCCACTGATTTCTATGTGGCATTTGTTGGCACATTGGCTAACTGCTAAAGGAAGTCTTCCTGAAGCTCAGGAGAAGAGTCATCTCCCAGAGACAATGCGTTCTGGGATAATTACTCTAAACCCAAGCACAGTAGGGACCATGCAATACATTCTAACTATAGAATGATAACACTGCTGAATATAGGCGTGAAGGTGTATACTAAGGTGCTAGTAAGTTGTCTAAAACAAGGTCTTCCCTTTATGATCAGCTCCACACAAACAGACTTCTTGCAGGGCTGCCACATCTCTAATAACACCAGGAAAGTAGCACATATCTCAAGAGTGGCAACCACGCTAAACACCCCAGCAGCACTCATCAGTCTAGACAGGGTAAAAACATTTGACCTAGTGGATTGCCTCTTTTCTGTCCTTGAGGTATGGTATTCTCCTGGTCAGCTCCCCAGATGAACTAACCCCAGTGCAGTAGTTTGTCAAGACGATTCAGCCTAGGTTGTGACACACAACAGGGGTGTCCCTGGCCCTACCCTTTTCAGTCTGGTGCCAGAACCACTGCTACAGAAAATACAAGCTGAAGACCATATACAGAGCATCCCAGTGCTCAGTACATCTCAGAAACTTTGGGCATTTGTAGACGATGTGCTTATCTTGATAATCAAGTTGCTCACATCTATTTCCCTTTTAGACACCATCCATTGCTTTGGATCCTTCTAAGGATACAAACTGAATATGGAGAAATCAGAAATCCTACCGATAAACCATCTTTGCATCAAGAGTATGAAAGTAATATTGGCCATGCAGTGGCAACCAGCAACAATTTTATTTATTTTTATTAAATTTTGGTGACCGGTAGGCCCACTGAGCCAAGGTCCCTTTTCAGGGCAACCTGGGATAACAATACAAGATAAAATACAGTGGAGAAAACTTTTGATTACATAGGTTGTTCAAGCATAAGGTGGTTACAGACAGTGGTTACAGACATGGTTATCATCATGACACAGTTTTGCCTTCGTACTACTTGGCATAGTGATATACATGAGGTGGCATTGGTCCTTAGGTGTCCAGATACTAGAGGGAGGTACATGGTTCATTGCCTTGTAATTCTCTTACATTCCATGGCAGCCGACATAGTCACTAACAAACGTAAGTCCTAGCAGGCTCATTCAAGACAGCCATGGACAGATGGCATAAATTACCCTTTTCAGTGGGTCTGAGGATCTCAATGTCAAAATGAATATCCTGCCACATGTACTATACCATATGATAATGCTTCAAGCCTCAGTCTCAACATCATAGCTTAAAACACCTCAAAAATTATCTCTAACTTCATATGGGTGCATTAAAACACAGACACTGCCTGCACTGAGCATGACCACAAACAAATGGGGCCTAAAGCTCCTAGTTTGGATCTCGGTTTCGTCTACAGGAGAAATCTGCCCAACTCCTACTAACCAAACTATCTGGACATCAGACAACAGTTGTGTCAAACCACTGTCACGGAACTGGCAGCAGTCTTATATGGTCTTTCGCCTTCGGATGAGACGTTAAACCGAGGTCCCATCTGCCTGGATTGGTGGTAGTTCAGATGGATGTTAAAGATCCCATGGCACTCTATTGACAAGAGTAGGGAATTTCCCGGTGTCCTGGTCAAATTTCCTCATTCGCTAAAAATACCACCAACAGCTTGGTCTGGTTGAAGTCAGTTGGCATTCATCTGTATCCCCTCCCGGTCGTGCCTGAAAATAGGCAGGATTTGTCTAGTGCACTTACCCGGTCAACAAAAGCTAAATAAATAAAAAATAAATAAAATGGGCCTATCCCCACCTCAAAGACTCTCCTCATGCTGCACACATGCCACCCTTCAAAGCTGTGCTTGCAACTAACGTTACTCCAAAAATGTCATAGAACAGCTGCTATAAAGCAACAGCAACACCCATATTAATGGAGCAAGACTGAATCCTCACACTGAGTCGTAACGCTAAGCACATTCCCTGTCATCAGACAACGCATTCCTACATTCTGGCAGGTCTGGCAGAACTTTCCAATGGACTGTTGTGTGCTTATACTAGGAACTGCCTATCACCCTTCATGTAACTCCCGAGAAACATGGCCTAAAGCTGTCAGGATGCTTTCAAAACTCTCCAGGTATAACTTACTCAAACATGTCACTGGTAAAGACAAACCCCGAGCATAATAACTCCTTGAGAAGCAGAAATAATACAAAACCTTAAGAACAAAAGCACAACATCCCAATGGCACAACTCCCTGATAACAAGACTACATGGTATAGCCAACAAAGTGACAACCTAGTGAAGTAGAGAATTAGGTACTGACACCACGACCTCAGATTGAAATAAGCTATGGCAGTTTTCTAGAGGGTAACGCCTCTCATAGGCATAAAAACAGTAATTTAAAATCTAGAGTAACATATACTACACACCAAGAAGCTATGCTAGATGGGTTCCGTACCAACATCTAAATGCTGTAAATGCACTCGCCCCAATAGCATACCTCTCAACTGTCACACATTATGAGACGTCACTCATTTTACCTCTCAGAAACCCTTTGTCCATCATGGCGAAGGTGATATTCCACATTCCCCACTGAGACTTTAAAGCAGAAATTCATAATAATCTATTATGCTTAGTTATACAAAACATTATGAACATTAGTGCACTGATAGCTATAGTGTTCTGATCTTTCAGTGCCATGTTAGACGATATGTCACACATTTTGCTCATTTATCACACATCGTGTCACACATTTTGGTGAAGAAAGGTTGAGAGGTATGCCCAATAGAGCCTTGATTCGTCTGTTATGGGACTGCGCCCACATAGCAGTATTTTGGAATAAGATCAAATCCAAACTCCATAAACTCCTCAATGTGGAGGACCTCTTTAAACCTGATATCTGTATTGTGGGAAATTTAGGTCACTCTATTATTGCTGTCAATAAACAGCAAATGATTTGCCAATATCCAGTACTGTAAAGACAAATACTTCACCTGTGGCTAGATACAAAAGGTTCCACATACAAGGAATGGCTGTTGATTCCTGAGAATGCCCAGGTCTGACAGAACGTTCCAATGGACTAAGTAATGCACACGAAGCCTACATTAGAAAATGTGGCTCACCATATACCTTGATCACTGTCCCTGGTAATCTAATCAAGTTTCCCTCAACACAGTTATTCAATGTAACATCCTATATAGACCCGCCTCTTACACAAATAACAGATCCTACACTAGCCATTTTAGACCCTACAACCCAACAGCACCAGTAATCATACAATATAAAAACAATACAGCGGGATTCAGGAAAACTTTAACCCTAATACCGCTTTGATTGAATTCACTGAATTACTACATGGTACCCTGGACAGAGAGAAGTTAGCAGGCTCAATATAGACCTCACTAAGGCCTTCCACCTTGTCAAACATGCCTCACTACCAAAATTACTATTACTGGGCCTAACAAAATACACTGTTAGCTGGTTAAGTGACAACCTGACTTGTAAATTACAAACTGTAAAATATAGGAATGCATTGTCTGACAACAGGGAAGTCTTTGTAGGGAACCTAGGGATCCATACTTGGTCCCATACTGTTTTGTCTGTTCCCCACCAACTTTCATTCAGTTTGTCAATCAGCTGACATTATTCTGTCTGCAGATGATGCTGTAATTTTTGCACACATAAAACCCTTACCACCGTGACTAAAGCTACTGCAGGAATTTAACTTAATTCTGCTTCTCACAAAATCTCTTAGTCATGAATGAAAAGAAACCAAGGATATGCTATTTGGCATGAATAGTATGCTTGATTCCTCCCCAGCTGTAATCATTAATACTGCCACAAGTGCTATCCTAGAACAGGTTTTTGTTAAAAGTTTGTTTTATACAGGGTACAATTGTTGGGCAAAATTGCCCATTTACAACAATGTCCTGTGTTACAGATAGAACAAAAATACAAACACAATTCATACAAATTCCAATACCTTGGGGTTATCCTCGACTGTGCTGTCCTCTGCTGAACAGACAGACTATTTGACTAAAGTTGTTAATTCTAGGATTGGCTTTCTTTACCTGAATAGGTGAAATTTCCTTCCTGAAATTCAAAACACCCGTCCAGTGTTTTAACCTAAGCATTGCTGACTATGGCATCATGGTCTATGGTTCAGCAAATGATTGTGTGCTGCCCAAGTCAAAGGTCTTCTGAATAGGGCCTGCCATTTTGCTCTACACACTCGCTGCATACCCACACCTATGGACTATACACTACCTCGGGATGGCTAAAGTTTAACTTACAGGAGCAATTTCATGCTGTGGTCATGGACAACAATCTTTGCTTGGGCTACTTTTCCTGGGGCTGCAGTCCATCTTCAAGTTTGTTAATATACTCTACCAGAGGCATGGCACATAACTCTCTGCCATTGCCACTGTGGAAATCCTTGCTAGAACAGAACTCCTGGATTCACAAAGGAGCACAAAGTGGGCATAAAGTTTGTACTGCACTTCCGGCTGCACTGTGGGCAATGGACCTATTCACAGCGAGCGTCCTAGGCATGATTTATTTATATCAGTAAATAAAAAGCTGACCTGGAGTAATACTGGGCATGCTCACCCCTTGCTCCGCCCCTGGGATGCTTATTTGGGCCTGTAGCTCTTAACCCTGCCCCTGGGTGGCTCGCTTATCTTTATTTAAATCAGGCCTGTAAGCCCCTTTCCAGCTGCTGGCCAATGTCCAATGCCCTTAGGCATCTTCAGTAATTTATTCTTTTAAATAGATTCTGATGGTCAGCACCTGCCTGATGGTGCTGAGCTAGCCCACTGTCCCGCCCAGGGTGACAACTGGAGTGCTGGGGCAGAAAGGTGCTGGAAGAAGAGAGGACTGGAGGTGGGTCCTTTGCTGCACCGACACAAACATGTGGCTGTTGCTGGGCTCCTACTCTCCTTCTCGGAGTGGTATCTCTCGCTGGTTTTCAGTGGGAATATGGCACAGACAGGATGCTGCCAACGTGGGACCAAAACTTTCCTTTTTTATTATTTCAAAAGAATAAATGGGGCTTAACAGAGCCCACACTGTCCAACTGACGACACAAGGACACTTTATAGTGGATGACTGAACACTGACCAGAGCAGAGGCACTGAAGCAGAGCCAACAGGAACCGATTTTAACCACACAGGTAAGCCTTGGTTCCCATCACTCCCTGTGGTTGACCACTCCCTCTCCCAGCCCAGTCCCAATCTTAGCTACAGCCCAGAGAAAACATTTTTTTAAATACTTGGGGTTCAAGCACTAGAACCCCAAGCCCGAGCCCAGCTGTACTTTATAAAACACACACAAAATTCCCATGCATTGGGCAAGGATGGCAGCCCCAGCACGTGGACTGCCCACACTTGCCTGCTCGAGGGTGGGTTCCAGGCATGAGCAGGCAACAACAGGAAAATGAAAAAGTTTTGTTTTAATTTCACTGTCACCCTGCATTATGGCCATGTAAGGGGATACATTTGCAGCAGGCCCACTGCCACCCACGCTATAGTTACAGGGGCTCTATGGGAGTACCCTTCTTTCTTTCTATAGGGCTCTATAATCTGGGGCACTACAGGTTCGGGCCCACTAAAATACATATGCCCATTTATCCTCTCTTAATACTTTATAACTTTTTACTATTACTTGTAGAACTATTCATCACATTTTCTTAACACTTCTAAACTTATTTGAACTATTGGCATAACACCATCTATGTAAAGGAAAAAAAAATATATATATATATGTATTCTTGGCAAAAATTTGTTAATGCATCAGTTAGGCAACAAAGTCTGGAAATGTGCTGTTAGGCTTCCCAACCCTAACACCCCACCCCAACCCACCGCGGCAGGCAGCAGTGAGCGTTGGGGATGTGTCTTGGGGTTGTCCACTTCTAACGCTCACCCCATTCCATGTGTAAGTAAGCTGAGATGGTTACTCTATAGTAAAATGGGGTGAGCGTTAGGGCTGATAACCCAAGGGAACCCGACGCCTGTTGCTGCCTGCACGGTGGGGTGGGTGTTATGTTGGAAACCCTAATAGCACATTTCCAAACTTTTGTCACTGAATCCTAACTGATGCATTAACAAAGTTTTTGGCCAAGAATTTCCTTACTTTTTGATAGAGTGTAACCATAGTCTTATTTGCCTGTGGAGAACATGACTCTTAGGGCCCTGTGCTCCCACCCATCTATAGTTTTGAAATAGAGTAATCGTATCCTTATTTGGAGAAGGGACCTGCGCTCCTCTCCCTCCATAGATGTGTATATGTATGTAGCTGTGGAAGGCCCTGCACTTCCATTTATAGGACAACAATGACCTAACTGTTCAGCATAGTCATCTTAATACCCACCTCATGCAGCCAGTACAGAACATTTTGAATCCTGCCAAACGTAATTCCACACAACTGCAACACCATTCTGTGCCACAGGTGCGAAAAACATTTGGGTTAGGATTTGAAAATGGCAGCTGTGACATACATAAGATGGGGTAATAAGAAGACTATGTTGAAAATTCGGTCAAAATATTTAAAGTTTCCAGTGTTACGAGCGCGCGTAGTAAAATTGCAAGAAATGGGCATAATCTCTTTGCTATTTATCATTTTGACTTAACTTTTCAACATAGTTTTATAACCCCCACCCTCATGAACAAGGTCAGAAAAATTATCAAATCCTACCTAAAAGGTAAATTTGCCAACTGACCACAAAATTAACTTTCAGGCAGGAGTTGCATAATGACAGTCATATTGTTCATGAGGTGGGGTCTCCAAAAGGCCATGTTGAAAATTTGGTGTCAAAATTTGAAAACAAATGGCTGTGTTAGGCATAAAAGTTGAAACCCCATTTGAAATACATTGAGCCACATTTACCTTAGTGTCTCATATTGCAGTCGCCAGTTCCAGCAGCAAGACATGTCTTCGACTGGAGAGTGGATCTTGAACCTGAGAACCGTTTAGGTGAGTGGGGTGTGTAGTGATGTACTGGGGTGTGGGGTGGGGGTGTTGAGTGGGAGGTGGGGGAGCTGATTGGCGAGGGACCATTTTCTTTTGCAGGAAAGAAAACATTGAGGATGGGTTTCTTTATTACAGGGTATGGACACTGATGCAGGGTGGGGTGGGGTGCCACTACACCCCAGGGACATAAACAGCAGCATGGGGATGATGATCAGAGAACGGAAGAGGTGGAAGGGACCACTGGACCACCAGTGAAATATCTTTAATATGGGATGGCGATCGGAGAGCGGGGAGGAGGGAGGGACCACTGGACTACCAAGGAAAAATTCTTGGCTACAGGAAGTGATTGGACATCAGGGAAGAAGGAGGACCACTGGACTACCAAGGAAAAAATTCTTGGCTGCAGGGAAGTGATCAGACATCAGGGAAGAAGGGAGAGACCACTGACTACCAGGGAAATGTATTCAGAGGCGTACTGTTTATTTATTGCTTCATGTTTAAATGTATCAGCAACTGGTATCGCAAACACACTTTTACTCATTCACACAACCTACAGATTTAATTACTCCTCTATAAGCACCGCTTATTAGGTAACTATCAGAGGGTCTTTCTGAACATATGCATAAATAAAATACAAATGTATTTATTTTTTATTTATTTGCTTTTGATGACTGGGTAAGTAGCCTAGACAAAACCTGCCTATTTTCAGGCATGACCCGTGCTCACTGATTGTGTGCACGATACTACATGATCTCCGTTACTGTATCATGATACATAAATAAAATGGATAACTGGGAAAAATACTTCTTTGCAGACATCCTTACTTTATTGGGATCCTCTGTGGCAAGGCACCAATAGGTAAGGTGCAGGGTTTTCACTGTGAGTCTCTTTAAAAATAAGTACTACAGTTAATTCAACATTTCAATTATGGATTTGTCTCACAAACTACCACCACATGGAATGAGGTCTGTGCTCCTTCAGTGACTCGAGATACATCAGAGCCTTGAGTTTCAGCTGACCAAACAAGATAAGTGTAAACTTGAAATATGACTAAACAAACTTAAAAATACATAAAAAGTACTTCAGCACCGATTAAATGACATATACAACCATTTATATCACTTAGACGCCTTTAACACACATTCCTTTTCCCTTTAAGTTATTACATTTTGTTCCCTCACTAACTGTTAAGACAAAATGGCAGCCGACAAAATGGATTTCCATTTGTAAAAAGGATCACCCATTTGCAATAAAGGATCCTTTTGCACAGCACATCTAAATGTTCTCACTGAAAATAATGGAAACTTTAAAATGTAATAACTTTGGAATAGATTAATTTTTTCACCAAATCTTCAAAAGGCACATCTGTGACCCAAGACCTGTTTACCCTGAAAGTTTTAGACCACAATATGACACAGTTTTGGCGCAACAGCATGACAAAGATTTACACAAAAATAGTAATACATTTTGCACACTCATATCTCCGCACCCACACATCTGACTGGAATGAAATTTGCCATATCAAGAGATCTTTGGCCCCTGATGGTGCATGCAAAATTTCATGCAAATTGGTTTAATACCTGTGAAGTTATTACACTGCAAAATTTGGAGTTTAACATAAAGTGACGTTGAACCCAAACTATAGGAGCACAACCGCAACCATATAATATATATATAATATAATATAATATAATACATATATAAATTATAGTGGTGCGGTAGTACCTATAATTAGGGTTGAGTAAACAGTTTAATGTTAAGCCCCATATTTTGCATTTTAATAACTTAGCAACTTAGCACCGCTCAATGGATTTGCACAAAATTTGTTATATGCGGTCCCATGGGATATATTTCTTGATGTGCCAAGGTTCGTTGTGATTGGATATGCAGATTTTACACAGCACATAGTGAAAAAAGTGTAAAGTCGTTTTACCCATTTTGCTGATTTTCCTCATCACACTATGGCCACACCATTTGTAAGTTTGGCCTGAACTTTTCATGGTAGAAATAGCTTGCCCACAAGAACAAGCCAGCATTGGTTTGGTGAAAAATATCAATCTATTCCAAAGTTATTCAATTTTGAAATTTCGGGTTATAAGCATGCTTAGTTCAGTCTTTTGGATAGCTGCACAGCTTTGAACAAGGATTTGGGCTCACACAGAGATTTTGGCAGCTCACGAACAGGATTCATTAAATCCCTGTTCATATGAAAAAAAATCCTTGTTCGTGAGCCACCATCTTGTTTTCAATTTTCTTTAGTTTAGTTTAGTTTATTAGTCTAGGAATTAATACCTTTGAGCCAGAGCTCTTTTACAAAGGTTCCATGTCATAAAGAACATTTAACAAACACAATACACATTACAAGTAATACCAGACGGAAAAGTTACATAATAACAGTTTAAGGCAGTAACGTTTAGAGGTTTCATAATAAAACAAGCTATTAACAGTTTCAGAAGAGTAGACAATTTGGAAGATAAAGAAACTTCCAGGAGAGGGCGATCAATTAGGAGCCAAGGGAGGCAAGAAAAGGAGGGAAATGTGGTGGGCAGTAGAGTAAGTGAGAGGGGACAGGGGGGAGAGTGAGTTGGGTGGCAGACAGGAAATAGTAGTGGTGCCTGAGGGCTCATTAGACAAGGAGAGAGGCCTTAGATGTGAGGATGGACACGAGGAGTAGTAGTCTTTATCTAGTGCAATCACAGTTGCTAGTGGTAGTGAGGTGGGCATAGAGCATGGATTTGAAAGCTTCAAGCGAGGTTGAGGATAGAGTAGGTGGGCTTAGAGCATTGAACCATGTTGGGGCCCTGTATGCGAAAGATCTTTGTCCCTGTGCAGTCCGGCATCTGGGAATCAGGAAAGGTTGGTGTTCAGATCTGCTGGAGGGTCGTAAGCCAGGATTTGGTCGGAGTAGGTTTTGGATACATAATGGAGTCAGTCCCAAGATAGATTTTTTGCCATTATGCAGGTGAGATAAATAAGATGATTTGATAGGTTCAACCAGCCTGTTTCATAGTAAAGTTCACACGTGTGTGTCAGTCTTGTGCCCCTGTGAGGAGCCGGCAAGCCTTATTTAGAGTGATTGAGATCATGTAGAGCCGTGGAGGTAGCTGAGCAGTATATAATAAGGCCATAGTCAATGATAGAGATTATGGAACTCTGTATAGCTATTCTCAATGCCACTTGGTTTAGAAATTGATGGTTACTTAAATAGTATTCCAAGACGTTGGTTCACTGTTTTCGCCGTGTTGTCAATGTGGGTTGCAAAGATGAGCCCCTGGTCAAAAGTGATGCCAAGGTATTTGAAAGTATTTACTTGGTCCAGTGTATTTCCAGCAGAGGTTTGTATGGTGAGTGAGTATTTCTATTTTTGTTTTGGTGATTGGTGAAAAGCATGGCTTTTCTTTTATTGTGGTTAAGCACAAGTTTACTATCCAGGAACCACCTTTCAACACTAGAGAAGGCAAGTTGCAGGCTTTTTCGTAGGGAGCTTGGATCCTTGTGGGAAGAGAGAATTACAGCATCATCAGTGTATAAGATTATTTTCTCTGGGCAGAAATCTGGGAGGGAGTTAAGGAACAGGCTAAAGAGGAGCAGGCCAAGAATTGATCCCTGCGGTACACCGAGAGAACTGGTTTGAAGTCGGAGAGTTTATTAGAGATTTTTACAGCCTGTGACCGATTAGACAGGTAACTTTTACCCAAGCACTAGGACCTTGGCCAGGCCTTGGCTGGTAAGTAGGGAGAGTAAGTAGGCCATGATGGACTGTGTAAAGCTTTTGTAAGATCAAAAAGACCGCACCGGTTTGGCACCCTTTGTCCAGGGCTGAGTGGACTTCACCAGAGAAATCAAGTATGGCTGTTGTAGTACCATGTCCTTTCCTAAAGCCGTGCTGTTGATTACAGAGTAGATTGTACTTGTCCAGGTAATCAGAGAGTTGATCTGCCACTATCGTTCAAGTGCTTTGGAGAGGGAGGAGGTATTGATATCGGTCGATAGTTTCCTGTTGAGGTTTTGTCTCCCTCTGTGCAGTGGCGTAACTATGGCAGACTTCCATTTGTTGGGAAATTGACTTTGGCAAAAGGACAGATTAAGAATGTTTGCAAGGGTGAATTACTTCATCCAGGCTGAGAGACAGGATTTTTAGATCTAGGGTGTCACTACTTGTTCTGGATTTGGAGAAGGCCTTTCTTATGTACTTGTGGGCTTCATGCACTTTGATTTTCTTGAAGTAAAATTGTGGTCTTTAAAAACAAAACCTTGTAACTTGCCCCAGGGATGTCATTTGAAGTATGGGTTTTGTTCAGGGTGACACCTCTACAAACCCATGGCTTTGATTCTGTTTACTTTAGTCAAAAAATGGCCATTTTACATTTGAAAATCCTAGTTCGTGACTTGCTGATGATCCCTGTTTGTGAGGTGTCAAAATCCCTGTTTTCGAGCTGTTCCCTGTTCATGAGTTAGTTAAAATCCTTATTCGTATGGGGATGACCAGATGGCCCTATCTCACAACAGGGAGTCGGCTCATGAACAGGGATTTTGACATCTCACAACAGAGATTCAGCTCACAACGGATTAGACAGCTCACGAACAGGGATTCTAAAAGGAATCTCTGTTCGTGTGCTGTCTGAATCCCTGTTTGTGAGCTGTCAAAATCCTTGTTCATGAGAAATCCTTGTTCGTGAGCTGTCAAAAATGCCTGTTCATGAGGGGATGACCAGATGGCCCTAAAAATCCTTGTTAGTGAACTGTCAAAATCCTTGTCCGTGAGGTGTCACAGTCCCTGTTCATGAGCCAATCCTGTTTGTGAGCTGTCAAAATCCTGCTCGTGAGGGTATGACCAGATGGCCCTACTCACAAAACAGGAATTGGCTCATGAACAGGGGATTTTGACACCTCACAAACATGGATTCAGCTCATGAACAAGGAAGTTGATAGCTCACAAACAAGGATTTTAAAGGTTGCTGTTTCTTTGCCACTTCACTGCAAAGAAATGGTTAGGACTTTGCTTAAAATTTGCAGGGTAGGAAGGGGTGTCCCAGAGATGTGACTTATGCTGGTTTGGTGTAACAAATCTGCATAGGTTATATAGTTATAGCATTCCAAAGTTGAGAAATTTCCCATAGGATAATATTGTGGTGAATGCGGTGCCTTCCGTGCCTATATCTCAAAACGGTTCAAGATACGGATTTTCACTAAGCGGCTTAAAGTTGCTATGGTTACTGAGATATTGCACCATTTGCAGCATGAGGCTTTCTTGGAATATGTCTAGGGCTGTGCTGCATCTGTACAATTATAGGTAGGTGGGAGCCAGGGGCCCGGATATAGATACCATTATGCAGTAATCGGACTACTGGGCCATCCATTGTGCAATACTAGAAGCACAGGGCCCTAGGGAGATGACAGTTCAGTACAATGTCTGTGCACTTATGGATAGATGGGAGAACTAATACCATGGGGCGCAAAGGCAAAAACTGACCTTGCTTCCAAACTCATATAAAGGTAATATTACACTTTCTCAAAAAGTAAGAAATTCATTACAAAAACATAATTAATGCATCAGTTAGGGTTGAAGTGACAAAAGTAAGGAAATGAGGCATTAGGGTTGACATCCTACCACCCCACCCACACCCTCCATAGACCAACAGGTGATGGGGTGTGCCTTGAGATCATCGGGCCTAACTCTCACTCCATTCTTCTATACTGTCCCATGTCAGCTTTCTTACATGGAATAGGGTGAGAGTTAGGGCAGACTAACCCTAGGTGTACCCCATCACCTGTTAGTCTGTCCCCAAATGAGGGTAGAGTGGTGTGAGGGAGTAGGGTGTCAGCCCTAATGCCTCATTTCCCATGTTTGTCACTTCAACCCTAACTGATGCATTAAGATTTTTGCAATGAATATATAGTATAATATATATATATGGGGCTATCTCTTTCGGCAGACTCAATGGTCCGAATGGTCCTTTCTGCCAGCATGATTCAATGAATATATATATACATATATATGTATGCAATGGTGTGGACATAAATGCTGTGTGATGAATCTGTGTATCTGAACTACTTATGACAAGGCTGAAGTCCCATTTGGTATGCAGAAAGAGTTAAAAGCAAGGATCTGTTCTATCCTCTCCTTTTCTGTCACTTGTCTGTCTGATTGCACAATCAAATTATCTTGTGAGACCTAGGAACTGATCACTCCGACAGTCTCACAATTCTCTCCCACTATCTCCCTGTCTTCACTTGCTGTTTCTTGCTGTATCTATCTTTTCTTCTCCTCACTTATCTGTGGTTGTGAAAATATAAGTGAATCTTAGTGTGAAACTGGGACCCCTTTGTTTGTCAGTGTATATATTGTAATTGCATTGTTGAAATGGTTACAAAAAGCTATTTGGAACTCAAGGGGTTAACCTGGAAATGTAGCACAAGCTCTTTTGCAGAGCTGTCAAGAGGAGGTTAGTCTGGGACACCATGTTCTATTTTGTTGCACCTCCAAGGAAATTGACAAAGTTCTGATACCTTTTGTGAGAAACAGGATACCTCTTAATGACAGGAGGTTGTAGAAGTTAATTGCCAGGCAAAGGCGTATTATAAAACAGCAGCAATCTTTTGTTACAGGGAGAGACTGAAACTTAGAATTAGATACATCCTCAGAGGAAGAACTTTGTTTTGTTTGAACTGCCTATATTTAAAAGCCAATAACCAAAAGGTGGCTGCAAATATAGATGGAGCCAAATGAAATATTTACTCACATAGCAGGCGGTGAATTGACTACACCATCTCTGACCAGATAATTAAAACAGCTTTGATGCAAGCAGGATAAAAGTCCATAAACTATATTTCGAACAAACAACCAGCAAATGTTGCAGGTGCCCCTCCCCACAAAACCACCATCAAGCTCGCTGCTGCTGTGAACAGCGCTTTCTCAAGGCTTGAGAGGCTGCTGGTTGGTTGTTCCAAAATAAAGTTTATGGACTTTTATCCTGCCTGCATCGAAGCTGTTTTAATTACCTGGTCAGTGATGGTGTAGCCGAATTCACCATCTGCTATGTTTAAAACTATTCTGGGTCGGCCGGGCGCAGCTGTTGGATTTCCATGACGCCAGTGACCCGGGTTCGGGAACAGACTCGGGTAGTTGGATGGCCGGCTGGGAGAGAGAGGATTGAGCGCCCAACGGCTGCCTCCTCCTCTGGGAGGGAGGGGATGCTTGTCCCGCAGCTCTCACCGCCACCTGGGTGACCACAGGTGGAGGTGCAGTGGGACTGCATAGAGGAGGGAGGGCGTGGGGCCCGGGCCGGGTGCTGCTTGCGTCTTGACGTCGCCACCCCTAGGTCTCCCTAGAGTGCTCACATCCTGTGGGAGGGACAGAAAACCGAAAAAGAACCTGCCGTGGAGGACGGAGACGGGACCCGACTGCCCCAGATAACCCATAACTGGCTATCGTTGGATGCCGTAGATGGACCTCCTGATACACACTAATGGACTGGAGGGTAAAATGGTCCCCCTCCGCCCAGGGGTAGGCCAAGGCAGCATGGAGGTAGGTCCAGCTGCTGACCACGGTAGGTACCTGGGGAGGGACTAGGGAGCACAGTCTAGGGATTCCCAGAAGAAGTTCCACCACGGCAGAGAGAGAAGGCTATAAAAAAAAATAAATAAAAACCATTCTGTACAATTTATTTTAATTGTTATTTGAAATAATAAAATGCTACTTATGAATTTTATAACTGCTCCTGGTTTTCCTGTGCTTCCTGACCTATGCCTCGATGACACTACTATGTGAATAAATGTGAAATCTCACATTTATACATATAAGTAAACTAAATCATCACAGATTTATACACATAGTAAACTAGTTATCACTTTGGCCACACCCACACTGTACCTGCAAATGGAAGTGGAAAAGTAAGTAAAAGTGAAACTGCAGCTGCACTCACTCTCCGACTGCAGCCACAATAAACTGAAACGCACTCTCTCCACCGATGGTACCACAGTCATGCCCAAAAGAAAAGAAAATTCCAATTTAAACTCAGTTTGTTACTTTTTATAAGACACAGGCAAGAGCAAAACTGATGCTGCATCTGCAGTTGATCTCAAACCGCCATAGTACTGAATACACGCGGTAACCCCCACAAATGGGGGTTCCCGAAAGTCTTCCTTGAGCTTGCCTACATGCTCACTGCCAGGCTGGTGTTCTGTGTTTTAGCAGATTAAATGTATTGCCTGAGAGTGCCTGTATAACCTCTGTGTACTGTCTCTTTAAGAGCTGCCTGGATTGCAGTCTTAATTAATCTAAAGGGAGCTCTGTTAGAAGATGTGCATGTTTGCTGATCATTTGTTAAAGTGGCAATAATATTGCAGTTTGTTCTAACCTGCCTTCTTTGCAGCAAGGACTGTTCTGTTTATCTCCACCAACTTGGCCCGCACTGTCAGAATGGGCCAATCAGTACTGTTGGGACTCTACAATGGAGCCTGCCTACAGGGGCTTGGTGGGGTCAAAACTTGTAGGAACTGTAGTTTTTGCATTTTGGCACCTAAAATAACCTGGAGGTGGAGCACTTGTTATGATTGACAGACAGATCAACCAACCGAACCTTTGGAGAAATTCCCAAGCTGTTTGCAGCTAGTTTCAGTATTGAACTGGGAAGTGAAGAGATAACAGCTTGAATGATTCAGGTAGCAGCCCCGCATAGATTCGCATGGGAGAACTGTGGAAAGGCCTGAGTTTTGGCCTGCATGCCTGCCTGCTGTCCCTGAGAGGGAACTTGTGCCTTTTTCGGACTGAACCGAACTTGGAGAGCAAGTGAGCCTCTGAATTGTGACCTGGCTCCTACCTGAAGAAGACCGAAGATTTGCTGAATGCGATCAGCCTGCCAGGACTTCCAGCTACCTCTGAACTCCAGGATTGTGCAGAGACTCTGTAATTGCGACGGAGAGCCTTTTGCCTGGTACAGTGGAATTTCCTTACATGTGAATGTGTTATGTGCTGCTAGTGGGTCGGATTTGGTTCCCACTGTGGTTTGAATTGTGTTCTGCTTGCTTGAAGCTGCATTAGAATTTCCTTATGTGTAAATGTGCTGTGTGCTGCTAGTGGGTTGCGATTTGGTTCCCACTGTGGTTTGAACTGTATTCTGCTTGCTGAAGCTGCATCCAGCCCCACGGACTGAATCCAAAATCATCTCCTTTGGGCCTGGGCCTTGCCACACTGGCCAAGCCTGACTACCTGCTGCACAGAGAAAGCCATCAACAAGAGACCTGTCTGGGGATCAGCACCCTGCTGAACACTTGAAGAGGAACGATGCCTCGGTGATTCGTGTGGGCCCCGCTTCTCCGGCACTCCAGCTCAACAACCTGCAGTCTCGATTTCATCCTGCCTGTGTCCAGTATTGGGTATCATGAGTAAACATCAGGTAGCTCCTGCAACCACAACTAAATCTAAAGTGTTGTCATCTGATTGTCTTGTTGCTTTTCTTTCACAAACTGAGCCCTCTGGCTCCGGATTACAAGTCGTGTGTGTTGTGCATGTTGCTTTTCCATCATGGGGCCCCAACCAACTGCAACATTCCTGGCTAGCCCACCATTTTCCTACCTGAGTACCCAGAGTGTGTGACTGTGTGGAGACTTAAAGCACATGCATAACTGTTTGATTAATATAGCCTTTAAGCCAATCAACCTGATCACGCGCCTTCCTTGTTCAAGTCCCTGAATAAATCAGATCTGACTTTTTGCTGCATTTAACCTGACTGTGGTTCCAGTTTGTGCCAAGAGTACTGTACTGTTGCTATTTACTGTGCATAACCTTGTTTTACAGGGGTCCCCAGGGTCAAGCCAGAGGAACTAGCCCTAGTGGTAAGTGCAAACAGTGTGGGTACTGGTATGGTGTACAAAGGGTACTGTGAAAGTGATTATCGTATATTGCTCAGGCCACTAGAAGGGAAAGAGGGGGTTACAGTGTCCCGGAGGGCTGTACCCAAGTTAGTTTGACCACTACCAACCCCTGACCTCTGGGTGGAAGCACCCATTTCAGAACTTAGGCCCCTTAACGTGCTACTAGCCGCGCTGAGGTGGTAGTAGCCCTTGGGATAAGCGTCACCTAGGGGTTACACATGGCCACCTTCCTGCTATAGCATACATGCCCTGAACTCCTTCACTGCTGCTGAAATAAACCAAAGTAAAGAAACTGAGGCAAAAAGACGAACGGACATTTAAAGAAAAGAAACTTTCATGAGCTGCCACAACACATGCTTGCCACTCTCTACAATCCACCGCACAGCCTCCCAGCTTCACTTTTACCCATTAAAGCGGGTCTGCCATTTTTCACAAATTTTTCAGCTGTTCATGCTGCTCAGTCAATCACGAACGTTACCAGGATGATGCAATGTCTTGACATCACAGCCATGCAGGACCATAGCAACAGTCCTCCTAGAAGGCGCACTAAGCGACAAGAAGTCCCTACAAAACAAGTTAAATATAAAAATCATTAAGTCCACAAAACATGAAAAAACTAACTTTACGGGGAAAAAGGGTCCCTATTGCATAAATTGAATATGCGAGGGAAGGTTCTAGCCCATAAACGATGTATTTCACTATTCACTGTGACCTCAGGTAACTATCTGTGGCTCCACCACGCCCGGCCACACGTGAGGTTACCCGAGGTCACAGGACCCACCTTGCATATTCTTACAAATATATATATATGGATATAGATACAGATATATATAAATAGATATAGATATATGTAGATATAGATAAAATCTACAACCTCTATATTGGTAAAATAGCTTGAGGAACATGTCTCTTTACTTTGCTTCACAGAATACTTTAAAGAAGGGACTCGATCTGTAGTGTGCTCAATATGTCATTCCTATTCTCTGATGGAATGATCAGTTTATCTCCATAAAAGGTTAAACCTTCATCAATTTGAATCTCATGTCATGTGGCCCAATAGGGTTTCACACAGTAGTTCACACTCCTCTTGTATCTTGGCCAACCAGACTTAAATTACTTTTGCAAAGGCTTGCAGTGTCAGGTCAGTTGCTGTGGCTGTTCTTATCTCTTCCAGTTTGTCATCATTCGCTGGAGTATTTTCCACAATATCATGTATTATCACCTCGTCATCTTCAATAGTATCAGTTTCCTTGCAGCTGTGTTTCTGCCACTGCTTTGATAATGTGTCTGCTATGTACATGTACTCCCTAGTACATATTTCACGTGCAGGTGGTAACGCTGACACTTCATCATCTTGCGTTGTTACTGAGAAATGCCTTACACAGTGGTTTCATCACTAATACCTCTGCTGACTTATGGTCTGTGTGTACCTCCACTCTTTTCCATAACAATGCTGACGAAACTTGTTGCATGCAAAACCAACTGTCTGTAGTTCTTTCTATTTGAGCAAAGTTTCTTTCAGCTAAAGTAAGGGCCCTGGATGCATATTCAGTGGGCTGACCCTCTTGCCTAAACAGGTTCCCAGTCCAAAATCTGACGATCTGACTGAACAGTGACAGACTTCTCCACATCTTAAAATCTGAGGACTGGTCTTGAGCTGAGAATATTCCTGAGCTGTTTCAAGGCTTGGTCATGTTCAGGCTGCCACAGTTGTGTCCTGTCCTGCTTTAGCAGAGCTCTGAGATAGGGGCCGTGATATCAGACTCTTTTGGAATGTACTGAGAGAGGTATTTGACCACCTAAGAAGTGCCGAAAATCTTGCTTGCACTCTGATTTTAGCACATGCATGATTGCCTGTATCTTGAGTCATCTGGTCTCAGTTCCTCTGCAGTCACCATGTTGCACATGTAATTTACTTGACTAACTTTAAAGAGACTTACCAGTCTCAGCAGTTGCATCTACCTGATCGGTGCCTTACCCCTTCAAAATGTCCCTGGTGTTGCTATTTCAAAATCATTTAATAGCTTGTAAATAATTCACCCATAAAATTACCCCCACCAGGTCTCTCCTACTTCCCGTTTGTTTTAGCTGCTGACACTCCGCCCCGCACACAGCAAGTTATGACGCTGATGCCAGGGAGAGCGCGGGACGAGCTCCATTTTAGTGTATGGGGGTACCTTTTGGGTAGTTTTTCTATATTGTAATGAGCAGTTGGCAATGAAACGTGGCACGGTCGACTAGCAATCCATTTTCTTCTCAGTGATCACTAAGCTATTAACCTAGTCTGTGGGCCCATCAATGTTGGAATGATTTCCATTTTAACCAAATGATCCAGGGTGTTTCTGAGTTTTCTCGTCAGCTGAACAGAATTTTCCAGCTTGTGTGTATATCTGGTGTTGCTCTCTACCACTTTATACTATATTCTCCTTCATCAGGCCTATGCCAGTAAATACTTAAGCACAGTCTTTCACTAGAGACTCCCTTGTCATAGATGTGCTGACTTGATCTATCCATCTGATCAAATCTGATTTCTCACAGGTGGAGTTTCCCAAAGAGGAGTGGTTGAGACTTCTGTGACATACAAAGAAAAGCTTCCTTTGCAGTCTGTGCTCCACATTCAAGGCTGACTCTCACCACCACCTTATCTTAAAACTACCATAAGCAGTCATAACCACTTTGTTTTTATCTAAGAGACCATATTAGGCAGTGTTCTATAGACGCTTTGTGGCAGAACATTTGCCTGGGCCAGTCTGAAGGCCAAAGGAGTGCCTGCTAAGTCAATAACTGCATGCTACGTGTGATCATCTTCGCCTTCCTCATGCCGCTTCATGTTGCCAACTCCACAATAAAAGGTTGCCACTGTCTGAGTCACTGCCATACATTACTGAGTTGATCTTTCTACTGTGGCACTTCTTGGTGACGATGTTTTGATATTTGCAGTTGCAGCATGTTTGCCCATAGCGGACACTGGCATAGCTCCTGCTTCCTTCATCACCTGCCACAGGGTTTATCCTCACTGCTGCCTTTCCCATTCTTTGTAGGGTTGGCATTATATTTAGGCTCTCCTTTGTGGTCAAAATATCTACCTTATCAATACAAGATGCAATGGCACTAACACTTTTGCTTTTAGGCCGCTAGCTGTCATTGTTTCAATTTGAGCTTTACTGGCTTCCAATGTACAGCAAACATTGACAGCTTTCTGCAAATTCAAATCACCTTCACACAGTGGCCTCGTTAAGCTTCCCGCTCTAATGCCAAAGGTTCCATGTCATAATGGCGATCGCAAAGAGAGATTCCCATTAGGGCGAGTGTACATCGCCAAAAAGCACAACGGTGATGTACACTTCTGGGCAACACCACATCTGGCAACTGAAAATAGGATGCAAGTGGGGGGCTGCACCCCCACCCATATCCCTTTCATGGGCGCTCCCAGATCTCCTAATGTAAAATAACCAACCCAGGGGAATGCATGTCAGGAGGAGACAGTCAGAAAAAATTACAACACAAACAACAAAATACTTCCCAGTTCCCAGCCCCAACCCAGCACCTCCTGCACCAAAGCTAGCCACCCTCAGCACCACACCACACCACACAATTAGCTTGGCGGCAGGCAGGCCACACTACCCACACAAACCCTTCTCCCTATACCTGCCCTTCCAGTTGCCCTTGTAACCCTCCCTGCTCATCCCTACCTTCACCTTCACATTCTGTCGCTACCTTACAAGGTAGCTCAACAAGGTAGCACTGTAAATGAGTCACACTTTTGACAGTCGCTCACTTACAGTCGCTATCATCACTGGATACCATGCCAAAACAGTCTGGTCTCTTAAAGTATCCTTTGTTTGGTTCTTAAATTCACAGTTCTTTACCCTGGTGTGCAGCTCTATTACATACTGATCAACTGACTCTCCCTCAGCTTACTGTCTTTCCCAGAATTTATATCTTTCAAATGCAACATTATTTTGGAGGTTGCAGTATGTTTGAAACATTTCTAACATTGTTTCTAGAGAGTCCTAATCTTCATCTGTCGCAAACATTAAGGTACTGTACATTTCAAGAGCATCCTTTCCCACACCTGTGAAGTAAAATGGCTACCTGAGTATTAGCACTTCTCTAAGACACCAGAGGCCTTCATATACAGTTAAAAGTTCTGCCTCCATTTCCTTCAGTTCTCACTCAAATTGCCTACCAGGAAAGGGCTGTCTGTGATCTGAATTGTTCCATTTATTTTTCTGTACTTATCGGCAGTTCTTACTTTTTGTAGCAGTTTTTAGCAGCTTCTGATACCATGTAATGGATTCATGAGTCAGCACCTACACTTCAGAGAACCATGAATGTACTTTACTATAAAATTGCTTTGATTGGTTAACACTCTCAAGATGCGATAGAGATGCAGAACACTCTGAGAACCACAGGGTGGCACTAGAACTGCAGCACTAATGCAGTTTAGTATACACTGTAGATATGCACAATGCACTGTAATATAATACTTCCAGTCACAGGGTTAATCAGAAATCAGCCTGAAAGTACAGAATTGAAAGCAAGCACAGTGTTCAGTCTGAGGCAGCCAGGCTCACTATACATACATATATATATATATATATATATATATATATATATATATATATATATATATACAGATAGATAGATATATACACACACACACAAATGAGCCATGCTGAGCTATGCAAAAGTGAAGCTACAGTTAAAAACAAATACAGATATACTGTGTTATAAACATGTTATAAACGTTACTCCTTCTCCCTAACACAAGGAAAACCAAGACTTATTTATTACACATGAAATTAAGAAATTGCCATTTGTCATGGACACATACTATTTTAATGCTCTCTTATTTGATGACAATTTTCCTCAAGGTCCTGGCAGCTCAGTACACACACACACACTACATCAGATTGTAAAATGATGCCGGCCAGTCGACACAGCGGCAGCGTCACTTGCAACACTGGTGACCCATGTTTGGAATGAGCTCGAAGTCATCCCGGGGCCGGAGACAGGGAGTATCCAGCATCCCAGGGAATATTCTCCTTCTCTGGGGTGGGTCACCATCCTTGCTGCAATACTGCCACCTGAGTGACCACAGGTGGCAGTGCTGTCAAAAGCGCGAAGTGGAGGGAGGCGCAGGCTGGGGCCTCCAGCAGCAACATGCAATAGTGTACACACTCCTTGGACCTCCCGTGTATGCCTAGCTCTCTGGGGATGGAGAGAAAAGGAAAAACCCAGCTGCTGACACTGATGATGGCCCTAGTGGATCAAACACAGACCGACCCAGAAACCCTCAGTGACCACCTAATGAAAGTTTGTGCAGGTAGGAAGTGGGACATGCCCTCCTTCCTCACCTGGGGGTTTGATACTGGGATACGGAGGTAGATCGCAGCAGGGAACCAGGGTCAGGCAAACCAGGCTCTCTGGGGACCCAGAGGGATAGTGAAGGCAGTGGTGTCAAGGGGTATGAAAGAGCATATAAAAAGAAAAGATTGCAACATGACAAAAACTCATGGTTACTTTCAGTTGTCCTAGGGCCTTCATTAATTCTTAGAGGAAATACTAAACAAGAAAAGGGGGTCCCAAACCCATCAGGCCATGTAAATGTTATGTTGTTTCCTGTAGCTCTTTGCTTCTGTAAACTAGTCTGAGTCACACCTTTTTTAGTTCTCCCACATTCAGAAGTTCATGCACCAATCTGTAATGGGTCCTCCTCATATAATCTGTACCATTGCCCTTGTAGCTCTTCCAAAACATGTACTTCTGCTCTGCATCTCTGTCTCTTCCTAATTTGCAATTCTGCCATGCACAAAAGGACAAACTGCACACCTCTCACCAGCAGGTGCTGCTGAGTGAGGCCAAGATATCCAAAACAACAAAATGATCAGCACACGCCAACTGCCAAGCAGTACATAAAGTTTATTAAACAAATAAACATGCTGCTAGGGTCCTGGGCACTTGAGTCACTCTGACTCTTCAGCAGGGAGTGCAGCCAAACCAACAAGTGTCATATACAGAAATGTGATGTTCTTAAAGCTGCAGTACAACAATTGTTCAAACTCCAATTGTACTAAGTAGTACTAGAATGATGTTATCTAGCCTGGCAGGTTGAGATCTGCCTGTAAAGAACAGGTGATCACCAAAATAATGGGGAGGGGGAGGATGGTGAACACAGAGAGGTGTGGGACAGAAACAAATGGTATGCAGTCATAGACAAATTGAAGTTAAAAACAAAGTACTATTTTATTTTTATTTATTGTAATATTCAGAAAAGACCTTTGAGTCAGAGACTCAAGGTTCCACGTCACACATAAAAGGTACAGGGACAGCACTACTAGGAAGAAAATGCCTAGCAGTGATTTTACAGTACATGAAAAACAATTAAAAAGAAAGAGGGGTTATGATTAAAAACATGAAAATACACTGCAGGCAAGGAGACAGAGAGATGGCAACAAAGAACTGGGGATAAATATGACAGGAGAGAGCTGGGGAAACAGAGGCACTTACCAACCATCACAGAGGCTCACAGTAGAAAAGGACAAAAATCACAGTACTAGTGAGATGCATGTATGCGGGTACAGTGAAGATGGACAAAATGATGGCCTGCAGGATCCATGATGATGGTGAATGAAGGATCCCGCTGAGACAAAAGCAGAACAATGTTAATATTTAACATAATAGCAGGACAGTACGTAGATAATAACAGGACAATGCATTACATAATAACGGAACAGTATGTACATAACAGGACAGTACATAGATAATAACGGACGGTATGTACATAATAACGGATAGTATGTACAATGCAATCCCCATGGGGGGAGAAGAATTCAGTCAAAGCAATACACAGACATGCTAAAAGTATACAGAGTAACCAGTTTCCTTGTTCAGACCCTTTGGTGTCAGTGCTTGCAGTACATGGAGCCATTCGCATTCTTGTTGTAGCAAACGATGTACCTGGTCACCACCTCTGGGCAGAGGCCTAATGTGTTCATTCAAGCTCCGAGAGATCTTAACCCTAGGAGTCATCAGAATACAGATTTCTTGTCAGCCTTTTTGGGGTGGGCACCTTTGACACCTTTGGCGCCCCTGACAGGCTGTTTTGTTTCTTGAAGAATTTCCTCCTTTTCTGAGGAAACTGTTAATCCCATTTCTTTCAGAGACATCAGCTGGACTGAAATTTGGCACCTTGTGGCACACTGAAGTTTCTCCCTCTCACAAAGAGACACCAAGCCCTGTTTACACTGCCCGACTTTAAAGTGCATCAACCTGTGCACGTGGGATGATCGCGCTAAAAGTTGGCAGTATGAACACTTACAGGAGGCGTCCCAAGAGCACTTTGCATCCGGTTTTGATGCGACCTGGGAGAGGTGTGATGTGTATCTGAGCGAGCTACCTAACAGAGAATTACCTGACATGTAGACAGCCCTGCAGCACTTGCTCTGATCGAATGCCTCCTCTCCCAGCATCCTCCAGTGGCTCCCCACCAGCACTTCCTATATTTAGAAGACAAGTTGTAGCACACCTGAGTTCAGCAAAGGCATTTTTCCACAGCAGAAAAAAAAAACTTAACTCAGGAAAGTGCGTAAAATGTAAAATCAGGATTTTCCTTACCATTTTATAAATATGCAAATACTCTCACTCCCCAGGTTATGCATATGCATTCTGCATGCTCAGTATCACAGTCCCAGTTTGTGACCCTAATTTTAATACCTGTAACCCTCATTTAAAATTTGTATGCAGTTTCCTGAGTTCAGCTTTCTTTCTGTTGCTAAAAATGCTGTTTGCTAAACTTGGCTGTGCTAGGCAGGCTTAACCTTCTGGCTCATTACCGCCTGGGTGTATGTCACCAGCCTGTCATCACAAGTCAGAGAGGGGAACAACCGCTGATCAAACAACAGTGCACACAGAAAATTGAGCTGCTGCAGCAGGAGTGGAGTGCTGCAAATGTGGAGCACTGTGGAGGTGTACACAGGGCTCTAGAGCATCTCTAAATTATTTACACAGTCTCTGAGTTTTACTCACAGATCCTTGACATTTCTTCACTGCTCTCCTAATTCCCTGAGAGGAATCTGGTTCAATAGCTGCCGTCATGTCATTTACTGACTGAAAATGTCTCTTTTTCACCAAGGAAAAGTCTGACAGGACTGAGAGAAAGACACACCTCCTCTCTTTTTAAGGGTTCCCATGTGATAGCGGCGACCCGCGTGGCGATCACCATTGGCGAGTCTACATCGCCAAAATGAATTTGGTGATATGAGACTCATGGCACACAGTAAGATGGTGCCAGACACTTAGATTTTATTGTTTTATGCAGGGGTCTGTGCCTCCCACCCTCACCCCTACTAAAGGATTCTCAACTCTGGGGATGCATGTCGGGGGTGAAAACTAAAAACCATGACTTGGTGACAAAACAAGCACACCCAGAACTGAACCTGGCACCCTTCCAACCCCAGCCTGCCACCAACCCACCATGCCACATGGCCAGCTTGGCATCCACTGCCGCAATACACCCCACAACCCTCCCTCCCCTTCCACCTGTCGCACAGCATGGTCCCCCCCGCATGTATACCATGACGTCCCACGTCACTATAGTGCAGAACCTCTATCCTGTTGCCCTCCTGCCTGCTAGCCATATGTAAAAGCACCACGATTGAGTTGCCCTTTTGAAAGCGCTCAATCACAGTCGACTAATACATGGGATACCCTTTTAAGAGCTCTCTGCCAACTGCCTCTCTGGTATGCTCCTGAGCCCAACATTCCAAATGGCCTTTGAATGCTGCAGAGTACTAAATAGAGAATAATGGATAGGTAAGTGTGTGTTATGGATATTTTTACACACCCAAGGTGTGTGATGACCCATAAACCTCGAGAGTGAAGCTTGAGAGGTTATGAAGTCATCACACACGAGTGTGTGTAAAAAATCCATAACATCACAGCTGCAGAGCCTTTATTTTTATAATTACTGACGCAGGGAGGTTTTTTCTTTCAACACTTCAGCTCTGTTAGAAGAGACACACACACACACGCACATGCACACGCGTGACGCACACACACACACACAAACGCTGTCTCTCTGTCGGTCTGTCTTTTCGTTAGTTTAGTTCAGACATTTTTTTTTGTTTGTTTTCATTTATTTTTTCAGTTGCACTGGGAAACCAGCAGAGGAATTGCAATCAGAGACAGTAGTCAGTTAACCACGGTCTGTTCTCGATCAGTCCGCCTGTCTACGAAGCCCCAACGAAGTATACCAGCAGGATCAACCAGATAGATTTTTTGTATTGTAAGGGCAGGATCAACCAGATAAATACTCAAAAATTGATAACTTACCTGAAAGGAGGTGAGAGGCAAACAATCAGTGCTGGTCCTCGAAATGGAGAAACAGAGCCGCCATGATTCTGGAGGTGTTGGGCTCTCCTACACAGAGTCTAAGAGCCAATGATGTGGCACGCTAGAGATGAGTGACACAAAAGCCATAATAACTGGTTCTACTGGTTATTATAGTGTTTGAAACATTGGTTTGACTCCGTGCATTAAAGGGTCACCAGTAATTATGGTTACATCCTGCTGCCTGCAACCTCACAGCAACAAAATGAAGCAGGCAGGCACTTAGACTTAGATGCTCTGTGGCACCCAGGACACTAACAGTAACCCCAGGGGAAGGTCCCAGGGTTACATTCTCCCTCCTTAAAATCCTTGCTGTCCTCAGCAAGGATTTTGGATCACCTGATAGCGCTTCCAGAGGCCCTATGGAGCAGGTTGATCAATCCCACCCTACCTGTGTTTCACAGGCAGGAACCCCCAGGGAAGTATGTGTCACCATGGACTTTAATCCCACCCACAAGGTAAGGGAATGAAACTTGGCCATTCGACTAACCATGCCGGTACTCTGTGGTATACTGGCAATCGTGTATTGTAGCCTTCATGGGTTGCTATGGACTCCAGTTATAGATACCTCAACCATAGTTGTGCACATCCAGTGCAATCCTATCACATATTTCTAAACATTCTGTAGACATTCTATTACCTTTTTATTTTTAGCCGTGGCGGTCACTGCACCTAAGAATAAAAAATACAAAACATAAACCTATAGCTATAAACAGTAAATACATTCCTAATCTAAATTAAACATTTTTCTTTAACCTTGTTGGTCAGTCTTCAGGGACACACATCCTGTAAAGAAAAAACCTGAACATCACTAAACATGTACTTTAGACTTGTTGGGCCTGCTTCTGGGGCCACTACATCCTGCAAAGAAAACGTGCATATCACATTTCACTCTGTTTACATTAATACTCTGTAGATCAGATCTTCTTCTTCTACCTGCAAAAATCAAAGCATATTTATAAGCACAGTACTGCCTGACTCTAAACTTTTCAGAAACCAACAGGTTTCATTTTATATATTTTTCAGTTTTACTGCTTTTTCTGAACACAGAACACAATGGGGAGGGGCCCTAAATGTCCATCTAAGGATGTTAAATGTCTTTGATGCTCCATAAACATCTTTAAAATACTTTAAAGTCTCAGGGACCCAAAAGGCCACTGGAAGTGTCCAGTAACTTAACTAGTCCATGAATAAAAAGGAACAGAAGCCTTGCACAAGTGCAGGTCACCTCTCCATTTGATGTCTTCTGGCCTCGGGTCTACCTGGCATCATTGAGCACCTCCTCGTCAGGCTGGGGCTGCTGGGCTTCTCAGGAACTATCACCTTCAGAGTGATATCATCTGGACCTGGCAGGAAGCAAGCAACCTCTCACTTTGGATTGGCACAAGCTGTCATCCCTCTCCATCAGATGTCGCAATATGCTTCCTCTATCTGAGGGCAGGCACAGCTTGCATTTTGCCTCCCTTGTCTGAGGTCAGGCATCGCTGCTTCTGTCTTGGGAATAAACTTTGGTTAAAAACAAGGCAACAGGAACAGAACTGGTTCACAGTCCAACTGGCCTAGTAGTACATGTAAGGGTCTGGCTCAAACACTTTGGTGCCATCCAGGGCAGCATTGGGGGTAAACCGTAAGCCCTGGGAATTCAATCACAGGGGTGAGTACCACTGCATGTTGTTTTGTTTTTTGTAGATTCTATTTATTCTCTTGGAGATCAGGCATCTCTCTGGCATGCCCACTGAACCATGGTTTCTACTCCTCAGCTTGAAACCACCTTCCTCTGGGAACACTACCAAACACCCTTCTTCCGAATCCAAGGAACCTTCCAGCTCCCTGGATCACCCTCGCGGAGGGCCCACCTCACCTACCCGCAGCCTTTGGAAGTTAGAGGGTTGGTCCTGGGTCAGTTTGAAGGGCCTGGGAGAGCCCATTGGAAGGATGGTCCAGCCTTTTTGATGTGGGCTTTGGCTCCTGGGACCTCCTTGCCTCCCCATATCCTCTGGCATGTTTTCTACTTGTGCCCCATTATTCTGAGGCCCTAGAAGTGGTAGCGATGTTGAGAGGCCACATGTGCATCACAGATCTGTTCCACAGCCTCATCTGCCCTCCCCTAGCCCAGCGCCAAGACTCCTTGAATGTGATGCTGCCTGTAGAGTAACATTTTACTTAAGTGTAAACATTTACAACATTTAACTGAATCCTTATAATTTCACAACATTTAACATAAAAATGTCCCATTATATCCTTCATTATGAAGGTGAATAATCAAGAACCTTCTTTAGGTAGGAGTGCAACAAACAACCTTCTGTAGGATGCAGTGCACTTGCTAAGAAAGGTGTGCAACAAAGAAGGCTGTGCAAGAAATGAAGTAGTACCTATGTCTTGAGTGAAATTCACCACAACCTAAGATTAATATGTTATTTTGTTATATGATTAGCTTATAATGGGGTGTTGGCATTTTCAAGATAACAATTCTTTATATAAACACTGTATGTAAATTGAATAAGTAGATCCAATATAGATGAAAAGAATGAACATGCATGTGAAGCTGAATAACCCAATAAACTCTTAGAAGAAATCTGAAGGCTTGAGTGAATTTCTTTAACAAACACAATGCAACCTTACAATTGGTGCCATGACTCAGATGTCTGACGACAGTCTATATAGTTGCTGATGACATCAAAGCGTAGCGAAGGGGTCAAGCTGCGAGGCGCCTTACTGCACCTGACCTGATCAATCAAGTACAGAAGGAAGTCGGACAAGGATTCAGGAGGACTGGTGTGAAGTCACACGTGATTTGCCAGCCACAAGATAGACCTAAGTATGGATACCATTTACGTAAATTTTCAGAAACACATTTAAAGGAAGGTCCATACGCTCTCCTGAACAACAGGAAGATGCGTACTTATGTTTTACTAAGCAATGTACAGACAGAAATGAGAAGGTTAAAGTAGATAGAACTAAGTTAGCCAACATCTGTCAAATGTATGTACAATATGAGTATGAAAACACAGCTAGGATGTGTAACATGAAGAAGCAGATGTTAGAAAATGAAGAGAAATGTAATGAAGGTTTAGCTGTCCAAGAAAAGGAGTCACAAAATGTGTTACTGAAACAAAAGGTATGGAGGAGAAATTAGAGAAGGAGAAGCAAAAATGTGCCACTGATACTAAAGAAATAGAATATAAATTAATTGTGGCACAAGGGAGGTTTGTGGGTTAAAATTAAGAATAATCAGTTAGAAGAGAATCTCAAATTTATAAATAAACAGAGTCAGGCTCAAATTAATGAACTGACTAGACAACTGCAGCAAGTGATAGATTTGATCATGCAAATGAAGAATATGCCCAAGACCTCTCATATAAGAAACAGTCCTTGTATACATTGCAAGCAGAGGCACAGCTGCAGTGCCAGATCTCTTTAGAATTATGACACCAAATTACCTCATTGGGTAAAGATGTCCAGAAATATAAAATGGCTCCGGTACAGATTAAACACCTCTTTCAGCCAAAACATTGTAGTGGCTGCAAGGTGGTTACAGACAGTTCCTTGAGCTCCAGTAGTTCTGAAGCGAGGAAGAACCAAGTAGGATGAGGAAAGGAAAAATGGTCCCTTCTATGTTAAAACTAAAGGAGAAGGAGCAAAAGTCTGAGTAAATTGGCAAACAAACGAAAAGAAAATATAGAGGTACAGCTTAAAGCTGCTAAAAGAAATTAGAGCGCCTAGGGAAAAATTAGATGAAGAAAAGATTCAGCTAAAAGGGTAGCTTGAAACATAAAATTAAATGTACCAAGCAACTAATAGAAGTTGTGAGAACCAAATATTAGAGAATCATGCAGCCCATGAGGAGGAAGCAGCCATACAAAAGGCTAGTGAAGAAATGGAATACGTCCAAAAGTTATCCCAACAAGATCTGACTACACAAGAATCCATGCAATTGGTGGATCAGTTAAGTAAATGCGAGCCTGGACAAAATCCAGTACCGATGGTACAAAGTTGAAAACACTGGTAGCAAATTTTAATCTAACTAATAAAGATGCATGTAAAGTAGTAACATTGTCCCTACCTGCTGTATTATTGTAATGTCTCCCAGCAAAACTGGTTGGAACCAGGTTAATCCAGACAGTGATGGTACCTGGGCAACTGTGAATGAGATCAAGCTGCTTTACAGTCAGTGCATGGTGTGTCCCACACAGATTGGGGAAAGATTTATGAGGTACAATTACTTCCTGAGAATCCCCGGTTATGTTTATTAATCGATTATATGCTGCATACACCATTTATGGGGGTGTGGCTGACCTAGTAAAGATAGGGAGCTGTTTCTTAGTTTGATTGATCGGCAGGCTACTTTAGTCCCCAGTCAATATGCATGTTGTGTAAGTGAGTGCTTACATGTGCAGAAAAAGAAGAGTTGCTGACAGACTGCTGGCAGATGCACAGAATGATCAAAGCCCAGAAAAGGGAAAGGACAAGTGAAGAGTAGCTGCTGTTGTCAAAACAGAAGGTAAGAGTAGATATATCCATAATAATTGTAACAAAGAAGGACACTTTAAAAGGGATTGTTGGGCAAAAGGTGGAGACATGGAGGAAAAACAAAAACGGGTAATGGAAAGGAACGCCGCACAAGCTCTTGGTAATGATACTAAACCAGGTGGTAAGGCAGACTTACAAAAATGTATCGAAATGCTCAATAATTTGGTCAATACTAGGGCTGTGGCAGCCATTAAAGGGAACCAGATGAAGAAGAACTGATACAATTAGGGCAATGATGGGACAAAGCCCCACCTTCCAAGTCCTAGGAAAATTAATAGAGGACTGGGAGGGTCGTCCTACTGTATTGGCTATGGTCAGGGCTGCCAGACTGTGATATGGGTCAATACTGGAGCTACAGTTAGCATTACAGATTGTGATATGCCCTTAACAACCCATGGGAAGCAGCAAATAAGTTTACAGGGCTTCTCGGGGGTGTTAACAACATACCTAACAAAACCAGTTATGGTCCAGATTGGAGAATAGCAATTAAAATGTATGTTTTGAAATGTAATCACATGAAAGTACCATCATGGGTATGGACATTTTAACAACATGGTTTGATAGTAGATCTTAGTAACATGATTTTATGGAAAGAAGTACTACTAACTCAGGACCAAATATGGATGATTCACATAGTATATATACTGTAAAATCTTTGAAAATCTACCATGTAGAGGATTTATGGAAGCACATACCTCAAAGGATTGTACCTGTGGTTACACAACAATGAAACAATTTGGGCTAAAATTGCTACAGAGTGTGGCAGGGTGTCTAATATAGAAATCCAGCCGAAGACCAGATCCCCTCCACAGAAACAATATGTTTTCCTGAAGAAGCTTATGAAGAAATATATGCGATACTGAGACAGTTACAGTCACAAAAAGTCATTAGACCTATATGTTCAATAGTGAACTACCCTCTTTGGCCAATACATAAACCCAATGGTAGCTGGTGTTTAACAGTGGGTTATAGGGTGCTAAATATGGTCACCCACTTGATCACCCCAGTGGTATCGAGGCTTCCTGACTTGACATCTTGGCTGTCTCCTACAGCTACAGTTTATACTGTTCTAGATGTGTCAAATGGCTTTTGGTCCATCTCTGTCCATCCTGATTGTCAGTATAAATTTGCATTTATTTTTCAGCATAAACAGTACACTTTTCAATGTTTACCCAGGGTTTTCATTCCTCACCAAGTTTATGCCATCAATGTCTAGCTGAGATATTGTTAGGATTTTCTCATCCTGAGGCAATAATTCAGCCTGTGGATGACATATTGTTACAGACTGACATGTATCAGGAACATGTCAGTTTATTAAACAAGCTGTTAACTGTATTACACAAAGGAGGTTAAAACTAAACCTGAGCAAAGCTCAAATTGGACAATCACAAGTCACCTTTTTGAGGGATTTGTATTAATCAGGAAGGACGTACTGCAGACCCAGATAAGAATTGGGTCATACAATAGTTACCCAGACCTAAAGCGAAAATAGCACTTGACAGCTTTGGGAATGGTAGGCTTCTGTAGAGATTTTATAGAAGCATTTTCTAGTATGGTAAAACCGCTGTACAATTTGTTAAAGGGAGGAAAAACAGATATCCTCAGTGGGAACCAGAGCATCAGCAGTCTTTTATGGCTCTTAAACAAGCACTAATGATGGCTCCTGCCCTCATTAGCCATTCTGAGTCATCAGATTTGGTTATACAGGTACATCGACTGATCAAGTAATCAACGCAGTACTGTTACAAAAGCGATCAGGGACTTTACATCCAGTGGGATATTTTCTCGGTGTTAACTCCAGTAGAAGAAACCTATGAAGAATGTATGAAACACTTATTAGCTGTATGTTGGGCAATACATGCTACTGAACATATTGTGGGGTTTGATCACATTGTTTACAAACCTTACACACATCCGTAAAATTTCTCTTAGAAAGGGATGTAGGAGTATCCTCTCACAGATTGGTGAAATGGGCATTAGCACCACAAGGAAAAATATTACAGTGGAAAAATGTACCTCTCATGTTAGTAGAGCTAACGACATGGGAGGAGATGCATTGACTGTGGGGCAGTCATAGGTACTGAATGCAAACCAATTTTGCCACTGAACCTAATTTTATGGGTATTGATGTGTATGTGGATGGCTCCACCTTTGGGATGATGTCCATTTCCATACTGGGTATGCTATTTGGAACCCTGGAATAAATCAGGAGATATTAGTAGCTGTCCGTCCTCATTCTCTACCGCTCAAGCGGAATTGGAGCAGTCTGAGAGCCATTATGATATATCTATGGGAAGTCATTAATATATTTTGGATTGTGCTTTTGTTGTCAATTCCTTGTTAGATTTTCTTCCTTTTTAGACAAAAGAGGAATGCGAATAGCCACTGGTGAACCCGTGGCTTTTGTCCCTATATTACAACATATATAGGATACAGTAGTTCAAATGCCATTGAGAATTGCTATTTGTAAAGTTCGAGCTCAGCAAAAGATCCAAAGGATATCCACAAATTAAATAATAATCTAGTGGATAACCTGGCTAAAATAACCACAAAACAATCAAACTTATGGGTAGACCCTCTAGGAGGTGATTCTACATAATTGTGGGAAGCTGAGAGTATAATAAAATCATCCCAAGTGGATATCAGCATTATCACAAGTCCCTAGTTTGGGGCAAATCCAATATACTGATGTTTGGCTTCTTGATTGTCAGAACCAATGGAAAGATACAGGACAGTGAACCACCAAACATGTTACCATATGGGAAGATATGGTAATATGGGAACGACAATCAGGGTTTAGGAAGTGGCTCCCACCCACTTCATTTAGAAAAGATAATTTCATGGACAATCACCGTATTGGAGGTCATTGTGGAATCCACAAAACATGTAAAATGTTGGCACAAAAATATTGGTGGCCAAAAATGGGAAAAGATGTCAAACAGTGTCTGGAGGCTTGTCTCATCTGTGCACAGATGAATCCTTCAGTGCCTGGTAAGAGAGGTTCCATTTGGGCATATACCCTGGTGGACGGTCCTTGGTCCAACTTACAAATTGATTATGTGGGGTCCTTCCCTGCAAAGGGGGTTCCGATATTTACTAGTCATTGTTGATATATTTTGCAAATGGGTAGAAGCACTACCAGTACACAATGATAGTGCACAAGCTACTGCAAAAGCATTGTGAGACAAGTGTTCTCACGCTGAGGTTTTCCCAGAGTTCTTGAAAGTGATAGAGGACTCACTTTACAGCAAAAATAATGACAGCCTTGTGTGATATCTTAGGTATCACTCAACATTTGCATTACCCTACCAGCCACAATCTTGGGAATGGTAGAAAGATTAAATCGCACCTTGAAAACACACTGAAAAGGCAGTGTTGGATACTGGTAAAGGGTGGGTGATGCACTTACCAGGAATCCTAATGGGTATTAAATACGGAAAACAAGAGTACTGGCAATAGCCAATATCAATTGATGACTGGACGGGATATGCGGCTGTATTATCCATCGGATCCAGATCTGTCTACACCTGTGTTTGACTGCATCAAAACTGATGTATTTCTACAATAAATACAAAGCACTTAGCTCTGTATTTACCCCATGCTGTCAGAAACATGGCACAGACTCATTGGAAAAACAAAAGAGACATGATGAAAAAGTGATAACACCCATTGAAGGGTCATCACATCATGATTAAACATTTTGGTCAAAGGGACCATGGAATACTAATTAGATGGGGCCCTATGCCGTTATTAATGTCTTGGGGCCATGGGTAATTCAGGTCCAGTGAATTCGACAAGTGTCTACAGAGACCAATGGGTCCATGTGGACCAATGTAAATTGTATCAACCTTTAAATGATGACAACTGATACTGCTCTGTTTCTCCCAATAGGTGAAGTGCAATGATGTATCATGTACTTATACTGGGTAGTACCTTACTGACCTTGGTAACTTCAATAAATATGGATGCCCAGGGCACATATGGAACAGTTTCTATAGCAGAACATATGCTAATTGTTCTGCATAGGATCTCCAGTGCTATTAGGAAAACAACATAAATACTCTGGATATCTTCTTATCAAATGGTACTTTATTTGCTATGGACAATGTCAAAATGTGACATGGGGATGCTAAGTCAGAAGCCTGGCCTGGCACGATGATGTGTTGAACACAATAGCCCAGAAAGGATCTATATCCGTTCCACTTTGGCGGATACTACGAATTTAACAAAGAGGAACAAGATTCATTTTGAATAAAACTGAAGGACATGTTACACTCTCCACCTAATGTTCGTTGTTAAATATATCTTATACTGGTTCAAGACATAACATGTGGCATTTTTATATAATACATCTATTGTAGCGAACTACACAGTAGGGTTAAAGCAATTTTTCACAGTATTGCCATTAATGAATAAATATTCTTTGTTAACATATACTACTGATGCATGGTGGCCAGGAATGGCCTGTGATGCTAACTTAACAGCATGGCATAATTTAGTGGCATGGAATATAGTGTATCAAAAATAAGGTATATCTGGGCAAAAATTTTGCCCCATCAGATGGTATTATCTTGACACAAATGTATATCCTCTATATTATCCATGTAAGTTGGAGTATTATAATGTTTTGCTACATTTGCCTTTTCCGATTACCGCACTCAATGTAGGGATCGGGCTTCAGTATTATTGGCAACACTATTATAATAATACTTTGAATCAATACCATGATAGAGACAAAATGTGGTCATTTCAAATTCCTGCAGTAAAAGAGGCGTGTGGGGCCGGTTAGGCTCAGGATTAGGAATCGTTAATGGTATTGGTTCTATGGTTTTAAAAGTCATATTCACTCTTTGGAAACGACTTTAAAAGAGTATGGCTGCTGGACCATTATCGACTACGCTGAGATTAGCGGCTGATAATGAGAAAATTGATTGGTTTGCATTTAGAAAACCTTACAGAATTTTCAAATTATTGCTAAAATAGTAAGCCGTTTTATAACTCACTTTCTAATATGTCTAAAGACAGCTATGTAGAACTGGTGTGCTCAATTAGCTGCTGAAGCACATGCTTATCTAGTCAATGAATTAAATAGAATTGAAACAAATAGGTTACCTTTAGGAATAGGGAGACCAATGTGACTAGATTATTGGATCATCCCACTCTATTTTACCCTTAGCTATGGTAAAAGTATGGAACTCACCAAATCAATATGCACAAGTGCTGCAACATGTGATTCCCATACTAGTGATAATACCTGTATGTTCTGAACCACTGAAAAATTGTGGCAAATCAGTAATTTAGGAGTATTGATACATGACCAGATCATGAGACTCCAAATACCAGGGATACTGTTATCACAGTACACAATAAATATGTTGTCTTACCCAAGCAACAGTGTGTACAAGAACATGAAACCTTAATATGTGGGGAAGAGACATCAACCACCTCATGGTTTCGATCAATGTAAATTTACCCTAACGTCTGCAAATGAATACGCAAGCTATGAAATGGAACCAATCATGTGTGTGTAATCTCAGGTCAACCTTAAAATGTATGGGGAGTAGTGAGAAAACCAGGTGGGTTGCAAACTGGACCCTCGGGAATGTCCTGTCTATAGCCAAGCAGAATGTTACCCATATCGATGGTTCCAGTATGGCCTTGGATTTACTTACTGATTGGAAACTCCACCTCATTTCGTATTACTCAAAATTGATAAAATGACACTTGGTGCCTTGTTGTATCGTCAACAAACTGAAAGACTTGTTTTTCACAATAGGCCTCTGCTAAAGAGGTAGAGAAGCAGTCATCTTATATCCTTACTATATCCTGGTGGGATTGGGGCTCAGCTGCTTTGGGTACTAGTCCAACCCTAAAAGTGGTACTATGCAGTATTGCAGTAGTTTATTTTCTTGTTATTATATAATTGCTATTGTATCATTAGATGAGACACATGATTAGACAAATAGAGATGTTACAATGGCAACAACGTTGTGTGATCTCCAATTAAAGAGAGTCACAAAGGGGATTGTAGTGTAACATTTTACTTAAGTGTAAACTTTTATAACATTTAACTGAATCTTATAATTTCACAACATTTAACATAAAATGTCCTATTATAACCTTCTTTAGGAAGGTGTATAACCAAGAACCTTCTTTAGGAAGGTGCAACAAAGAACCTTCTATAGGATGCAGTGCACTTGCTAAGAAAGGTGTGCAACGAGAAGGCTGTGCAAGAAATTAAGTAATACCTATGTTTTGAGTGAAATTCACCATACCCTATGATTAATATGCTATTTTTGTTCTATGACTGGCTTATAATGGGGTGTTGGCATTTTCAAGATAACAATTCTTTATATAAACACTGTATGTAAATTGAATAAGCAGCTCAATATAGATGAAAAGAATGAACATGCATAAAGCTGAATAACTAATAAACTCTTAGAAGAAATCTGAAGGCTCGGTGAATTTCTTTAACAAACTCAATGCAACCTTACACTGCCACCTAGCCTCAACCATGAGGCAGCCAAACCCAAAGAGCCCTCAGATCCCTCCCGAGGATGACAGCTGCCAGTTGGTAGCTCAATCAACTCCTCCCCTCAGCCCAGCAGACCCCCAATGACCCGAGTCCATTCCCGAACCACAGGTGCGCGTGGTACAAGTGTGGCATCCAGTGCATCAACCCTCAAGCGCCACCGGGTGGCTGCTACCACTGCATGTTCGAATGTGCTCTGTCCGACCTTCCATTCTCTAATGATGTTGGAGGCTACACTTTCTGCCTCCTCTTTGTGGCATTCATCTAAAGTCTCAAAGTCTCTGTCTTTTAGTTTTCTCTTTAAAGCCTCCTGCTTCAGCCATTTTCTCCATTGCCTCTACCTCATCCACTGCTGTCCAATTGGCAGGACCACTCTACATTGAATCTGCTCATGAAAATTTTCCTGATGATCTGTTCAGCCTGGCTTACATGGGGTATTTTTTTTCTATCCTTTCCTTTCTCCACCTGCCACCCTGTGGCAATCCCAAACAGACTGCCCCCAGCCCTGTCACCCAGTTCCTCTGGGACTTACCTTGCTGTAGCATCCTCTGCCACAGGACCTGGCGGGTGCCCGACCACCAGTGTGGAGTCTGCGAGGGCAGTCATCACTCATCACCACAGGTAGATTTTTCCATCTGTTTCTCCATTTACATCCCAGGGCCCCAGTGCAGAGGCGTATATGCACATGTCGCCTTAGCCTGAATGGCCCTGATCCTGCCAACACTGGCCTAGTGCCTAGTCCCCTCCATTGCTTGCTACTACACGCCCACCACATGGTAGTAGTTGAAGGCCAGGAGGGCTCACCTCTGATCTGGGAGAGGAGAGGCTGTAAGCAGCCGCAATCCTCACCCAACCCTCCCGGCAACCCATGATCATCTCCAAACACGGGTTGCCAACGTGGCACAAGATAAGGCATCAGCGCCTCAGCCCCCCATGCCACTGGGCCAACTCTCTACATAGGCACTGGGAACACTCGGTGGGAGCCACTCCACTCTTGATGTGTTGATGTGTTGGACCTGGTACTATGTAATCTAAAATGCTATGTATGTCTCAAATGCTATGTATGTCTCAATGTGACGAGGTACCTTGAAGCGAGCCTCTGGCTCAAAGGTTGTAAACTGATTCTCACAAATAAATAAATAAAACTCATGTGGTAGTATTTTGATTTATCATGGACCCTGCTGGGTACAATCCACATCCCAGTTTGATAAAATTCTACATTTTCTTGAAGAGTATTTCTGCCACTTTGCTGATTTGGGGATTGGTTCTTGCTGTTCCTTTGGCCTCACCATGTGGTAGTCTTTTCTGGGAGGAGGTCTTGGGTGGGGCTTGTTCTTCAGGCTTCTCAAGGCTAAAATGTCTTTGTCTGTGTTTCCTCCTCAAATAAAAACATTAATCTGGAACATGAGGCCCCACATCCCAGTGACTGCTTAGTGGATTTGAAAGTTTGTGGAGCTGGCACTGGTGGTACTCTTTGAATATTTTGAGGCAGAGGTGCAACTAGAGGAGATACAAATGGGGCTGGTCTGAGGGAACTGAAACACAGAGTCTTTTATGGGAGATCGCATCGCCCTCCCTCGGAGCTAGAGCTAAATGTTTAAAATCCTCCACGGTGGTTCCATGAATTCCAAGGGTGTCTGCAGTTTCAATTTGGGGGCTGACTTGTGTGCCATTTCTGGTGGAATTAGAGTTTGCACACCACTGCTAGAGCCCCACCCCTTGTTGGCAGTTGGCTGCCTGATAGCATCGGCAACAGGGGCCACTTCTGTTCGTCATCTTCAGGGTTGTCACCCACTTCTGGATGGACTGACTTTCTGGGTAGGAGCGGTGGGACAGGTCCCTGTGACCAGTCTCCTTTACCCTGTGTGCAAAAAGAGAGGTGGTGGTGGCACAGAGAGTTTGGCCTGAGGAGCAGGCCTTGTTGCAAATGGGTAGGGCAGGCCCCAGGGTTTGAGGCCCACTGTGGTACAATGGCACACAGAGACACACAGCATGAACCTTACACCCCTACATAGGCACTGGGAACACTCGGTGGGAGCCACTCCACTCTTTGATGTGTTGGACCTGCCCCAATGCTGACACTCCGGAATAGGGAGTCCTGGATGGCATATAGCTCCTGCATGCTCTGGAGCAACTCCTCTTTGTTCTGAGGTATCCATTCAACTCTGAACTGTGTTAAACTGAGTGCAGGGTACCTTCTAAGCGTAGTTGCTGTGCATGGTTCTACAAGTGTGGTCACAAGCTTATTGGACAAACAGGCTGAGGCAGGCTTCTTCTGAATGCTACTTACTTTAATAACTGGTCAGCAACAGATACAACTGGTGCAACTTGTACAACTAGTACCACTGGTAACTGATAAACAAGATAACAAACAGGTTTCCGCTGGTCCCTTCACTAACTTGACTGGCAGCAGCAGGGTCTGGCATTTCACTCACTACTCAGCACGGGGCTTCCTATACTGCATATGTAGCATGCCTCCGATATACAAGATCCCATGGGACTATGAGGCCCCACACTCAACATGGTCTTGTGGCACTTACGCCGCATTACTACATTCCCTCCTCATTAAGCAAGAAAGTCCCACAGCAAAATAACAACATTATAGGGAAAGTCCCTATAAATCAAGTCTCTGAGGCAACCTATGTTGGCATGAGGGTATCGCCTCTCTGGAACATCCTGGCAAGGTGCAGGTGAAGCAGGCTGTTTTCATTGTGCTGGGGATGCAGCCTGCTGTCTTGGCCCGGGGTGGCATGTTGCTGCCGTGGCACCTTGGTGGTGTTGGAGGCTTGTTGTCAGAAACTGGGATAGGGACCTTTGTAGGCAAATCAGTTGGAGTGTAGCAGGAACAGTTCTCAAGGGTAGCAGATGGTCTATGTGTACCTGAACAAGACTTTGTCCCACTTGCACAGTGTAGGTTAGGGACCTTGCTTAGTGCAAACAGCACCGGAGACCACAGATGTCTTGAGTCTCAGAACTCATGAACCAGAAATTGTCTCCTGGTTGGAATTTCCTCAGTCTTTTAGTGGACTTTCCATGTGCTCGCTGTTGTTGTTGCTGATGTTTCTGGACTGTGTAGAAAGATTCGATTTCAGTAACTCCAACCGAGTACAAGGCTGTCTCTTGAGAAAAAGTTCTGCAGTTGTACATTTCACGACAATGTGAGGTGTGTTCTGGAAGGTAAATAGGAACCTAGACAACCTCTGTTCAGCTGTAGTAGCATCAGGGGTGCAATCAGCTGTTTGTTTCTTCCAGGCTTTTTAAACATCTGGACTGCCTGTTCAGCAGCTCTATTTGAGGTTGGGTGGTAGGGTGAAGTTAAAATGTGTGGACCCCATTTTGCTGGAGAAAATGTTGAAATGTGTGAGACATGAATGGGAACCATTATCAGAGACTAATTCTTCTGGGAGTCCGTAGAAGCAAACAAGTTGTGCAGTAAAACAATAGTCTTGTGTGTCATGGCCATAGGGGTTGGCAAAACTTTCAGCCACCTGGAATGACTGTCGATAATTATCAAAAGTACTGCCTGTCCAGCTCAGCATAGTCCACATGAATTCTTTCCCACAGCACTTTTGCCCAAGACCAGAGATGAAGAGGTGCTGTAGCAGGCTGTTTTTACAGTAGCGCCAAGAATTTTGCTTACCAGGTCCTGAATGTCTTGGTGAGGCCCGGCCACCAGAGATAATCTCATGCTCTGGCCTTCATACAAGTAACACCTGGGTGGCATTCATGGATCTCATGCAGTAGTTGCTCTCCTAACGTTAGTGGTATAACCTCCGGGATCCCTTAGAAGAAAGGTGAATTCAGTGTGTGAAGTAACATAAAAGGTTTGAGCATGCTATTTTTGGATTTGTTTGAGTTTAGGAGTCTGTGGTGCTCCTTCTTAGCATGCTCCTTTGAAACACCTGTGTAAAATCCTTGATTGGAGCACAGTAAAAATGGAGTCAATTAGTAGCCACTGAGGCACTGGAAAGTTAGAGACTAAATTGAAGGGTCCCACCTTGACATTGGTGATTTAGCTTACTCAAATTTGAATTCCAGTCTGAAACTAAGAGGACCTACTCCTCACATGGAGCTTGAAGTAAACATAGCCAATTTTGGCACAGGAAAGTTTAAATATGCTATACTGTGTGTGTGTGTTGGTGTGCTATAGTATCTTTGGATTGTATGTTGTTTTGCCACAACCTAGCAGCACTCCTTAAAAGAAATGTGAATTCCAGTGTGTGAAGTAACATAAAAGGTTTGAGCATGCTATTTTTGGATATGTTTTTTTAAACATCTGGACTGCCTGTTCAGCAGCTCCATTTAAGGTTGGGTGGTAGGGTGGATTTAAAATGTGTGACCCCATTTTGCTGGAGAAAATGTTGACATTACGTGAGACATGAGCAGGGGACCATTATCAGAGACTAATTCTTGTGAGAGTCCTAAAGAACCAAACAAGTTGTGCAGTAAAACAATAGTCTTGTTTGTCGTGGTGACAGAGGTTGGCAAACTTCCAACCACATGGAATGACTGTCGGTAACTATCAAAAGTACTTCCTATCCAGCTCAGCATAGTCCACATGAATTCTTTCCCACAGCACTTTTGCCCAAGACCAGGGATGAAGAGGTGCTGTAGCAGGCTGTTTTTACAGTAGCGCAAGGAGTAATTTTGCTTACCACGTCCTGAATGTTTTGGTCAAGGCCCGGCCACCAGAGGTAACTTCATGCTCTGGCCTTCACAATTAACACCTGGGTGGCATTCATGGATCTCATGCAGTAGTTTCTGTCTAAACTTTAGTGGTATAACCACTGGGACCCCAAAGAATACAGCCTTAGTCCATTGATAATTGCTCTCACTTGTCAAAATAAGGTTGCAGGGATTTGTCTTGAGTATAGTTTGGCTATCCCTTTAAAGTGAGGTCCCAAACTTTTGCAAACACAGGATCACGCCTGGTTTCAGCAGCAATATCTTAGCTACCAACAGGAAGATGCTTCAGATAAGAAATTTGAAAAACTGTACTTTCGTTGGTGTCTTCCAACATGGCATTGCAGGGTAGACGGGATAAAGCAACTGCATTGCCGTGACTGTACGACCATCGGTACTCAATGTCATAGTTGTAGGCTAACAGATTCAGAGCCCAACATTGTATTCAGAGTGCTGCCGATGTAGGTACTGCAACCTTTAGCCCCAGGACTAAGGAGGCAAAAGGGGCTTTATGGCAGTGATTAGGCTGAACTTATTCCCGTAGAGGTATTTGTGGAATTTCTTAACCCCAAAGATTATACTGAGGGCTTCCCATTCTATTTGAGCATAGTTCCATTCACTGGGTATGAGCATCCTCGATGCAAATGCAGTTGGGTGCTCTTCCCCACTTGGCAGTTCATACGATATCACTCGCCAACTCCATAAGGTGAGGCATCATAGGCTAACCTCAGTGGCTTGTCCAGGTGGTAGTGTGCTAGCCATTTGCTGCTCAACAGTCGTTGCTTGCCTGTCTTGAATGCAGAATCACACTCTGAGGTCCAGTTCCACTTGGTATCCTTGTTCAGCAAGTCATGCAGGGCTGCAGCAGTGTGGACAGGTTTGCCACAAAATGTCCATAGTAGTTCAGTAAGCCCAGGACAGAGCGCCAATTCCAAAACATTAAAAGGTGAAGGTGCATTTACAATGGCTGATACCTTCCTCTCTGGGTGCAGACCCTGGGCGTCAATCCAGTATCCCAGATATTCCACTGAATCCTTCAGGAAGCAACACTTTGCCAATTTCACTTCGCACTCCATAGCATTCCAACTGGCTGGGACTTCATCTAGCAGTACCAACTGCTCTTCATTGGTGGGAGCTGTAACCAGAATATCACCCAGAAAACATACCACATGGTCTAGTCCTTGAAGAATCTGGTCCATGGCATGCTGGAAAATAGCAGAAGCAGTTGAAACTCCATAAGTGAGACGATGGTAATGACAGAGACCTTTATGGGTATTGATGGTCAAGTAGTGCTTAGAGTTTGGCTCCAGTTCTAATTGTTGGAATGTGTAAGACAAGACAGTTTCATTAAAGTACTTGTCCTCAGCTAAGGTAGCAAAAGATCTTCTGCATTCAATAAGGGATATGGTTCTGGTTTAACACAATGCTTTACAGTCATTTTATAGTCTCAGACAGCCATACAGCTTTGTTCTTCTTAGGGACCACCACTACTGGAGCTGCCCAGTCGCTCTGTTCCTCATGATATGATGCCATGGCATTCTAGCCTTTCCAGTTCCTTTTCCACAAGTTCCTTAAATGCATGGGGTAGTGGCCGTGGCTTCTGGAAAATGGAAATAGTACCAGGTCGCACTCTAATAGTTGCCTTAAGTCCTCATATGGTTCCATAGCCTTCTTGAAAATAGGACAGTGCTTGTCCACAATCTTTGCAAGCACATCCCTGGATATGGCAGAAACTTCCTGCAGTGTGAAAATCTTGGCCCAATTTAAATGGATCTGGTGAGCCAATTTCTTCCCAGGAGTGCCGGTCAGTTGTCTTGAAACACAACTAAAGGTAAAGTGGATGTTTTTCCTTCATAGGTTACCAGGACTTGGATCTCTCCCAATACCGGAATCTTGTCCCCTGTGTATAAGGTAAGCTGCAGACTGGACAGTTGGAGTAGGCATTGCCTCAGCCATTCCCTGTAGGCATGCTCTGAAATAAGCTTATGCAGCCTGTAAGGACACAGTGTCTCATAAGGTTATGACTGGTTTGTATGATAGTACTGGTAGTCTAAAGACTTCAGATGTAGAGTTTTAGATATTGTTCATTCTCATTCTCATTTATTTAATTTTTAGGTTCTAAATCTGCATTTTGAAGGACTCTGCTTTATTAGCTGAGTTGGAAATGCCTATCTCTGCTCTGGAAGTTAGGAGGTTATTGCTAAATTGCAACCAGGGGCTTCTCCAGGAGTGGATGGCCTGACACATGAATTCTACAAACGATATGTGGATGACTTGAATGTTATTCTATCCCATGTGTTTAATGCTCTAGCTGAGACTGAAGAGGTTTTTATGAGGAATCGTTTGGCACTAGTGGTTTTGATTTATAAACCAGGGGACAGATGTGATCTATGTAATTGGAGGCCTATAAGCCTTCTTAATACAGAGTACAAGATTTTTCCTCAATTTTATGTAGTAGGCTACAAAGGGTAGCGTCTGTGTTGATCCATCTTGCACAAACATGCTCTGTTCCTGGTAGGAATATAAGCAAATTTATTATTGTTGAGAGCTGTAACTGAGTTGGCAGACAAAATAAATTATCGGATTTCTATTAGCTTGGATCAGCAAAAGCTTTTGATACTGTTTTCCATTACTTTTTATTCACTGTTTTAAGGTACTATGGGATACCTACTCAATTGCTGGTATGGATTATGTTATTGTATAGAAGTGCTTCTTTCTCTCCGATGGGTAATGGACTGATAGGAGCTGGTATTGATTTGAGAAGGGAGTTTGACAGGGTTGCCCTTTAAGCCTTTTACTTTTTACCTTTGTGTTGGATCCATTGATTAGATGGATTGTAAGTGATGATTAGTTCAGGGGATTTCTCTAACTTTAGATATTCCTCCCAAAATATTTCTACTTATGCAGATGATATTTGCCTTATGGTCCTGGATTCAGTTTCAGGTATTAGAGCCTTACACATTTTAAAGAGTTTTCAGGGTTTTCAGCAGTAGGTCTTAATCCTGATAAATGTACAGGCCTGCAATTGGGCCATGGAACTCGGTTTCAGGCTTGGATCTATAAACATAGTTTCTTCCCAAATTAAGATTTAGTGGGTTTATTTTGGGAATTGCGATGCTGCCTTTCTAAATGGGAATGATAAATTAGTGATATGAGAAGCGAAAGGTGCAGATTTGGAACTCTTGGGTCCTCTCTAAAAAGAAAAGGTTTTTAATTATAAAAATTTCTTCTTCCAATATTTTGTACATTAGTTATGTTTTTCCCATACCGATGCAACTTGAAACATGGTTACTAAGTTGTTTTTCAAATGCTTTGGGGCAATAGATTAAACCCCATTAAGAGGATTTACTTACTTGCGAGTAAAGGATGGGGGTTTGGACATGATTAATATGGTTGTTTTTATTTTTATTTTTTCAGTTCTATTTTGCATGATGGTCCAGGAGGTGTTGAGGACATATGGGCTGACTGGACCCGATGAGTTGTTTAGTTCTTTTTTCAGTATTGGGGATTTGGGGTCAAAGGTTTAGATATTCCTGAGTTTGCAGTTCCTGGTTTTAGAAAGTTGAGATTATGGCATTTATTAAAAATGAAGCATTTTTATTGAATAGGAAGCAGATTTATCGTCGGATCATAGACATTAACTTCATGGTCCGGTGGATTTTCCCAAGTGTTGCCCATCAAATTACAATTTGCTCTTAAACTTTTGAGGGTTCCAGTTCATATGTGGGATGTGACTTGGCTGTGTTGTTTTGGTAGATTGGGTGTACGAGGGAATTGGAAACACAAGGCTGTACAGGAGAGGGACTGTTTACGTCCAGGCTGTCAAGGTTTGTTGGAATCTTTAGAACATTTTTTTATCAACTGTCAGTATATTTTTCTTTTGGTCTGCCCTGGTAAGAAAATGGAATTGGGGTCCTATTACTTATGAATCTCTGATTCTAGGGGATTATTCAGGTCTCTGCAGAGATATCATCCTAGTACACTTAATGTAATCTTTGCCAGCATAAAATGTCATCTGTGGCAAGCCTGATATCTGTTTTATACTCAACATGTTGTACTGCCAAACTATGTGATTATTTCACAAATTGAGACAGCAATCCGAAAATTAAATCTGTTGAATTTTTGGAGATGGATAGGAGACAATCTACTGTGTATGGAAATGTATGGACTATTTTGAATTTTGTTACCACCTATTTCCTTTTAGTTTCTGTTATTTTCTGTATTATTGTTTTCTTTTTTAATTATGTTTGGTTTGTGTATTTCTTTTGTTTGAGATGTATTGGGTTTTCTTGTGATGTAATTTATCTGCAATAAAGAATTCCCCTACTTTTGATAAGTGCCATGGGATCTTTAACATCCACCTGAAATACCACCAATCCAAGCAGATGGGTCCTCAGTTTAACATCTCATCCGAAGCGGCACCTCAGAAGTACAGCATCCTCTCATGCTGCACTACAGTGTCAGTACTGGGATATTAACCCAAGTGCCAGATGTGGTAACCGAACTCACAGCCCTCTGATCTCCCGGCCTCAGAGGCGGAGTGTGCCTACTGAGCCAGATTAGTTCACTACTGCTTCGCTGAAGCTCTGCTTCTCTCTTACTAGCATCACCCACTCCCAATCTAAGTACAGCGTCCATGGGGGTGGGGTTTAGCGATTGCCAACCAACCACACTCATGCCATGCAAATGAGGTTCAAGCATTTCACTCTCTCACTCTCCACAGGCTAGAGCGTGTGCTCAGCCTGAATTCAAATAGCAAACAATCTTTTTTCTTTTGAATCACGGTTTTCAAACTGTGGCTCAAATACCTTGGAAAGTCACATTTCAGGATCCCCAACTTCATGAATCCCACCAACACCATTCCCTGTGTTCTGGTGCCATTTTACAGGGACCTTACCCCAGTGGCAGGATGTTTGGGAGCCCTCCACCTTGGGGAGGGTAGGTCAAAAGGGTTCAGCTGATACAGTTTGTGCTTTGGAACTGTGGCTGGGGACCAGAGAACAGGTAAACACATTAGCAAAACACAAATAATTGGAATGTCCATCCCAAAAGTAGCATCAAGCAGTATGCATATTCATTACTTCACAAATTCCAGAGAGACAGCCATCTCTCCTCATTAACATATTTATATTGTCCCATTTAATTTTGCATTCCATCAAACTCTCAGCATGACACTGTACTATTTACATCTCTTCCATTCTTGGCAGGGCACTTTACTATTTACACTTTATACTTTCCTAAATTTCCATTCTTGTGGTCCACTACCCCACATTTCTAGGTAATCTAGCTGGAGATCCATTAGGAAGCTCTGGGAGACCTTAACCTCTGAGAATCCTCAGAATACAGATTTGTCTGTCAGCCTTTTTGGGAGTGGACACCTTCAACACCTTGGCATCCCTGACACAGGACTGGATTAAGGCATAGCCATATTAGGCCTAGTGTGACAGGGAGCTCCTGCCACTCTTGAGGACTGACCTTTTCTTAAATCTGTTGCAACAGTTCTTCTATTTCTTAGCCTAATCTATTTTTACCATTTCTAGTCCATAAGGTTGGCCACCTATGGGCACCCCTCCCTTTCTTGACTATGCTATAGAATCCACTTTATTATTTCTTTTCCCTCTCAGTTCCTCGTACAGGAGGTTATTGTGGTGACCTCCGGTATGTAAGCAACAGGTTGTGTTTATTGTTGTTGGATTTAGTATGTAATAGCACTACTATGTCATGAAATACTTTGATATATTATATATACCTTATGTTTAAGAAACCTGTGAATGTTGAAAATACCATGGCACAAAGTGTTTTTGAGAAAGGTAAAAAGTACTAGTTGACTGTATTATAAAAATTAAGATAGTTGTGCTATTTAAAATGCAAGTAAATTGCTGTAAACTGAAACAATCGGAGATGTCATGTTGATTGCATATATCCCATGATGCTTTGCATTATGAAGTATGTGTGATGTTGTGTTTCTTTGAAACTTGGCTTATTATCAATGCTCTTTGGGGTAACCCATGTTTCAGTGCTTCTGCATTGAGGTTCTTTCTCTTTAACTTTTTAATATTATTTATTTGAGCCCCACCACCCAAGCAAACAAGGCCGCATAGGGGTGGAGGCTGAATCTCAACTGCTAAGTTATATCAGGAAGTGCTGATGAGTGCAGAGGAAGGACATACATAGTCTCTTGTTACAAACTGATGTACTGAGGAAGGAATATGCCATTGCTGAAGGTTATTTTCTATATTTTGAATGGCAGTGTCTGGTCCATCTGTTATCCCACAACCCCTCAACACCTGGTCCTAGGGCCGTCTCCCAGGGGCCCCAATCCACCTCACTGCTGCTCATATTTTTTTTTGATCAGAGTTAGTGAGCTAACGGTTTTGCCACCCCTCATCTCGATTCTCTGCTTTACAGTCTTGACTTCCACATTACATGGTGGACATTTATTTATTTCATTTTGGTTACTGGGTTGTCCACTGGAACCAAGGGTCCCTTTTCAGGGTGACATGGAATTAATAACATACAAATAGTATGGTATTCATACAACAGGTACAGGAAAAAGGAGTACAAGTTAATCGGGTACATCACAGTGCCAAGCATTGGGTGAGTTATATTGAATTACATTACGCTTAGCAATGTCTCACTGGAAGAAAAAACACAGTATAGTCCAATAAATTCAAAGACAGAGAGTAGTCCTGGGCTAGCCATAAATATGAGCTCAGTTCTCAGCATCCTTCTGTCTGTCATGTATTTGCTGTTGTGTAGAGGCAAGCTGAACCACTGCTTCTTTCAGCCTGTTGTCCAGGAGCTAATCTGCTTGGAGTTGTCCACTGTGGTTGTCAAATTTCCGAGCTGATATCTGACATTGAGTGGGTCATATCTGCCTGGAATAACAGAAGCTCTGCCATGATTCATTCTAAACCTATTTTATTTGTATGCTATGGAAGAGCTAGGGCTTCCAGTCCAGGCCAGGAATGGCGGCGCTGAGCTGTGTTGGTCCCAAGTCTGTAGTGAGCGATCCAACGGCATCCATCGTGTTGCCAAAATTCTGCCTCCCAGTTTTAACGATTAGTTAAGTACCTGTCCTCTTGTCCACTGTACTCTTAGCTGCTAAATAACAGTTTAAATGAGATTAAATGGTGGGGATGGGGGATGCTAGTGGAGCACTAGTAAGCTACACGGTTTCCTGCCACAGGCCCGTAGCCTGGGCAACAAGCTCCCTGAACTGGTGGCCTTGATGGAAGAGGGATGCCTGGATATCGTAGCAGTAACAGAAACATGGTATACAGAGAACCATAACTGGGATGTTAACATACCAGGGTACACAACCTACAGGAGAGACAGGAGGGGAGAAGAAGGGGCAGAGTAGCTCTCTATTTAAGGAAGGATAAAAGCAACTGAACAAAAGAGTAAACAGGGAGGAGAGGAGGCACTGTGGATCACCTTAGAGACTGGAAATGGCACCACAATCCGCACAGGGATTGTATACAGACCTCCATGTCAGGGAGGGAATGGACAAGGATATGCTAGAAGGCATCCTTAGGATGGCAGAAAAAGGGAGATATTGTTGATGGGGGACGTTAATATGCCAGATGTTAACTGGAGCACCTTTGCTGCAGCCACATCCAAAAGCAGGGCCATTCTTGATGCCCTTCAGGTGGCATGCCTCAGACAGCTAGTTTTGGAACCCACTCATGAGGAGCAATCTTAGACCTCATACTCTCAAATAGGGAACAGTGAGAGGATCTCAGGTCTAGAAGTGGGTAACCAACTGGGAACAAGTGACCACCAAACAGTGTGGTTCATGATAAACTCAGCTACAAGTCAAGCCATACAAAGTGAGGTGCTGGACTTCAGGAAGGCTGACTTTGGCTATCCTCATGTACTTCATTGAGTAACTAGTACTTGACTTCCCTCCCTGTGCACCCTCCTCCTGCGGGCACTTATTCTTAGTCCTTTTACCCTGATCGAACCTGTTATGCATACTCAAACCCACCCTGTATGTACCTTTCTGCATTGATCATGTCCTATATAGTTCTTAAATGCTGTTTAGCTACCTAATGCTTTCCCTATGAAGCCTGTTTATTCTCTGTAAGCTTTCCTTGATTTTTTACTGTTCAAATCCTCCCTGTATGTACCATTACTCTATTGTTCTTGTACCATTTAGTTCTCAAATACTGTTAACAATCTAATGTAATCCCGTGATGGCTGTTATTCTCTATACGCTACATTGACTTCCTTACTGTACTTGTACTCACTTGCCCTGTAACCCTCCGGTCGCACCTGAAAATAGGCATGGCTGTCTAGTGTGCTTACCCGTTAACAAAAGCAAACAAATAAATAAGATGGGAAAGTGTCTTAGAAAGGCACTAGCAAACAGGCTAGAAGGAGGGTGGAGCAACAATGGGAAACATCAAAACTGCCATCACAGAGCAAAAGCCTATGTCTGAAGCAAATAAACAAATCAAAATGAAAGAAAAAGTCACTATGGTTCTCAAAAGAAGTGGCAGTGAAGGTTAGGGAGAAAAAGATAGCATTTAGGAAGTATAAGGAAACACAGGAGAAGCAGGACAGAAAGCGGTACCAGTTAAGGCAGAAGGAAGCAGGGAGGGTAGTCAGAATAGCAAAGGCACAAACTGAGAAAAACATAGCCAACCCGGTTAGAAGGAGGATAAAACCTTTTATAGGTATATCAGGGAGCATAGAAAGGCAAAGGGAGGGATAGTGAGGCTGAATAGAATGGGCGGGTGGGCAGAGAGGGACAGTGAAAAGCAGGGATACTGAAAGAATACTTCTGCTCAGTATTCACAAAACAGAGGAGAGGGAGATGCCTAATCCAGTTAACAGAAGCACTCAGGATGGAGGGTCGATCCCAGTCCTTTCACAGAAAAAGGGTTCTGAAAGAACCCTAAAACTGAATATGGACAAAGCAATAGATCCTGATGGAAGTCACCCCAGAATTCTAAAAGAATTAAGGAGAGAACTAGTGACACCACTGACTACCCTTTTAACAAATCCTGGGAGGATGGTGTGGTACCTGAGGACAGGAGGAAGGCAGATGTAAATTCGCCTTCACAAAAGTGGGAGCAAGACAGAGGCAGGAAACTACAGACCTGTGAGTTTGACCTCTGTGGTAGGGAAAGTGATGGAATCACTTCTGAAGGAAAGCATTGTTGAGTATCTAGAGGCCAATGGGGCTGGGACCCAAGGCAGCATGGGTTCACAGCGGGAAGGTCATGTCAGACAAATCTAATTGATTTCTTTGACTGGGTAACCAAAGTAGTAGACCAGGGAGGGGCTGTGGACATGGTCTACCTAGACTTCAGCAAGGCATTTGACACAGTCCCACAAAAAGATTAATAGTCAAATTAACCAGCCTGGGAGTGGGTCCCAGGGTGGTAGCCTGAAACATTGGCTGGACAACAGGCCACAGAAGGTAATTGTAAATGGAGTCCACTCTGAAGAAAGAGGGTTACTAACGGTGTGCCGCAGGGTTCAGTACTGGGTCCAGTCCTTTTAAAGTCTTTATAAGTGACATTGCAAAGGGACTGAAAGAAAATATGCCTCTTTGCAGATGACACAAAGATCTGCAACAGGGTTGATACACAAGGAGGCGTGGAAAGGATGAGAAGGGATTTGGCAAGGTTGGAGGAATGGTCAGAAGTATGGCAGCTTGGATTCAATGCAAAGAAGTGCAAACAACGCACCTGGAAACAAAAACCCAGGGGAAGATTACACAATGGGGAGAGGTAGTAACAACACCAAAAATGGAAGGGGACCTGGGGGTAATCATATCAGATGACCTTAAGGTTAGCAAGCAATGTGAGAAGGCAGTAGGGAGGGCTGGGGGGATACTGGGGGATGGGTAGGGAGAGGCATCACCAGCAGAAAACAGTAGTTGTTATCCCTCTGTGCAGACAGTTGGTGAGACCCATCTGGAGTACTGCGTCCAGTTCTGGAGATTCCATCTCCGTAGGACATAGACAGGATGGAGGTAGTCCAGAGGAGAGCAACTAAAATGGTGCAGGGTCTGCAAGAGAAGCCATATGAGGAGAGACTAAAGGAGCTTAATATGTATACCCTTGAGGAAAGGGGGGACATGATAGAAACTTTTAAGTACCTCAGTGGAATCAACAAAGTCCAATAGGGTAGCATCTTTCAGAAAAAAGATGTGCAAGAACAAGAAGACACAATTTGAAGATAGAGGGAGCGGCTCAGGGGCAATGTGAGGAAGTATTTTTTCAGAGAGAGGGTGGTGGATGCATGGAACAGCCTTCCTGAGGAGGTTGTGGGATCTAAAACTGTGGGAGAATTCAAGAATGCAGGACAGACATAAGGCAATTTTTGTGGGGGTAGGAAGAAACAGGCTGTTGGTTAAATAGGATCTGCAGCTTATCCTGTAGGTAGGGAAATGGGCAGACTAGGTGGGCCAAGATGTCCTCATCTGCTGTCAGAGTCTACGTTTCTATGATGTCACGAAATTAGTTTTCTTTAAGTACAAATGAGCATTTAGATGGCGGCGGGTAGCTTGTGCAGTTGTCCATTGGGGGGCAACTAGAATATCAAACTGTGGGTGCTAGGGGAGGGAGGCAGGACCGAAGGCTTGGATTTAATGATGTGGGTTGTGAAGGAGTGTGGGGAACTATTTATTTTAATAGTATTTCCCATTAGGCATGAGACCACTAGTGCCACTATTCCTTATCTGAATCCGAATAATGGGCAGTATTTAATGTATACAGGAAATACTATTCCTTACTCGCATATTTGAGTTTTCAGATTGGATTTTCAGCAGACTTATCCGAAAGTCTGTAAATTATTTTGCTATTATTCAAGGGATTCGTTTTCGTTAACAGATATCAGGCAACTCTAATTAGAGGTATTTGTTTCCAAAAGTGCAGCCGAACATCGGTACCACTTTATATTTTGCCTGCCACCACCAGAAGACTTGAGAGAGATGGGGTTCAAGAACTACTGATAAGGCGGAGGAACCCCACACAAGGCTCTTGAAAGTTTTGTCCTGCCTTCCAAACGCCTACTTAGGGAACTTGCAACAGTCTGCATTCTGCCTAGCAGTTCCCGCAAAATGTAGGCACGAGCATCCCACCGAACATTACCGAAAAGTGTTACTGCGAGGTGCGCAGCGCTCCACATCCGTCGCCGAATGCTGACTGTAACTAAAGTCATCGCGAGCCCCTCACGTGCCACAATGACCTCACGCGCATGCACATCGCGGCTGTGACGTCAGCGCGCATGGGCAGGCCGGCTCCCTGGGACAATCAGGCGGCCGATTTCCAGAGCGCTACAAAGGCCGCGGAGGGCGGGGCTCCTGGAGACGGCGGGTAAGGAGACCGAGGGAGCGAGAGAAGCCCGCGCCACAGAGTCGGAGCTCAGGGAACCGGAACAGCTGGCGCCAGGGGAAAAGCGGACTTTGGACGAGACATCGGGCGGCCTCGTGGACTGCAGCACATCCCCGCACCGTTCTGGAGGGAGGCAAGGTCGCGAAAGTTGGGGCCACCATCCGAGCCAGTAATTCCGGTAGGCCCAGAGTGTTTTGTTGGGTTAGTGTGGCATTAAAACCTGCACAGAGATCGCTACTGCTGGCACTTGATTGTCAGGTTTCCCCGCAAGAGATACTAGCAATACGGGGAACTGTCTTACTTCAACAAAAGAAAGTGCACCAGCAAATCTTTAAAGGGCGAGAGTCTTGAGAGGTCAGGGCTATTTTCTTAGGCTTAAAAGTGGAATAAAACTATAATTTCTGAATGGTGAAAACTTCCGGGAGTGCAACCAGACATTTGTATTAGAAAGACTAGATTGCAAATATTTTTTCTCTGCCAGGAAACCTGTAATCGCATACCAAATAGCTGCATAGCTAAGAACTAGACCTAACCATAAGGCTACTGTTTACGTTGTGTTTGCTTACCTGTCTTATTTTAGTTGTCACAATGCCAAGAAGACGCACTACTTAACTAATATGCATCTTTTCTCCAGCTTCTTATGAATTAAAACCACAGTACCAGTCTGTAGGTTGAAGTGTTCATACATTAGCAGCCTTGCAGCATGCTAAAGTGTGGTTGGAATGCAGAGCCTACCAGTTTTAAACCAAACCTGAGATAAATAGAAGTTTTCTGCAAACTGCATGGCAGAGTGCTGTTGTTGACATTCTCAAATGAAAGACTTTTTTTTTCCTTTGCCTTTTCACAATACTGATGGAAGTGCTAGGTGAACATGTGGAGCCCCAAAGTTCAAAACATTTTTGATTGTGCAGAATGGGCACTGTTACTTTGAAGTGGGTCCCAGAACTGCTGGGGCTTATCTGCCCCACCAAGCAGTGCAGTGCAAATGACTGAGCCAGATGTTGGCTTGCAGCTGTATCTCCTTGACTGTTCCTTTAATCAGGTCTGGTCATTTGTTGAATGGTAGACCTCCAGCAGACACCGGCTTGTTGTAGGACATGCTATTGGTAGCTCTGCAGGCCACAGTCCACTTTGATACCAGCGCTTCAGAATGGTGTTAGCAATCTACGAAAGCGGAGTGCCCCTATCTTTCAACTTGGAAATGAAACCGAGGTACTATCTACTGTTTCTGGTGGTTGTTACAGTGGACATGAATAGTCCTATTACCTTTCCTAAAAGAGTAAGCAAATACTTTATGGAAATAGCAGTAACACACACTTGAAAGAAAAAATAGAATAAAATACAAACGTAAAGGAGCAGGGAAATGTTCCTGGTGCTCTTAACTTTTCTTCCCCATTTAGTAACCTACTAACAGCTTACCTGATTTGGTGTCTGTTCACATTCAGCCTGACTTTGGAGAATGGAACTTTGTTGTGTAAAGTGCCGGTGCATAGAAACATAGAGAATGATGGCAGAAAAGGCCCAGTGGTCCATCCAGTCTGCCTGTGGTTGCCCGAGACCTAGCATCTATCTAGGGACCTATCTCTCTCTCTTCTCCCCGGCACACACTGTAGAGCTTTCTGTTATTTCCCTTACTCTGTGCCGCCAGTGCTTGACTCTCTCCACAGATTTGGCACCCACCACCTCAGCAGGCAGGCTGTTCTCTGGCTCCACTACTCTTTTGATGAAATAATGCTTGAGTCTCTCCTGAAGTAACCCCCTTTCATTTTCCATATGTACTCTCATGTCAGTGAGCTGGTGTTTATATTAAAGTTGTGAAGTTCACTTTTATTAGTCTGTTTCAGAAACTTGAAGGTTTTAATTTCAGGTGCAGAATTTTTTTCTTTTTAGTTTTTGTTGACCAGGTAAGTGCACTAGACAAATTCTGCCTATTTTCAGGCATGACCCAGGGAAGGGGGATACAGATGAATGCCAGCTGACCTTGAACCAGATTAAGCTGTTGGTGGTATTTTTTGTGAATGAGGAAATTTGGCCAGAAACTGGGAAATTCCCTACTCTTTCGATAAGTGCCATGGGATCTTTAACATCCACCTGAACTGCCACCAATCCAGGCAGATGGGACCTCGGTTTAACGTCTCATCGAAGAGCGGCACCTCAGAAGTGCAGCACCCTCTCATGCTGCACTACAATGTCAAGTACTGGGATATTAACCCAAGTGCCAGATGTGAACTGAACCCACGGCCCTCTGATCTCGGCCTCGGATGCGAGTGTGCTACCTACTGAGCTACTGACACTGGCCGTTACAGATACTGTGATGTTTACCCGGCAATTGCACTTTTAGTGTTTGCTTGGCACTGAGCAGTGTTGGTTTCATTGTTTTTGTGATGGCTGCACGAAAGGTGCTTTATAAATAAATGGTACGGTAATGTTTTGGTAGATGTTAGTGCATTGTAAAGGAGATTGGGTGCGGAAATATAGCTGGGTGAGTGACGCTCTGCATATTAACTGCTTATAAGATATGCAGTCTCTGTTGCTAGTGGTTCCTCCCAGGCTGCATGGCAGGATAATCTAGCCCTAATGTCTAGTGGTAACCCCTCCCCGCCCCAGTTCTCCGTTGTGTAGAGTGGACTACCTGGCTTGCACCGCCATTTAGAGCAGGTGAAGTGGATGATTGCCAGCTTTCAGAAAGCAGCAACCCTTGCGATTGCCATGCCACTTGATCCCTTTGCAGTGGCTCAAAAGGTTTAGGTATGACACTTCTTGGTGTTTGCAGTGGAGCCCCAATATGTGCATGTAAACATCTTTGCAGGTACCTGAACTTCCTTGTGACCCCAACAAAGGGGTTGCATATGTTCTGTGAGTGTGGCGCCACTAAGTACCTGTAAAATGCTTTGTGTAGCAAACCCATGTTATTTTGTATCACTGGCAGGGGTGTTAAAATCAAAACTTTTAGGACTTGCCCAGCCATAACTGTAACTTAATTTTCCCTTTCCCTATTTCATTACAGTGAAATTGGCTCTCTTTGTACTTGCCCTTGAAGGAAATGTACTTGCCCGGACAGGGGCAGTAGGATTTTACACCCCTGATCACTGGTCCTGGGTGGTCATCCAGAGACATGTATGAACTATATAAGGAGAGTGAAAATCACCAAGAACCATTCTTTATCCATGCTTTTTAAGGTTGCTTGATGTAAAGCGGCAGACTAAGTAGGAAAATGACTCAGTCAGTTGTGGAGTCTTGGAGTGTACCTCCTCTGCCACCTGTCCATAAGAGATCCTCATAGAGCTTGATTGCTTGCAATCTCTATGGGAGGGCAAAAGTATTCTGACTTCATGTGATGACAATGTGGAACACTACAGAAACAGGAATTTCAATGGGTAATATCATTACAAATGAGTATAGTGCACCCTACCAGGGAATAGTGCGCCAAGCTTTCGAATGTTGGGCACCTGAGGACTCTGTACCCTAACAGCAGTTCTCAAGTTTACTATGCCATTGAAAGGGAGAGAGCTGCTTCCTTCTCGAGAAAGTTTTGTCAAGATTTCAATTTGGGGCTGCAGTTCTGCTCGGCAGGTTGGGACTGCTTGTTTACAGGGAGCACCCTAAATTTCTTAAATTGTGCCTGTTAAGCTGAGACTTTTAAATTGACTAACCTGCCTATTTTATTTTCTCATTCCCTGTGTGGACTGGGAACCACTTTCTGCTTTAGGATGTTTTGTATGGTCTTGTATGTTAAATGGGAAAAAAAAAACTACAGCGCCTCAGGTGGGTACATATTTCTTTTTGGAGAGTAGGGGCTCTGAGGGGTCACTCGTCTCTAGTTTAGCAATAAGGCACAACAGGGTGTGGGTCATTGGGGATTTACCTGCTCTTTGTGTGGTGTGTCACGGGCGGCGAGTGAGTTAACTGCCACAAGAAGTGAGGTAAATCACCCAATAACTCACACCCTGGAGTGCCTTATTGCATTATACACTAGACCCATGTGTATTTTAAAATGTTTTTTTTATTATGTTTTTATAAATGCCATTCCTCAGCCGTGGGTTATGCAGGCTTTACCCACGGTCATGTGATATGTTTGACCAATGAAGTTACAGGATTTTCACCGCCATTGTATAATGTCTGTTTCCTCATCCCCACCACACCCCAGCTTGAGGCTGTTTTTAGGATTATTGTGTGTTCAGGTCTTTTCTGTTTTGCCAACAATAAAATTACTGTTGAAGGGTTGTGAGGAGTCTGGTCGAATTCCTGCCTTGACCTCCATTCCTTTTATGGGTGCGCCACCACCATGAACGCTGACTGCACGCCTTTTCATTGCTCCAGTTTCCTGCCAGGAAAAGCGGGGAACACAGTGCACACGTGTTTTCATTGTGTGCATCATGCTTACTCCCCATGACCTAGGGGAGGCGCACAGTCACTTTTTAAGTTGCTGGACATATTGTGCAGTTAAGTTGGCTGTCAGTTTGTTGTGGAATTTTTTTCTCTCAGTGTAGCTGGTTAAAAGACGTGTTGGTTGTGTGTGTGTGTGTGTGTGTGTTTTTTTTTTTTTCTTTTCACTGTCTGAATTTGAGTTGTGGACAGCTATATTACGAATTAGGGCAGTCAGGGATAGTGTTAAGGTTTCGAGATGTGTTCTCCTTCTGAGAGGAGGAGGAGCACAACTCTGCCAAATCTGAACCAAAATGATGTGCTTCTGTCAATCCCTGCTGTGCTCCTGCCTACAGATTATTTTATTTGATACCTGATTAATAACAGTATTTTATCATACATAGAATATTTTCTTTTTTGCTATGCAGACTATTAACCTAGGAATAGCATGCTCAGCTCATCATTAACATGCATTGCATTAACAGTCACTTCCATTGCAATGCAGATCGAAATCAGTAATGAACTTGTGCCAAATCATTCATAACTTGAAACATTAACTGTTGACTGCATCTGCCCTCCTCCTAGGAAGCAGGAAGATGGCATTAAGGTCTTTACTGGCACAGCTCACAAACTTAGAGTCAGACTCGGATCTGATAGACACGGTCACAGAACTTGACTCCAACATACATTTGATCCACAAAAGTGCACTGTTGTCAACTTTATATGCATAGGCAGGTACTGGCAATGTAGCTATCCCCATCGCATTAGCTAGTCATGTTTATATAAATGTGGATGAATTACTCTTCTACTGTATAACACATGAAGTTGACACCACAGAACAGGGGAAAAAAAAAGGCAATACAAGCGATGAACATAAAAATGGATCTCATAAAAAAAAAAAAATGGATCTTATAAAGCCAAACACAATATGTGTCTAAATGTACTTATTAAATTTATTTCTTTTTATTTATTTTTTTGTGTCACTTGCTTTATGCTCCCACCTATCTGGGCATCTCTCAGGAATCCACACTTTGTATCAAGTATCCGATACGCCTGACTACTATATCGGTACAGAATCCAATCTCTCTGGACCCTGAGAGAGGCCCAGAGTCCCCAGGGTAATGCTGGTTTCTGCATCAGACACTGGGTGTGTGGACGGACCCAGACCACTTGTGGTTCCGTTGCCTCCCGAAGGTAGGTGATTGTTTCTCTTGTGTGTCCCTTAGCCCGCCGCCCCCCCAAGCTCAGCTGTGCAGTGACACCTGGAGGCGTCCATCGAGCTCAGTCTCTTTACTTTGTGCCCGATGTGCACATGTCCCACGGCTACCACCGGGGTTGCTGTTGAACACGTGCAGTCCCTGGATCACTCTCAGAGAGAGAGAGAGAGAGAGAGCAGTCTACGGATGTTCAATCCTCTTTTTTTTCTCTCTCCCTCTCCCCCCTGCCAACCCCTGATGACCTGGGCTTGTTTCAGACCCTGGTCACCAGTGTGCTGAAAGTTGTGGCATCCAGCGCCTCAATCCTCAGCATCACCGCCAGTCCAAACAATATTAACGGTTACTTTTAGTAAAATGCACTGACGAATCATTGTGACATTAAGCGATAACTGCACTGAACTAGTAAGTACATTTTCTCTGTAGAAGTTTAGTTTTTTAAGTACAATACAAGCAGCCAAACAAACATATGGGACATGATAAAAGAAAAACACAAGCAAAATTGTATAAATTAAAAATCGCATTGTGCACAGCAGTCTGAGATTCACTGATGATGGGACCTATTGATTCAGTGACCAAGGGCCTACTTATTAGGCACCCCATTCCATTTACCCCACACACACAAACTAAAGTCATACGATGGATACCACCTGTGATGCAAGGCAGCTGAGAGAACTGGAAGCTTCAGCTGGAGTGCAAAGAGGATCAATCCATGGCATAGTTCGCCATGCACTTATCTGACAAATACCCCACCCTTTCACCATGACAAAAGCATATTTGACACTGCACAGGCCGCGAGGCAATGAAATCCGCTCCCCATGGCGCTCAAGATACAACAGACCGGGTTCTCAGTTGTTGCAACCGGATAAAAGCATGGGAATGTGGTGGCACTTACAATCAGATTACAGGTACTGTCACTTACTGTACACAGCCTGCAAAGGAAAAGTCACATTGTTTCAAAGTGACCAGGCACACCATTTAAAAATAAATAAATAAATCAGCTGGACAATTCTCTACACTAACACCACACTGAGATCTGAGGCAGGAGAGACTGCAAGCGGCTTCTGATAGAGGCAGAGCCATATATAAATACAAACTAGCCTCCTCTGCCTAGCATACCAACACAACCACAACTGTAACAATGGATTACAAATCTCACTGCACTCCACAGTTGGGAGGGAGATAGTGAACATGAGCACACTGAGCCTAGGCAGATGGAACAATTATTCAGACTGCAGATTGCATTACCATTTTACACGAACACGATACGGGAACAATCAGCCTAACCCGCCTCTTCCCCAACAGCCATTACATTAGCACCATTTTAGCTGAGGGTTGCTATCCATCTAGATCTCCAACCAAACTAAGTCCACTTTAAATAAATTATTGAAGCAGCATACCACATACCACACTGTTGAAAACCCGTCGATGATCAAATTCATATCCAACAGAGGTCACTGTAGAAATTCAGACATGTACTACTTACATTCTTCCCCAATCGCGACCCTGACTTTAGTGACTTGGAATGCTTTTTGGAAGTCCGCATATACAGGATGGCATTCACTAACAAAATCAATTTACCAGTTTAGTTGTAATCAATTCAGCATATGCAAGTATGTGCTTTCCGAGCCACAGAACTTCGTTCTCTCAAATGCACTTTCTCTTCAGTCTCCATGCTGTGTTTTTCCTTGTGTCTGCCGCTCTCCCTCTATTAAGGCAAGGGTTTTCAGCCAATCAGTGTGAGGGACATTAGCAACTACAGGTTGTCTGACCCAGTACACATTGATTGACATGTCAAAATGCCAGTTGACTGCTGTAAAACTCTCCCAAAAAATCTACATTACCCGCTTCCTTTTGCACTCCATTATATAAAAAGGTAAAGCAAGCAGAAAGCGAGTACAGTGCATTTCTCCTCCATGCTCCTGCTATATAACGGAGCACAAACAGCAGAAAAAACAGCTTTGCAAACATGCTCCTGGTAATGCAATTTGTGCTCTGAGAATGGAGCACACTCGTAATGTGACCCTAGCGGCAGTACTAGTTTTAAAGTTTGTTTTATTTTTGCACATGGCTTTCAGGAGACCGTACATTATGAAACTATGTAGGACCTGCAGAAGGGTAATGATGCCCTCTCCCATTGGTACATATTGTCCTCATTGTGTGGCAGCATAATATTTATCTCACGGTCCCCTCCCAGCTGGTTGTCTGAACTGGGGAAAGAGGCACCTGGTCCCTCGTTTGGCAGTGGCAAAGCAGAATTGTGTAAGAATCCACGGTTGCTCCTCGGTGAGCTTTTGAGCCCGATGTCCTGCAGGGCATCTCAGCAGGAACACCTGACCACAAACTGGGCCCCTCAGGTCGGGGGTTCCACACGAACGCGTTAGGTGCAATGCATCATGAGCAGGGTGTGGAGTTAGATATGCAGGCAGATCCAACCCTGCACTTTGGAAGATGATGATGATGGCGATGGCGGCAGCGGCGACAAAGATCTTGGGGAAGCGCCCGACCTTGGCAAATTACTTTCGGACGAGGAGGGCGTCCACTCTGAGAGGAGGTGAGAAAGGAATGTAGATGGAACCTAAGTCCAGGATACCGATTTCCATCTCCTTTGATAGTAAGTCCTTGTCTTTTTTGATAAGCTGAGGCATGTAGAGCTTTACAGCTCAAAGAGGAACAGTTCGTGAAGACTCTGTAGAGTTAAGCCAGTTCTGTCAGCATCCTCCACTGTGACCGAAGTATTTAACAGGAATGAGCAGGTGTGGATGGGAGAGGAATCTTCAAAACCAAAAACTAGGTATTATCCTTTTCTAGGGAAAGGTCCGCAAGTGGAAACTCCCTTTGGCAGACAAGGCTGTTTTATAATTCTATAAAGCGCCCCCTTCCAATGGAGGGGTCTGGCACTATCAGATTTGCATGAAAAGCGGACGGATACCACGTGCAGGAGGGTTTTGGCTGCTTCTGGTACAAACATTTGTACATCCTGTGCTTCTTTTATTGTTGCCAGGGCCTTGAACCTCTGGGTCACTACTCTGACCGATTACATCCCCCCTGATTCCGAGGTGCGAGTATTTTGCAATTGGTGGTCATGGCATCCTCCTTTCTTGGGATTCCACAGTGGACAACTTGCGCTTGTCAGCCTGCTTGGCCTACCACTCTGCGTCGGCCCTGAGGTCCGTGTGGCTCAGACATTGGTCTGCTGATCAGTCTTTAAAGATCAAGCTGTTTAATCTTCCTTTTTGAAGAAAGTTTGTTTGGTTCTGGTCTGGATTCTATCTAAGGAGGTACATGATAAGAAGGACTGCCTCCTAGTGTCACCAGCAACGCAAGGCCACAGCTCCTCAGTGAGACCAGGGCAGTGGTTGGCTAGACAGTACCGAGGAGGGTATCATCCCTTTCAGAACTTTGATACACAAAGGAACAGAGGTACCTATGCAGGCAGTAGAGGATACGCGCAGGGGCTGTTTTTTCCAGGTGCCGTGGAGACGACTAGCACAAAGGGCTGGTTCCTCACATTGATGGTATGTGGGCCCATCCCTGCCCCTTCCTCTTGGTGGAAGACTACTGAAATTTCTTGCAAGATTGGCCCAAATAATGTTTTGACACCTGTGTTGTGGAAATACTTCACCTAGGCTATGCCAGAGAGTTCTTAACGGTTCCCTCAGGGGGCGTTTTCTGTCATCGGTTTCAGAGCAGGTGGCAAAACACCAGGGGGTGTTGGACACTCTGACCCATCTCATTCAAATCGGGGCTGTAGTTTTGGTGCCACAAGCGAGCAGGGTCAAAAGTTCTACTCTCTCTACTTCGTAGTTTCCAAGAAGTCCGGGAAGTTGAGTCCCATTTTGGATCTGAAGTATCTGAACAAGTTTGTGCACCACAAGGCGTTCAAGATGGAGTCTCTTTGAGGATGATAACCCTGGTTGTTCGACTGGGGATTTCTTGGCCTCCATTGATCTGACTGATGCTTACCTTCACATTCCCACCAGAGGGACCTCAGGTTCTCGATTTTGGGCCAACATTTTCAGTATAGGGCACTACCGATTGGCCTTGCAACAGCCCCTCGAGTTTTCGAATGTATTGATAGTTCTGGTAGCTCAGCTATGATGGGAGGGTCCTCCTGTCTACCCTCATCTGGACACTTTCGCTCATTCGAGCACTGATGATGCTTCTTACCAAGAGATCGGTGTCAGGACCCTGGAGATCCTGGAATCACATGGTTGGATGGTGAACTGGAGAAGAGCTCCTTGGAGCCATTGCAGTCTTTGAAACACTGGGGCGATCTTGACCACGAAAGTACAGAGGGTGTTCCTGTCACCTTCCGAGAGGAGATGTTGCCGTCAGAGCGCGGTGGCTTAGGACTCTGTCCTTGGCGTCGGCCCATACTCTGTTGCGGATTCTGGGCCTTATGATGGCAGCAATAGATTTAGTTCCCCGGCCCACTTTTACATGCGGCCTCTTCAACGTGGCTACTGACTGCCTGGGATCCATCATCGGAGGAGTACAAAGCCAGGATCCTCCTCACCCCTTAGCTGCTTCACTCAGTGACTTGCTGGCTGAATGTGAAGAATCTCAACAAGGGCGTTCCATTGGAACTACCACAGAGGTGATTCTCATGACGGATGTGAGTCTGCATGGGTGGGGGGCAGTCCTGAATAAACTTGCCACTCGGGGAGAGTTGGTCACTTCAAGAGCAGGGTCTCCACATAAATGTCCTGGAGATGTGGGTGGTCCACCTAGCTCTCCTTCATTCTCTCTACTAAAGATGGTGGGGGCTCATCACTTCTGGGAGGTCCTTCCTGGTACCACGTGACAGGCAGGATGCAAACAGACTTTGCAGGACAGTATATCCTCCTGCTTATTTTCTCCAGATGTCGGTTTACTTCCTACCTGTCAGAAGTAGGATCTCTGAGGACCTCTGTCACAGGAGTGATTGAACGAAAATTTCAGCCTGTAGTGTGTGCATTCTTTCTGTTTTCACCAGATAGCGCCGAGGTAAGGGACCCTGTCTCAGCCTTGCAAGCTGTACAGATGGGCTCCCTCTACCCCCTCCGCCTTCCTGCGGCTTGGGGAGTCCCAAAGGAGCAAGCGTTAATTGGGGCTAGGGGCCGACAGATCGGAGCCAATTTCAGGAACAGCGCTGAGCACGACGGCCTGACTACCAGCGCAGTAATCCCTTGTTGATGAGCCTCTGAGAATTTTTGGCCTGTCGATCCTTCAGGCAGCTGGAGCATTTTCCTTTTGCTGATGGCAGCTACAGTCGCGGGTTGTTGGCGTGCCTGCTTGCCAGAGAGCTGCTTGGACTTTTCTTGGCTGTCTGACACTGTAGAATTTCATTAGGCGTGTGTGCTCCTTTAGTAGGTGAGGAAGCAGTATTGGCCTCAGTGGGAAGGGGCAGAGCATTTGCAGCTTATCGGCAGGCGCCTCAAGGCTCTACACTGCTACGTTGTTTAGGAAGCAGTTTGGCCTAGTGACGAGAAGGGTGAGCTTAATCTTGAAGACCGGCCTAAGTCCCTTACCTGCTATTTCAGATCTCAGGGATCCAGAAAGAAATACAATTGTAAATTATAAATTATCTCAAGATAAAACCAGGATTGGTGGGCTTGCTTCAGGCCCTCGAGCATGTCCTCCGCTAAATCTGACGGGCTCCCCGGAGCAGAAAGTGCTGCAAATGCAGATTCCCCCATGCTGGCAACTTTGCGGGATCATTATATGTTGGGTGCGACAGTGCTACCTCTGCAAGCGTGGAAGAGGCTAATGGGGCATCCACTTCCAAATCTCTGGGCCTGCACAGCCAACCCACGAGCCAGTGGCAGTTCTCCACCCGGAGGGTGACGCCACCGGCTACAGATCTAGCCCGGACCTGATGGAGAAACTGAACAGGGCCTTCGCTCCTTATACCCTTCTTACTTTGACATCCTGCCACAGTCCCTGAAGCCCAGGGCGCACAGAAAGGCCACCACAAGCACTCCCTCTCCTCACGACCACGACAGGAAGAGAAAGAGGAGCAGATCTAGATCCAGGGATGCCACCCATGAGAAGCACAGAAGGGACAGACCTCCCTTAGTGTCTGGCTGTCCCTCTCCGAAGAGGAAATCCCAAATTTGGATTCGGACCCTTACCAGCCAGAAACTTTGATGTGGGCGACCTGGATTTTTTCATCAAACTGATAACTGATGAAATTCACCTGGGCCCATCTTCTCCAGAACCCAAGGCCAGCCTTCAGACTCGCTCGACTTCAAAGCCGGACAACCTTCCCCATCCATGACCATAGAGGACCTGTTAAAGGAAGAATGGCAGGGCCAAAGCGTTCCTACCCATTCCACGCTGGCTCACCAAGTTACTGAAATTTGACAAGAAGCTGATGGAGAGATGGCTTGACTGCCCCAGAACTGACTCTTTAATCTCAACCTCACTTAAATATTAAAAAATAAAAATGATCCCAGCAGAGGGTGGAGCCTCCTGAGGGACCCAGTGGATAGGAAGGTGAACACCTCCATAAAGAGGGCTTTTCAGTCAACGGCAGCCTCGCTTAAGGCAGCTACAGCAAATCTTTCTCGGCTCGAGTGGCCCTGTCTTGGGCCACTGATCTGGCATTCCAGCTAGCTGGTGAGCCAGAGAAGAACAAATCTATTCAGCATCTTCAACTAAAGGGGCTAACGTCTGCCTGCTGTGCTGATGTATTGGAGGAAGCAGTCTGGTGTGGCAAGAGCTATGTTTTACCAAACCGTATCTTGGTGGAACTTGTGGCTCCGAGCTTGGCAGGCAGATGCCTCCTCAAAGATGCACTTGATGAATGCTCCTTATGAAAGAAGCCTCCTCTTCAGTTCAGCTCTCAAGGAGGTGGTTAAAGAGTCGGGAGGCGGCAAAAGTCTGAATGCCTCAATCCCAGGGCAGGGCAGGAACACACTTTGGAATTGGGTCCAGGCAGAATTTCGTGCCCCAATGTTATTCCAGGGGCCAAAATAAGGCATTTGAAGGCAGACTAGCATGGCTCACTTCTACGTAATCAACGTGGCTTCCGGGTGGCTCCCAAGAGCGCTGGGGTGACGTCAAGAAATCACAATGAGGATTTAAGGGCCCATCCCCAAATAGGGGTAGGCTTTCCAGCTTTTCAGGAATGGGTCCACACCACCATGGTCAAGTGGGTGCTAGGCGTAATTTGAGAGGGTTATTTCATAGAGTTCGAGGCCAGGCCCCACTGCCCCACGTGAGTGCCCCGCCCCATCTCTGACAATCCAGTGAAAAGAGCGGCAACACTGCAAGCGGGTCGAACATGTTCCTGAACAAGAAAGGAACAGAGGAGTATACTCTATTCTTCATAGTCCCAAAGCGCTCAGGAGGTTTTCGACCTCCATCATCTGAGAAATCCATCAGAGATTTTTTTAGCCTCAGTAGATTTATAAGATGCGTATCTACATATCCCTATTCAGAGAGCACACGGCAATTCCTCAGGTTCAAAGTGGGGGCAATCGCTTTAAGTTTGCGCTACCATTCGGTCTGTCCATCCCCCAGGGTCATCTCCAAAGTCCTCATAATAGTGATCGCCCGTCTCAGGCTACAAGGGATCCAGCTGTTCCCATACCTGGGACGACCTCCTCATCAAAGCCCCTCAATGCGATTAAGCAGTCCAGGCAGTGACGGAGGTCATCCAGTGCTTCTCTCTCAGGTTCATAATCGAGCAGAAGCAGAGCTCCTGTGACCATCACAATCTCTGAATCATCTAGGGTAGAGTATCAAACAACCCAGAACAGGGTTTTCCTCACGAGTCAAAATTGGGAACTGGGGCACTCCTCAGCAAATTCCAAGCGGCCCAAACCCTGCCGTTCGCTCCTTCATGCAGCTCATAGGGACGATGGTCTCCTGGCAGACTCTGTCCCTGGGCACTAGTCCACATGCACCCTCTCCAGTCAGGCCTTCTCCATCAATGGACCCAGTCAGAAACACTGGACCAGAGGATTCAGATTTCTTGTTGGGTAAAAGATTCCCTTACATGGTGGATCCAGCATTGCAACATCATGAGGGGTCTCAACCTGGGACATCCTCACCAGATGAGTCACCACCAGTGCCAGCCTCTTGGGCTGGAGGCGCCTGGAACAGCTTTGGCACAGGGCAGGTGGTCGCTGGTGGAGCCCCGTCAACAACAAGGTGCTGGAGATGTGGGCAGTCCACCTTTCACTTCAACAGTTCAAGGCACAGATCTCCAACGGGACATTCATTCTCACAGACAGTCGAATGACCATGGCGACATCAGTTGCAAGGGAGGCGACGAAGAGCACTTGGATGTTGCAAGAGACTCTGCCTATTCTTTTCAGTGGGCGGAAGCAACCTAGAGAGTCTAAGGGCCATATACATCCCAGGCTGGGAAAATATCACAGATTGGCTAAGTCGAAGGACATCCTGCCAGGCAGTGGGAACTCAAGGACGGCGCCTTCCACCACATCACTGCAGGTAGGGCTCCCACAGGTAGATCTTTTCGCCTGCTGAAAAAATTGAAAAGTTCCATAGTTCTACTCTGTCAAGGACAGAGGGCCATAGCACAGGATGCCTTTTTCCTCAACTGGGGACAGTTTGATCTTATGTATGCCTTTCCTCCAATTCTGATTTTTATCAAGGGTATCGCAAAGATTGCCCAAGATCAAGCAGAGATGATTCTGGTTTGCCTCACCTTTGGCCTGCATGAACCGTGGTTTCCTCGATTAGTCCACATGTCTCTACATTCTCCTCTGGGTTTCTAGAAAGCTCAGACCTGCTACACCAGGAACTGGTGCTGCACCCTAGTTCACATAATCTATCCCTCTCCAGCGTGGAGATTGAGGGAAACTCTCTCAAGGAGTTGGTTTCTCTGCACCTCTCCTTGAAATGATGATCCAGTCCAGATGTGACTCGTCCTCCAAAATTTATTAGAGTCTGAGGAATTTCCTGTTTTGATTACGATCCACCTCTCTTCCACATGACTCGGTGTCTCGCCTACTATCCTTCAATTCCTTGGGAGGGTTTAGACAAGGGCCTCCACCGGCTACCTAAAGAGTCCAGGTTGCTGCTTTAGGGCGCTCCTGTTGGCGGACTCGGGAATCCTCCACCTTGGATGCTCAACCTGGTACTAAAGCCCTCACCAAGGCTCCTTTTGAGCCCATAAAAGGGCATCCTTATTTCATTTCACTATGAAGGTTGTTGTTCTTACTGCAATCACCTCAGCCCGCCGCATCCGTGAGAGAGGAGCTCTGTCATCAAAGAACCATACACTGTCTTTCATCAGGGTTCAGTAGTATGTGGTCAGATCCTGCCTTTTACCAAAGGTGATGTCTCCTTTCACTGCAACCAAGTCTTGAACCTTCCGTCTTTCTGTCCTCACCTCAAGAAGGAAAGAGAATTTCACACACTTGCTCCTCGGAAGGCTCTCAAAATTTACATCAAGAGATCCGAGTCAGCCTGTAAGATTTCATGTCTATTCATCCTTACTTCAGGCCCGAATATGGGCAAGAAAGCATCAAAGGACTCTACTGCTAGGTGGATTTGTTCCACCATTGCCATGGCTTATCAGAAGGCCTGGATTGACCTGCCAGGATCAGTGAGGGCTCACTCAACCTGGGCAATGGCTGCGTCCTGAGCGGACTTCAGAGAAGCCTGTCCGGCAGACTTGTAGAGCGCACTTGGTCATCCATCCATAACTTCATGAGTTCTACAAGTTGGCTGTTTCAGCCTCTACGGAGGTGTCCTTGGCCGCAGGGTCCTCCAGGCAGTGGTGGACCAATAAGAGACTATAGACATTCTTCCCACCCAGGAACTAGGGGATGTACTGCTTTAGTATATCCCAGAACTGATGGGCCGGAGACCAGATTTGGGAGAGAAAGAGAGAGAGATACAAATTTAAATACCTATACATTTCTTTCTCCAGGCTCTGTCCCTCCCAGAATGTTGAAGGCTGGCCATCTGGCTGCAAGTTAGACTAACTTTTCTTCTGTTTGTTCCCAAGTTATTTGTTTCCTCGGGACAACTGCTATAGAAAGTACTGGCGTCTGGAGGAAGCAGTGGGAAGGTATGCTGTCCTGCAGAAGTCTGTTTTCATCCTGCCTGTCATGTGGTACCAGGAAGGACCTCCCAGAAGGTCTCCTATTCCCGTGGCCTGGAAGTGCGTGTGTGTGGAGGCAGCACATGCGCCATGTTCAAGGTGCCCTCCTGCTTACACTGCCGCCCCCTCCTGCTTACGCTATCCACGGACCTCCACCTGGTGGGAGCGGAACTATGGGGGTGATGAGGACCTTCCCATGGAGAGGAGAGCTGCTCTTCGGTTGCTCATTCGCACCCCTCGGCCAGCTGTCTGACTACCTGGGTCATGGTGCGAGGTAAGCTGACCAGTGCCTCAACGCCAGTGCCACCAGTCCAGCTTAATGTGCAGGATTTTCTAAGGGACTTGTAAAGTTGTAAATGTGGTGGTGGGGGGAGCCTTGAATTTGCCCATAGTTGTCCTGGGTTCTACACAGGGTGGTGAGGTCTGGAGTTATCCGGGGTGGTGGTGCCTTTAACTCGTGCCCTTTTTTTAGTGGTGCATGGATATCCCAGACATGGGTAAGGGTGTCAGAAAATTGCTGAAGAGCAGTGTCTGTATATCACGGCAGTGTATATGGGGACCAGTCTGCTTGGGATAGGTTCTGTAGGCGGAGTAGGAGTCACGGTTCGGAGCAGGCAGTACTATATGTATTTTGGGGCAGCTAAGGAAATATCAAAATTTAAATACCTGTAAATTTTCTTTCTCAGACGGCTGGTCTCCAGGCTTCCTTACTCATGGGCTGTACCTCCTCATGCTGATAGGGAGGCAGGAATCGGGCCTCTGCAGCAGGGGACATCCAGCCCTCCACTTCCTGTCTCCCTCAGTTCTTCCTAAAGCAGTCCAAATGAGGCAATACTACAAGAACTTGGAAACATAAAAGCAAGAATTTTAAGGCATATATGGCTGTGAGGCCAGCCAACTACATACATTCTGGGAGGGAATCCAAAGCCCGAGACCAGCCATCGGAGAAAGAAAATTTACAGATATTTAAATTCCTATTTCTGTCTCTCTCTCTAAGCTGGTCTCCAGGCTTCCTTACTCATTGGATATACAAAATCAGTACATCCCCAGATGTCCTGGGTGGGAAGAATGTCAAGTGCTCTTAAGGGTCCCCACCGCCTGAAGCACTCGGTGGCCCAAGGATGCCTCCACCGAGGACATCACATCAAGCTGATAAAATTTTGTAAATGCGTGACTGGATGACCAAGTGCCGCTCTGTATAAGTATGCTAGAGATGCTTCTCTGAAGTACGCCCATGAAGGGCCATAGCTCTGGTGGAATGGGCTCTCGCTTGGTCAGGCAAAGTTACTCCGGCCTGATCATAAGCCATGGAGATGACGGATAAAATCAATCTGGTTGTACCCTTTTGAATCTTTGTTACCCATAATTTTGGCCCGTAGTTACAATGAACAAACTTAGAGTTTTGTTAATAGTCTCCATCTCTTAGTATACATTTGCATCACTGCTTTGGATCTAGTGAATGAAATTCCTTTTCTTATTGCTTTTATGGATTGGGCAGAAGGGAGAAAGAAAGAGAGAATCCTTGGTTGTAATGTAATGTAATGGAGGCATAACAACTTGGATCTGTCTGGAGTACCCTTAAGCTAAAATAAGGCCTCCATGCTTTGGTTTGGGGTGGCAGCAGCGCTGTTCACCCCATCCTGTATGAGCACTACAACGGTAGTGGAGTGTTCATCAAGGAGACTATCCTGCAGTGCTCCAGCACTAATTTTCCTCGGCACCAGTTGTCGGAAAAGCTGAATGTTGATGAGCAGCCTGGCTCTCCTCGGCGCTCATCGACAAGTGAGCTGATCATCGACGAGTGGCTGCACTTCTTAGATTTGCGCCAACGAGTCATACCGTCGACATGTGGCTGAAATTTTCCTCAGCCATTGGCCAATGAAAAGACACTGGTCCTAGAAGCACTCCGGTGCTTAATTGAGGAGTTCCTTGGCCATAAAGGCTTCCAGACCGTCTGAGCAGCTGTAATTTTTCCCCTAAGCCGTTAAGTCGATGAAAGGCATCATCCCCAGAAGCACTTCGGTGCTTAATTGAGGAGTTCCTTTATCCTAAGACTCTGACATCTGTTGTGGGGAAGTCCAAATTGTGGAAAATAATGATCCAGTGCAGGTGGGGCCAGTCTGTGCAGTTTGCAAGGCCGAGACTGGATCCCACCATGGCACATATCTAAATCGCCTAACAGTAGTGCTGTATTCACATGTAGAAAAAAGGATTTTATGACTTGGTCTTCTTCAGCCCTGCCACATGTGACGGAGCTCTGCTGCAGAGTACCTACTCCACTGAAGCAGGAAGTAAACTGAGGAGACAGGAAGTGGAGGGCTGGATGTCCCTGTTGCAGAGGTCTGACTCCTGCCTCCCTATCAGCATGAGGAGGTACAGCCCATGAGTAAGGAAGCCGGAGACCAGCTTAGGAGGGAAGAAGGCTTTTTATACAGAAAGTGATGCGGTGATCACTAAGGGCATCTGGTAGTGTGCCTGCAGCAGAGATGTGATGGGTGGGGCCCCATTGAGGAGGGTGTGGTTAGAGGATTTGGGGTTAAAGCATGTGGGCTTGGAGATCAGCTGGGTGAGGACTGAGTGATTCGATTTATAGGGTATTTGACATGGAGGATGTGGAGAGCCAGTCCAGGTTGAAATCGCCACGTGTGATGAGCTCACCCTTAACAGTGAAGGGCGATTGTTTGTTTGAGATGTGCGACAATTTGAGTGATGAGCTCTGCTAGGTGGGCTGCAGAGCACTCCAATATGGATTGGGATAGTGGAGGAGGTAGAGGTGCATGATTAAAAATTCATGGGATGGGGCGGATTTCACAGTGGAAAGAGCATGAGAGTGATTGCCTGTAGTAGATTGCGGCCTATTTCCGCGTTACTACGGTCCTGGCGGAGATAAGTTAAAGTTGGGGTGGTAAGAGAAGAGTCAAGGATCTTCAGAAAGCCAAGTCTCAGTCCCAGAGAGAACATTTAGGGCATGTTTGGTGACCCAGACTTTGAGGGCATCTATTTTGGATAGAAGGCTCCTAGCATTTTAGGTGTAATATTCGTATGCCCTTTGGTGAAGAAAAGGGAGGGTGTTTGGAGAGGGACCTGGGTTTGTTTCAACAGCCCCGAGAGTAGTAGTCTGTGGTGTAAATTGGGAGGATGCTTTGACCTTTTTCTGAGTGGTCTGGGTTGCACTCAGGGTGTCAGAGAGCTGAGACTGTACAGTGTGATAGCTAGTATGGTGAAGGGAGATGAAGCTCTAGAGGGAGAGTGGAGGTAGCTGAATAGGCGGTGCCTGCCCAGGGGCTGATGATGATGGCCAAGGCAGCAGATTGGCAGGAATGAAGCAGGCCGTGTTTTTGGCTTGGTGGAATAGGAGCAGGGCAGAAAGAAGATCTGGAGTGTTTTTAGGCTGGCTTGTTCAATGGCTAGTATCAAGGCACCAAAGTCAAAAGTAAAATATAGACAGAGTATTTCACAGAGGAATTTAAATGTGAAGGGGGCACTGTGGTGAATGGGTTTGGGGAGAAGGAGCAGTTTAAGGAGGCGGGTAGGAGAGGGTAACTAAGGAAGACAAAGGAAAATGTTCTGGTGGTGGGCAGCGCGCCTAGTGGGGAAGAGGGAGGTCGCCTGAGAGGAGCTATCTAAGTGGTGGAAGGGACAGAGCAGGGTCAGTTCAGCTGGGAAAATCCAAATGCAGCAAGGGTGGGAGTAAATGGAAAGAAGCAAGGTGGGGGAGGGGAAGGCAGGGACTGGGACAACGGGAAGGTACCAACAACAGCTAGGGTGGGGAGTACTAGTGGAACAAAGCAGACTGACTAAAAACTAGTGTCTGTGGAGATGGCCTAGTGGTAGGGGCAGAGGCTGTGGGTCAGTAAATAACTGCAGCCAGGGGTTCGATTCCCGGTGGAGGAAGGAGGAGGAGTTTGGGAAATGGGGAGGGCTAGGTTACAAGGGAGTAGGGAGATAAAATAGAAGGGAAGTGAAGGAGAGAAACAGATAATTATATTTATTAATTGAAGATACTAGGTAGTATAGTTGTGACCACAAGTGGCAAGCCAGTATAAGCAGCTAAGGGAACTTGAGGAAGATAGAAAAATTGACCAGAGTGGGTCATGTGATTGTCTGTCTGGTGACCTCTCAGAGCTATACAAGAAATGCCCACCGAGGTGGGGCAGTTGATGTGGAAGGGCAGCAAGCAGCACACAGATGAATCTGAACTGAGACCCGCATCTGCTTGGTGTAGTGCACGCTGAGTGGTCCTAGAAATGGCGGCATCAACTAGGTTAGTTTTTATTAAATCTATGAAAATCAAGAGGGATCAACAAGGTAATTGGGCTGGCAGTATAGCCTAGAGGTTAGAGGAACGAGGTGTGGGTCAGCTTGATACATCCAGCAGACCAGACCTGAGTTTGATTCTCACAACCTCCACTTGCATACTTTATGACTCGAACAAGTCGCTTAACCACCCAGTGCTCCCAGGTTGCCTCTGAAAACAGGCACTTGTCTAGTGGGCCTTACCCGGTTACCAAAGACCTTTTTTTTTTTTTTTTTTTTTTTTTAAGAAAATTGCAGTGTGGGGTAGATACATAGATTTAAGTGTGTGTGTAGTCTAACTGCTAGTGAGAAGGCTCTGAGGGATGCTGAGTAGTGCAGTTGAAGTGGGAGGTGTGCGGTCATTGTGGGATAATGCATGGTCCTGTGATGTTTTATGCAAGCAAGGAACCTGATTTTAACTTTTTATTTTTCTTGTTCCCTCTCTGCAGGGTCAAAACTGGCACTGACCCAGTAGCCAAATGCTGGTAGATTTTTGCATTGTGGTCTAGTAAGATTTTCCTTTAACTAGCAGTGTTCATCAGAGCTGGCCTAGTGGGCAGTGGTCTGAGCCCGCCAAGCGCTTTACCTCTCCCACGCTGGCGACTGGTGTTCAGAACAAGCTTGGGTCAGGGGTTGGCGGGGGCTGTGAGAGTTAGAGGCGGCTGGCAGGCAGCACTCCTTTCCTGGATTTGGGAGGTTAACTTTCCCAGCTCTTGGCTGCCGCATGATGGAGGTCCGATGGCAGCACTGAAGTCTGGGGAAGGGGGTGATTGGTGTAGTGCCAGTGGGTGGAGTGGAGCTGGCGGTTCTGAATGCTCGTGCCTCCGTGCTGAGTTTGCTGCTAGTCCCTGGGGTGCGGGGGAAAAAACAAAACTGACTGGTGAAGGACTAATGAAGCCCTCCCCACCTGCCTCCATCCGTGCTACCCCGATCACCAGACCCAAGTCTGGATGTGTGTCTTGGGGTGGGGAGAACAGCCCTCCTTCCTGGCCTCTAGGGGGCAATCCATGGGGGATTCTGGGCTTCGTGGTCCGAGGTAGGCAACAGACGAGAGGAGGGGAGGCACGGGCTGACAAGCCCACCTGAGGCCACGCAGACGAGAGAAACTTATGGGGGGAATAGCGCTCATTCTAGGCTGCTGGAATGCACCATTGGTGCACTTCCTGAGCAACCTGACCTCATTCTGCAGTACTGAGGTTGGTTATAAGGTGTGCCTGCACTGCTGCATATGCTGGAACACTAAAGCACACGACCGCGATCTTCTCGTCAATGTGCAGTAGTGTTTCAGCAACCTTACCTGGACTTAAAATTTGGGGGCAGTTGTGCAAATCGTGCTGTTTTTAGCCCATCCCTGCAAATTATGGATCCCCTCCAACGTGGAACAGTCCGCCACACGTGCTTCCTTATAGCGCAGTGACAACGTGCTATAGGCAGCCTGCCTGTGACACTTTGACACTGACTTAGGTATTTATTTTTTTTTGTTTTCCTGTGTGGTTGGTGTGACAAGTCATAAAGGTACAGCCCTACCAGTTCCAGCAGGTGCGTGCTTGTGTGAGACCGGAAGAGCATGTTCACCGGATTCCTCCTTATAATGGAGAAGGTAACATTTCAATAAGTACACTAGTTGGGCCAGTAAATTCTTTGGGGAGTGGATTTTCCCAATTCTGAGTCCTGGTGGCTAGTGGCTGCAAAACTTAATTTCAGTCTCTGTATATGTGTATTTATGCAGTGTCTTTGAGGATATTAAAGGGCACTTATCAATGATATTCTTCCTTCCTGGAACCTAGAGTGAGAATATCAAAATATTGTTGCTGTAGGTCCCCAGGAACAAAGGTATTCTCACAGTAGGTGGTGATTGGTCAGCGCCAACGGCATGAGCAGCATACTTTCATTTTAACAGCCTCCAGCTGACTTGCGTGCTGGCTCCAATTTCCAGCTTTTCAAAACTGCGGTATTCATACTACCACTCTGACAGGGTTATCATCGCCTGCTTAGCAAAAAAAAGTCTTGTTCTTCACACACTTATTGCATCTGTTTCAGCTACTAACTGCCATTACACCCATTCCCTAACAGAGAAGGCAAAACATGTACCAGTGAAGTAGCTTTCTCTACCTCAGTTCCCAGCACACTCGACTCTCCTGTCAGGATGCAGACATAAGGCAATTTTTGTGGGGTAGGAAGAAATAGGCTGTTGGTTAACTAGGATCTGCAGCTTATCCTGTAGGTAGGAAATGGGCAGACTAGGTGGGCCAAGCGGTCCTTATCTGCCATCAAAGTCTATGTTTCTGGCACTACCACTTTAGCAGCCAGCCGGTCACACTGCCTGTGTCCACTACTCAATAAGGCTGCAGCTTTCACCCCTTACACGCTGTTTTCTCATTCAGCAAGCATGTCTTCAGCACAACGAGCGTAATGGCGTCCAGCCAAGGACGTGTGCCATCACCCTGCCATCCTGAAACCACTGCAGACGGTTTTAAATATAAATATAAGAAAGACAAAACGCCCAACCACCGAAAAAAGAATGGGTGTTGCATAAATCAGATATGCCATGGCACCCATCTGAAATATTTCTGTTATTTTCCTTGTGCAGTTTGACTTATGACATCTCTCGTGGCTTTGCCACTCGTGATGTCATAAGGTCACACTGCACTCTTGGAGAAATAAGATATTTCTGAAGGCTGCGGCATATTTCGAGCCATACAGCAGGTGTCAGTCTGGATTAGCCAGATAGAACTACTGTTGTATGACCAGCTTGCAAGATAGTACTGCTGTCTTGCAAAGCTGGGTATGTCACAATGGAATACTAAACCAGTCGGGTGCTGATGACATCAAAGTAGCAATGTGCAGTACAAAAGACAGCATATGTAAGATGTTTTGTAAACTTAGTTGCTTTCTAATTCACATCTGTTTTGATTGTATTGACATGTGCTCTATGGACTGTACTGATTTGCAGTGTGTTTTTAATTCACGTGCACTGAGCTGTTGATCAGAAGAGTACAGCTGACATTTTCTCTCTGTAACTTTTGATCTTTTCTATTACAAATCCTAAACACCTGTTGTGCAAATCAAATATGACATAGGTGAGGGTGAGATATTAGAAAAATCTTCTTCGCCCGTGCTTGACCTCTTCTCATTTCACTCATTAGCTTTGCCACTTGGCAAAGTCAGAAGGTCGAGTATAGAAATATAGAAATTGTCAGCAGAGAAGGACTGCTAGGCCTATCCAGTCTGCCCATGGGCCCTATACATGTATGCATCCACTCACCCTAAGTGGTAAATTGCTTTTTCACCTCTCCCTTCCCACTCAGGGTTTCCTGTGCTTGTCCCAGGCATGTTTTAAACTACTCCACTGTGCTTCCCTACCACCTCTTGTGGTAGACTAGTTCCAAGTGTTCACCACCCTCTTCGTGTAGAAAACATCCTCATGTTACCTCTTAATCTCCCACCCTCCAATTTCATATCATGCCCCCTTGTTCTGGTATCTTTTCTACATTGGAAAAGATCTCTGGACTACACCTTGTTTATGCCCTTGGGGTATTTGGAAACTTGTCACCCTTTCTTTCCTCTCTCCAGTGAGTACATATTAAGTCTCTTAGTCTTTCCTCATGCTTTGTGGTGCAAACCATGCACCAACTTTGTTGCCCTTCTCTGGACAGTCTCCACCATGTTTATGTCCTTACGCATGTGTGGTCTCCAGTGCTGCACACAGTTCTCAGATGAGACCTGCAGTAGTGTTTTATACAATAGCATCACCACTTCCTGCCTCCTACTGGTAATACTTCTGCCACTGGCCCTCCCTGCAGCCTTTGCACACTGCTTTGATACCTTCAGGTAATCCAATATGATAACCCCTAGGTCCCTCTCCTCTTTGGTGACGGTCACACCCCCCAATCCTGTAGGTCTCCCCAGTGTTCCCCTACCCAGGTACATTATTTTGCACTTTTTGCATTGAACCTCAGTTGCCACACCTCCTACCATCTTTCAAGCATCTCCAGGTCCCTCTTCATTATCTGCACCCTTTCTGGAGTATCCACCCTGTTGCAGATCTTTGTGTCCTCTGCAAATAGGCAGACCTTTCCGTTCGGCCCTCTGCAGTGTCACTAATTAAGGCGTTGAACATAGAAACATAGAATTTGCGGCACATAAGGACTGCTTGGCCCACCTAGTCTGCCCATTTCCCTACCTAACAGATAAGCTTCAGATCCTAGTTAACCAACAGCCTACTTCCTCCTACCCCCAATAGACTTGCCTTATGTCTGTCCCATGCATTCTTGAATTCCCCCACTGTGTTTGACTCTGTGACCTCAGGAAGGCCGTTCATGCATCTACAACTCTCTTTGTAAAAATATTTCCTCACATTAATTTTAAATCTCCCCCATTATCTTCAAATTGTGCCCCTTGTTCTTGCACATCTCCTTTTCTGAAATATGCTACCCTCTTGGACTTTGTTGATTCCCTTGAGTACTTGAAAGTTTCTATCATGTCCCCCTCTCCTCCTTTCCTTGAGACTATATATGTTAAGCTCCTTAGGTCTTTCTTTATATGTTTTCTGGTGCAGACCCTGCACCATTTTGGTTGCCTCCTCTGAACAGCCTCCACCCTGTCTGTCTTTGCGGAGATGGGGTCTCCAGAACTGTACACAGTACTCAGATGTGGTCTTACCAACTGTCTGTACAGAGGGCCAACAACTTCCTGTTTTCTGCGGTGATGCCTCTCCTATGCATCCCAGTATCCCCCAGCCCTCCTTGCTGCCTTCTCACATTGCTGGCCCACCTTTAGGTCATCTGATATGACTACCCCAGGTCCCTTTCCATTTTGTTGTTGTCAGTATCTCACCCCATTGTGTACTCTTCCCTGAGTTTTGTTTCCCAGGTGCATTACTTTGCACTTCTTTGCATTGAATCTAAGCTGCCATACATTTGACTATTCCTCCAACCTTGCCAAGTCCCTTTTCATCCTTTCCACCCCACCTTGCGTATCAACCCTGTTGCAGATCTTTGTCATCTGCAAAGAGACATACTTTCCTTCAATCCTCTGCAGTGTCACTTATAAAGACATTAAAAGGACCGGCCCCAGTACGGAACCCTGCAGTACCCCACTAGTAACTCCTCTTCTTCACTGTGGACTCCATTTACTATTACCGCTGTGTCCTGTTGTCCAGCCAGTGTTGCCCAGGCTACCACCCTGGGACCCACTCCTGGCTGGCTAATTTGTTTGTTAATCTTTTGTGCAGGACTGTGTCAGATGCCTTGCTAAAGTTTAGGTTGGCCATGTCCACAGCCCTCCCTGGTCTACTGCTTTGGTCACCCAATCAAATCAATTAGATTTGTCTGACATGATCTTCCTGTTGTGAATCCATGCTGCCTTGGGTCCTGTGCCCCACTAGCCTCTAGGTACTCAACAATTCTTTCCTTCAAGTGATTCCATAATTTTCTCTACCACTGAGGTCAAACTGACAGGTCTGTAGTTTCCTGCCTCTGTGTTGCTCCCACTTTTGTGAAGGGAATCCATCCACCCTCCTCCAGTCCTCCGGTACCACACCATCCTCCCAAGATTTATTAAAAGGGTAGTCGGTGGTGTTACTATTTCTTCCCTTAGTTCTTTTAGAATTCTGAGGTGAATCTCATCAGGCCCCATTGCTTTATCCACCTTCAGTTTTAAGAGTTCTTTCAGAACCCTTTCTTCTGTGAAAGGACTAATATCAACCCCATCCAGAGTGCTTCTGTTGACTGGATTAGGTATCTCCTTCTGCTTTTCCATTGTAAATACTGAGCAGAAGTATTCATTGAGTATCCCTGCTTTTCACTGTCGCTGTCTGCCCAACCACCTTCCTCTTTATTCTGCCTCGTATCCCTGCCTTAATCTTTCTGTGCTCCTAATGTACGATACAAGATTTTATTCCCTTCTTAACCAAGTTGGTGTCTTTTCCTCGGTTTGGGCCTTTGCTATTCTGACTGCCTTCCCGCTTCCTTCTGTTTTAGCTGGTACAGTTCTCTGCCCTGCTCCTTCTGTGTTTCCTTGTACTTCCTGAATGCTGTATTTTCTCCTTTCCCTGCCACTTCTTTTGAGAACCAGTGTTTTTTTTTTTTTTTGTTTGTTTGTTTGCTTCACACAAAATCTTGTATCTTCTGATGGCGGTTTTGATGTTTCCCCATTGTTGCTCCACCCACCTTCTTGCCTGTTTGCTAGTGCTTTACTGAGGCACAGTCTCCCATTTGGCAAAATCGGCCCTCCTGAAGTCCAGTATTTTCACTTTGTGTGGCTTGACTTGTAGCTAACTTTATACGTGAACCATACTGTTTGGTGGTCACTTGTTCCCAGATGGCTACCCACTTCAAGATCAGAGATCCTCTCTCCATCCCCATTTGAGAGTACCAGGTCTAAGATTGCTCCCTCCAGAGTGGGTTCCAAAATTAGCTGTTTGAGGCATGCCCCCTGTAGGGCATCGAGAATGGCCCTGCTCTTGGATATGGCTGCAGCCAAGATGCTCCAGTTAATATCTGGCATTAACGTCCCCATCAGCAATATCTCCTTTCCCTGCCATCCCCAGGATGCCTTCTATCATTTCCTTGTCCATTTCCTCTCCCTGAGACAGGGGTCTGTATACAACCCCTTTGCGGATTGTGGAGCCATTTCCAGTCTCTAGGGTGACCCACAGTGCCGCCTCCTCCTCCCTGTTTACCCTTTAGTTCTGTTGCTTTGATCTCTTCCCTTACATAGGCGAGATCGCTGTCACTCAGAATCGACCAGCTCAACTCTTCTGAACTGTGGACAGGTTGTGCAGCCTAGCCTATATGCAGCTCCGTTGAGCTTTTCACAAACTGAGTTTGATCACGATTGCTCAATTCTTTTGCGCATAAGGTGGCTGACATCAGGTCTGACATCCGCTTGACTCGCTCTATGGGATGCTGTTGGTCGGTGCTCTGTCACTATACCTCTTGCTTCCTAGAGTACCTTTGACCTGCGAGTTAGTAGATATTATTATTTATTTATTTATTTTTTATTTGCCTTTTCTGGCAGGACCACGGGGCCATCCGCCCTGGTCACGGCCCCGAGACCTCTACCTCCGTCAATTGCTGCTGGGGACCCCAGTCACCCCAGCTTGCCCCGGAGGTGGGGCCGTGGGCCACCTTTGTGACCCAGAACTGTAACTGGTCGGGGTCCCATGGCGGCGGCGGCAATGTGAGGCTCTCCAGGGAGGGCTTCATGGTCGGTGGTCTGCCGCCTTCTTTTCCACCAGATTTTCTCCCGGAGGGCGGGGGCGTGCAATAGCGCCAGCGTCGCCCAGCCTCCCCGTCGGCGTCGGTTGCGTGGAACTCCGGTCTCACAGGGGTCCCTATCGCACAGAGTGCTGCCCGTCTCCCGGTGGGAGAAGCTGCCATCGGACCCTCGATCCTACTCCCCAGCCCGGCCCTCTGGCCGACCCGGATCAGTTCCCGAACCGAATTGCCGTTAGTAGATGATAGAGGATTGTCGGGGATCGCCCTATGTGCTGTAGTTTAGATCTGGGCCCAACTTCCTGATTTTGGGTTGTAGTGATGTCATTGGCCCAGTCCTGCCTCAGATTATCCAGTGCTCCTTGGAATCTGGTGAGTTCCAAGCTCCCTGAAGGAGGCGGTGGTGACGCCTTCTGAAGAAAGCTTTGTTGGACCCGGATACTCTAGCTGACTACAGACCTATCTCGAACCTTCCTTTTGTAGGAAAGGTAATTGAGAAAGTAGTGGCAACTCAACTGGAGAACCATGTAGTACAGTGTATATGAACCTCTCCAGTCTAGTTTTCATAAGAGGCATAGTACTGAGACTGCTCTTGCTCAGGTGCGCAATGATCTCCTGATATAGAGAGCGGAGAGCCGCCCATTCTGGTTCTCCTTGATCTCTCCTCGGCTTTTGACACTGTAGACCGTGGGGTACTGCTCGGCGCCTGAGGTCCATCTGTGGCCTGACTAGTACAGTGCTTAGATGGTTTACATCTTTCTAACTGGTAGAACTCTGAGAGTTGTCTCAAGGATCTATTCTTCAGAGTCTTTCTCTCTGCCTTGTGGGTTCCCTCAGGGCTCTGTGCTGTCTCCCATGTTGTTTGCAGTGTATATGCTATCCCTCAGACATTGTAAGACTGTATGGGCTGGAGGTTTCATTGTTATGTTGATGATGCCCAGCACTACCTGTCTTTTGCCCCTGACTGAGTTAGTGCTCTCTCAGTATTTTAATAGCTGCCTCTCTGAAATCAAGACTGGATGAATTTGAGCGGTTAAGAGTTGAGCGTGGGTAAGACCGAGGGTTATGGTTGTGGACCGGGCAGGATAGAAAGGTCAAGGACTGATTGCTCTCCAGTTTATTCCTGGGGGTGGGCGCTCAGATCCTTGCCTCAGAACGGGTGCGTGACCTGGGAGTGGTACTGGCGGCAGGCTGACCCTTTGTCATCAGGTGTCGGAGTCGTGAAGCTAGCCTCTTATCTCAGGAACATTGCCAGGATCAAACACTTCATTCCATTCAGTGATCTCCTGTACTGGTCCATGCCTTTGTGACCTCGCGCCTTGACTACTGCAACTCCTTTTACTTAGGGCTTTCTGGGGTTGATATCCGCTGCTTGCAGCTAGTGCAGAATGAATGCTGCGTGATTACTGAGTAGGTTATCTAGGAGATCGCATATTACCCCAGTGCTCGCGATCTGTACTGGCTGCCGATTTCAGTGGCGGATCACCTTTAAGGTAGGTTTATTAACCTGCAAAGCCCTACCTACGGACTTGGTCCCGACTACTTGAAAAGAGCTTCTGATTCCTTACATGTCCCAGTCGACAGCTTTGCTAAGCTGATGAGGGGTTGCTGGAGATTCTAGGGTTACTTTGAAATCTTCTGGGGCCTGTGCTTTTAAGTTTGTGGCTCCAACCCTCTGGAACTCTGTGCCCGTCAGCTGGGAGTGCAGGACCGTTGGGAGCTTTAAGCAGGCAGTAAAAAACGTTTCTGTGGAATAAGGCTTTTTCTGATTTGTTATGATTTTTGATATTGTTGTTGTTTTAATGAATTGTGTTTTAAATTTTGTAAAGTGCCTGGATAATTGAAAGGCACTTAATAAATAAGTTGTTGATATTATTATTATTATTTATTATTAATACTACTACTCCCTCCCTGTCCTCCTGTAGATTGTGTACCCTGGTATGTTGCCATCCCAGTCATGGTTCTCTGTATACCATGTTTCTAGGGACATGGATATGTTGTTCATCCACACTCATTGGCAGGTATCCTTGCCGCTTTAAATCTTGCCGGAAGGTCTTCAACTTGCTCCTCCCACCCACCGGGTGGTATAACTCGCTCCGCCCCATGGCCCAGATCTTCCTTACGCTTGGAAGCTCAGGTTCCCTCCTTAACGCTCTGTGTTTGAGACTGGTTCCTATTTCTCCGTTTGCGGATTAAAAATAAATTTTGCGAAAAGACTTCAGTCTTCTATCCCTCGTGGCTGCGATGGACAAATCGACTCCCAGATTCGGAGATGCCCATGCGGGCAGAAGATGTCTCGGACGGATCCACTCCGCGTGTCTACTGCTTAGGCCTTGACACGACCGCGAGCTTGCGACCTGTGCTCATCTTTCTCGGCCCTCGTCCTCGAAGACCCGTGCTGCCCGATTGCAACTGGGCCGTCCGAGCGTTCCCTCGGTGAAGTCCAAGGAGGCCCGGTTGGCGGTGTCCGCGGCCGGTTCGGCGGATCAGCTCAGCGGATGGTCGCCCTCGAAGAGGAGGCGCGGGCGTATCTTCCTCGGCGCGGCATTTGTCCAGCGCTCTCTGGGCTCTTCTTACCACGGCTTCTTTTACGACTTTGTCTGTCCCTCTCCACTAAGGGAAGGGCCTCGTCTGAGGACCTTATTCTCAGTCCAAAAGAGGGACAGCGGTAGAATCCCTCGTCGGCAGCTCTTGGGAGGCGGGAAAGGTCCCTCTCCCGGAGTCGTCGACCGTCGGCTTGATCCGACCGCTCGGCCGACCACTGGCCTCACGGTGTCCCGTCAGGTCAGTTGACCGAGACTCCACCGATGAAGTCGGATTTTTCTCGACCTGTTGAACGAGCTGTCGCCTTTAGCAGCGAATTCCCCTCTCCCGGTTCCCCGGGAGGAGTTGAGATCCGTGGGCTCGCCTGTGCCTCCGGTTCCGGAGCCCTCGGATGGACCATCCGAGCCGAAGAGTGCGGTTCCGGACGACACCTCCCGCACCGACCTCGGAAATTCCGGGACTCTCGGTCTCGGTCTCGGACCTCTTCGGCGGTCAGCCGATCCCACCGTCATAGGCGGGTCTCGGGGTCACCGGCTTTTGGTAAAGCCCGGCGTGCCTTGTCCTCGTCCTCCTCACCGAGACGAGGGGCAGTAAATTCGTCGACGATGCGAGGACCTTATGTTGCAACAGCTCCTCCTGGCGGGAGTAAGCCCGACCCGTCGCCTTCCCGGCCATTAAGTGGCTGTCACTGGGCGGCCGACACAACCCTCGACTTATCCGAGGCTATACCCAGGCGGTTGTTCGGCCAAAACCAGCTACTCCACGATTCGGTGGAACCTCCGCCTCCACAGCCACCAACTGGGCTCCGACCAAGGATTCTCGATCGGCTAAGGGTCTACCCATCGGCTGTCAGTTACCCTCACTCCCGACCGACCTCGGCAGGTGAAGGGTGGCTCAGGCCAGAGGCAGCTCTTGAGGACTCTTCCGAGTCGAAGATGATTCCTCCTTTTCTCCAGCGACTGGACTTGAGTCTTCAGGAGGTCAGTCAATGAGGCGATAGCCCGTCGTCCTTCCTAGGTCTGCTCGGCTCATCTCGGAGTCCACTGGGATGGGCTCGAACCCGTTTCCAAGCAGGCCAGGTATCCTCCACGGAGATTCTGGACCGAGGGATTCTCCGCCGGAGGCCTTTCTGGTGGCGAGGCCATAGTGGGTCGGCACTGGGCTTTGGCAGCCCTGCTTCCTGCCCTGCGCCTTGACCAGGATGGCCAGGAAGTATCACGGTCCCTGCCGGTTCCTTGTCCGGTTTTTGAACACCCCTCTGCTGAGGGGTTGGTTACCGACAGCGTTTTCGGTAGCGCCCGGCTGCGCCAAGGATATGGACAAACCTCCTGACAAGGTCAAGAAATTGGACTATGTCGGGCGAAAAGTCTACGCTGCGTCTCTCTCGGCCTTACGTCAGGCCAGTTCGGCCGTCCTCATGGCACATTTTTCTCATGCCCTGTTGGGCTCCTGGATGAGGTCATCCCTCATCTTCCGCCGATCTGCAGACTACGGTTAAGCGAGTGCGGGACCAGGGCAGGCAGTGGCCAAACAACAGCTCCAGACTGCTTTGGATATAGGGGACTCATGTGCCAGATCGGTGGCGACGCAGTGGCTATCGTCGGCGAGCTTGGCTGAGGATATCCACCTTTACTTGGATACCCAGCACAAGTTGGCGGATGTTCCCTTTCTGGGGACTGACCTCTTGACCCCTGGGTGGAAGGTCACCTGCAGAGGATCGAGAGTCAATGCTACCTTGGACTCGGTCTCTTCCACTCAGAAGGACAAGGCATAAACCACAGCCTAAGCCCTTCAGTCCTTCTGTGCCCCGGCCTGGCCAACAGCGTCGGGGCCAGCAGGCTCCGACCTTGGCATCCCAAACCCAAACCGCCGGCTTCCTCTAACAGGAGGCAGGGAGGAAAAGGCCCAGGGGTCCCTCGGCGGTCCCTCTCCAAAGCCTGCCCAGTGGCCGGGCTGAGGTGTCGCCCCATTCCGTCCACCCTGGGTCCCCGTGGGGGCGGCTCCGGCACCTTCCGTTCCGCCTGGTCCGCTGTTACCACGGACAGGTGGGTCTTGAGAGTGGTGGGAAGAGGCCTGCCTCTGGAATTCGAGCAGGCACCACCCTTCAGGCAGTGCCCCTCGGGGGCAGGATCCCAGCCTCACTGGCGGCTCGTCGAGCCGACATCGCTCTCCTCCTCCAGAAGGAGGTGATAAGAAGGTGGTGGACCCTCCTTCAGACCCAGGGTTTGTGTCCAGGTACTTCCTGGTTCCGAAGCAGACGGGGGCTGGCGCCCCATTCTCGACTCTACGACCTAAACAAGTTCCTAAGGTCTCGAACCTTCAGGATGGTCCTCTGGCTCAGATAATACCATCCTTGGAGCAGTGACGTGTGGTTCTGCTCTCTGGACTTGCAGGGCCAGCGTTTTCACGTCCCTATCCGTCCGTCTCACCAGAGATTCCTTCGCTTCGGCGGAAGGATCCCTCTTGAGTTCAAGCCATGCCCTTGACTTGTCTCCAGCTCCCAGGGTCTTCACCAAATGCATGGCAGTGGTGACAGCATTCCCTCTTGACGCCGGGTCGGGTGTACCCTTACCTGGGCGACTGGCTGATAGCAGCTCCCTCAGGAAGAAGGCGGAGTGGTCAGAGATCTGGTCCTCCAGGTCTGCTCTCAACTGGGCCTCACTTATCCAGAGCCAAAGTCGAACTCGAGCGAAGCAGGTGATTCTATTCATCGGCGCAGCTCGACTCTCTTGAGCAAGCCGGCTCCCGAGACAGGGCGAGGTTCTTTCCTCCTTGCCCGATCATTTCTGGTTTGGGCAATTCGCCTACCAGGACTTCCCTGCCTCCTGGGTCTCTTGGCGGCGGCCTGCACCAGCGTGGTCGTTGGGCCCGCTGGAACTTCAGTCCCTTCACTGGGGACTGGCCAGCCAGTGGTCTGGCGCTGCGATCCTTTGGACCAGCGTAGCCGGTGACACAGGGGATGTGGGCAGCTCTCCAGTGGTGGACCGTTCCAGATCATTTGCAGGAGGGCATCCGTTCGTCTGCCCGAGCCGGCGGTCTCTCTATCGACGATGCCTCTCTGATGGGTTGGGGTGCCCATCTGGGGAACCCGGGCTCATGGCCTCTGGTCCCATGGGAGTCCCGATGCCACATCAACCTGCTGGAGCTCGGCGGTCCGCCTAGCTCTCACCGCCTTTGCTCCGTTCCTCAGGGTCAAGTGGTCAGAGTCCAGGCGGACAATACCGCGACCATGTACTATCTAAACCGCCAGGCGGGGCCGCGCTCCATGCTTCTATGCAAGGAGCTCTCGCATTTGGTCACTCGTGCGCAGCCTGGAGGCGGATCTCCTGGCCATTCACGTGGCAGGGCCTCCAACACCCTGGCCGATGCCTGGGCGGATAGGGGCTGCATCCCACGGTGGTCTCTCCTGCGGTGGTACAACATCTGTTCTCCCATTGGGGCACACCTCAGGTGGACCTGTTTGCCTCCAGGGAGAGCAGGAAGCTGAGTCTGTTCCATGCCGCCCCCCTCAGCGGGGCTCGCTGCAGGGGATGCCTTCTCGAGGCAGTGGACCCGGGCCTCTTTCGCCTTTCCCCATTTCCCTTGATCCACAAGGTGCTTCTCCAAGGCGAGGAGGGACAAGGCGCAGGTGATTCTGATAGCCCCAGACTGGCCTCGCCAGTTCTGGTACCAGATCTCCTCAGTCTCAGCTCCAGGACTCGCGGCAGCTTCCAGCTCGCCGGACCTGCTCTCAGTCAATCAGGGAAGGTGTTCCATCCGGACCTTCAATCCCTGCACCTGACGGCCTGGTTCCTGGCTAGAGTTCCAGGCCTTGGGTCTTTCCGACGGGTCCTCAATGTAGTTGAGGCGTCCCGTGGAGTCGACCAGAAAATGCTATGCCTTCAAATGGAAAGGTTTTCCATTTGGTGTCAAACAAGGGCTTGGACCCTTCCTCCTGTTCCTTGGCAAGCATCTTGGACTATTTATGGTCCCTTTCTAGTCAGGCTTAGGTCGCGACCTAAGGGTGCACCTGGCAGCCATCTCTGCTTACGAGCGCGGGCGGGAAGCAGTGATGGCACTGAGGAGAGAGGTGGTCTGGCGGCTTTTCAAAGGCCTTGATCACATTTCCTCCAGTGTGGAACCCCACCTCCGTGGGATCTACTGCTGGTACTGGCAAAGCTCATGGGCAAGCCATTGAACCTATGCACAGGTGTGCTCTCTCACCTGTCGTGGAAGACCGCCTTCTTGGTGGCTATCACGTCAGCCAGAAGGATGGGAGAGCTCCAGGCGCTTTCCATAGAGTCTCCTTACCTGGTCTTCCACAGGGACAAGGTTGTCCCTGCGCCCTCACCGAAATTCCTTCCGAAGGTGGTGTCGGAGTTTCACCTTAACCAGGTGTTGACTCTGCGGTGTTCTACCCCAATCACACCTCGGAGGCCGAATATAGGCTCCATACTCTGGACCCTAGAAGGGCGCTCGCTTATTATAAGGGCCTGCAGCTGAAATTCGAGGAGAGGTTAGCCAGCTGTTTGTCACCCTACGCTGAAGCCGCATCTGGCAGACCTGCAGCCAAGCGGACGATAAGCAGGTGGGTAACCTCCTGCATAGATCTCTGCTATAAGTTGGCGGACATGGAGCCTCCCAGAGGATAAGGCTCATTCTACCGCCATACTGCCTGCAGTGGCTGCTTCCAGGGCGTCCCTATCAGGAAATCTGCAGGGCTGCTACCTGGAAGTCAGCAAACACCTTCATTACCCATTACCACATCGACCTTGAGTCACGCCGGGATGCTGGTTTTGGGGCCTCGGTTCTCAGTCTCTCTTTCCCAAGTAAGTATTGGGGGTGTCGTCTTGCCTCCCTCCTCCCGGAGAACTGCTAGGAGTCTGCCAATGAGTGTGGATGAACAACATATCCATGTCCTAGAAATACAGGTTACTCACCTGTAACAGGAGTTCTAGGAATGGTATATGTTGTTCATCCTACGACTCCACCTACCTCCCAGCTTGACGCACAACCTGAGCTTCCAGCGGGCAGATCTGGCGTCATGGGGGCGGAGCCGAGAGTTATACCACCGGGTGGGTGGGAGGAGCAAGCTTGAAGACCTTCCGGCAGATTTAAGCGGCAGGATACCTGCCAATGAGTGTGGATGAACAACATATACCATTCCTAGAACTCCTTTACAGGTGAGTAACCTGTATTTCTGTGACTGCCATGCTATCCAGGCATTACTTCCATCAAGACCACCATTTGGGTCTTTTTTACCTAGACTATGGGCATTAGTACTCATTACCATTTTTTTTTTTTTTTTAATGGCTTCATTTCTTTTGTCCCATCCCTGTCCTTACTGCCTTTGCCTTTTTCTCCATATATCCCTGCCCTTCTCCTATGGACTGCTCTATCGTGGTGTTTGCCTCACTAACCCCCCTGATTTGGGGAGAGGGGTAGATTTCCCTCCTTTTCAGTGCCTGCTTCCTTGGCTGGTTTAAATGCTTGCCAATGAAACATTTAAACCCTTCTCCTAGGATCCTGGTTCCCTTCTGGATAGATGCAGACCATTGTGCCTGTATAGGCCTACATCTCTCAGGTGGAGCCCCAGTCCCAGTGAAGCCAAATCCTGAGCTATGCCATACAGAAACAATCAACTACAACTCTGATACTCCACTCTGGGAGTGCCTTCCTTCCTTTCAGACACCTATTTCACAGAGGTTAAGTAACAGGTCTAGTCACAAATGACTGCAATATCTCCCAGCTACAGTTCCTCCCTGGAAAATTAAATTAAAACTAAGACATGTCAACCCCAAAAACAGAATCGATACTAGTTACTTACACAGGTCCAAAAAGTAATCATTCAATTCAATGTAGTCAAGAAAATAACCTCCTTGATTCAAGGAAGCTGTGGCTGCTTTCTTTCTCACTCTGTCTCTGTCTGTCTCAGCAGAATGTCCCAGTACTGATCCTTGTGGCACTCTGCTGGTCACCCCTTTCTCCCCAGATTGGATCCCATTTACTGCCACCTCTGCCTTCTGTTTGTCAGCCAGTTTCTAACACTGTATCACCTTATGCCCTGTGCCCAGAGTACTCATCTTGTTGATCAGCCTTCTGTGTGGGACAGTATCGAAGGCTTGCTGAAATCCAGGTAGCGATGTCTCTGACCCGTCCCTGATTGCCTTCCTAGTCACCCAATCAAACAAATGTATCAGATTTTTGACAAGACCTTCCTGATATGAATCCGTGCTGGCTCAGATCCTGGGGATCAATGGATTCCAGGTGTGCTACTATCCTTTCTTTAGCAGTGTCTCCATGATCTTCCCACCACTGAGGTGAGGCTGACTGGCCTGTAGTTCCCCTTCCATCCTACTGTCACTTTTTGCATTGGGACTACATGCCCTCCTCTGGAACCATGCTTGTGTTGGTGACTCTCTGAACAGGGTGGCCAGAGGTGCTGCTAGTTCCCTCTGCAGCTCCCTTAATATCCTCGGTGTATGTCATCTGGCCCCTTGGCTTGTCCACCTTCACCCTTTTGGGACACTGTCTGGCAATATGCCCAGTTCTTTACACAAGCAACATTCATTTCTTTTCTCAGAGAAATCTTTTCTCTGAAACCTGGGGACTAACTGGTTTTGGTAGAGGCAGAGTGAGGGTTTTAGCTGCCCTGAAGGCACGCTCTTTCGCTTGCCACGCCCACCCCCATTTGCCGTCGGAGCAGGTCTGCTCTTGGCATAGCGGGTCCAAGAGTTCAGCAGCCTCTTTGCACTGTTTTGGGATCTCGGTCCTCCAGCCAAGTTTTCAGCTCTGCTGGGCATGCCCAAAAACTGTTGTAATAGAATCACATTTTCAATTTAATCTACAGAGTGTGCTTCAGTTCCTTCCACCAACGTTTTAAAAACTGGCGCTGTTTGGTGGCAAGCTCATTATAGCTTGTGTCAGGGCTTCTACTGAGCTTACGAATTTAGCTCTGTATGATTCAGCAGTTCATTCAAACTTTTTAATAGTGCAGCTTTAAGTTTGCTGTAATCATTACTGTCCTCATTGTCTGTTTGACCCAGTGCATCCCGAGCTTTCCGGTAAGTAGCGGGGATAGCTGGAAGCTCAGGACTCCCTAGGAATTTTAACTTGAATACAAACTTTTCAAAAGAATTTAAAAAGCATCCATATCCTTCCCTCTTTAAATTTGGCTATCAATTTGGAATTCAATTTGTAACCCAGTCCTGTAGTCCCAGTTAAACCCAAGCAGCTTCCCTGCTCTGGTGCGGGTGGTTGGAGTCGTAGCTTCTCCAGTTCATGTTGCTTCTGGTGCTCACGCTCCTCATGGTCTTCCTTTCACTATTCACAGTCTGCCTCTCGCCGTTCTTGCTCCCTCTTCTCCTCTACAGCCTTTAGCGCTCATGCTCCTCACACTCAGCCTCCAGCTGTTCCCGCTCTGCCTCTCGTCTTTCTCGTTCCCTCTTCTCCTGGAACTCCAGCTCCATTCTGTGCAACTCAGTCTGCAGTCTGAGTACTACTGGCTCCAGAATACTGGTGACCTTCCCCTGCTGCTGTGGCCCTTCGCTGGCCCTGCTGCCCTCCTCATCGGATCTGGACACTGCACTGGCGCTAGCCTTCCACACTCAAGGTTCAGCCCTTACAGTCACTGTCTGCGGACTCGATGCTCTGGGTATCTACTATCAACAGGGCATCCATGAGGTTCTGCTGGTGGCTTTCTCATACAGGACTCCTCTGTCCCACACAACTGCTCTAAGTAGTCTGCAGTGTGCCCACTGTAGTTAGAAGCCATCTTCTTCCTAACTATGGCTACTGTAACTTGCACTTTAAAAAATAAATAAATAAAATGGGTAGGAACTTGACTGTAAGCCAAGTGATATAGTTCTGTCTTTTTTTTTAATCACTACCTTGTTTTCAAGTGAGCTGTCGGTATTAGAGGACACACTGAACAATGAAAGCTTGTATTACCAAAATTATGACACCGCTGCCACCAAATGTATCACAACCCACTCAGCAGGTCGGGCCCTCTGTTCTCACAGTGCCTAACCTCTGAGCGCAGTATTGTGAACAGGGTAACCCTTCTATCTGTCTTGTGGGTCCAAATCACCTTTGGTCTCAAGTGCTGGAGGGATTTAAACTGTGAACCTCTTGCTAAGCGTACCCAAATGTACATACTCAGCTAATTCTGCTCTTCGAGGAATGCCAGATATCTTTAGCCTACGGGCACCTAACTAGGTATACAAAATGAATCTTAATAACTCTGTGAAAGACCTTAGATAAATTCTTACCTTTTCCCAGTTTGATATACCATTAAGCTTGAGAACAGTGTCAACTTTAACCATCTGTACCTCACAGGCAAAATGAAGGACTTGGAAGATGCAGTCTCTTTAAAATAAGAGGTTTTACTTAAAATGAATAAAATAAATGTAAAATGTAAATACAGAACAATATATCACAAAGCATACAGTCACGTAAAGAAAACAAGGAAAAGTGCAAACTCCTACTACCATAATACAATGAGACTTGTCTAGCTAATGTTTTCCTTCTAAAACAGTGCTTAAAGTAGATGTTGTGTCAGAGTCTAACAGGAACGTGTCTAAGTGGAAATACAGAATACAGTTAAACTGTCTCTAAACCTGCCCCTTCCATGATGTCGTCCAGCTCCTCCTGTAAAATATAACAATGAATATATACGGGTGGTGGTGGTGGTGGTAGTGGTGGTGGTGGTGGTGGTGGTGGTGGTGTGTTGTTGTGTTTTTATTTACTTTATAAATGCAACAATTTTACAGGCAGCAGTACATCACTTAATACCAGTTGATAACATCACAATATATTACGTGTATACTTGTAGCAGTCATATTAGAGGAAAATAAATTAATATCTTATTGCTTCAGTATCCAGAGAATCATAATTACTCATTTTAGAGTTCAGTCTGTGATCTAATCAAATCAGGCATAGCACGGTGAGCCCTCCCTTTCCTCCAGATTTTATTCCCATTAAAATTCAAGAAACATCACAGATCATATCCAGTATCTTTTCAGTGCAAAAGAAGAGCAAAATTACATGTTCAGTACATAGCTTAAGGTACAAAATCATCATAATGATTTAGTTGGCATGATGGCCACTTTTGCCGTTGTACATCAGATGTTTGAACTTTGTCCATCATCTTGGCCTAGAGTAAGCTCAAGGGCATACATCTCCCTGGACAAAACAATCCGGGTTTTTAGTGGGTATTTATTTGTAAACCACAGTCTAGTGAAAATTTTGTGGGCTGCTGTTATAAATTTTCAAATGTGTTTCAGCAAGTTTTGTCAGTTTGCAGACCTTTTGGTTTTAATAAGTCAATATAAATGTGGAGTGAATAAATCAGTGGTGTCATAAATTGCACTCAGCTCCTCGAGGATCTCCTTCCAAAACTTGGATAGCTTAGGACATGGCTCTGATTTGCTCTGTCATCATCACATTCTCTCCAACACTGTCCCTCCTAATTCTCCCATACTAGCCAGCAAGGCTGGTGTGCGGAAGAAATGTGGGGAGAAAAATAAAAGAAAATACGGGACCTGGCAGGACCATGATGGCCCCGATGGGCGGAGGATCTGCTCCTCGGGGGTGGGAGGTGTCATAGCCCCTGCAAGGTCTGTGGAAGGTGGTGACAAATAATGTTGTGATTTATTTAAAAAATAAAAGTGTAAAAAAAAAAAAAAGTGATCCTGGTGGGCTGCAGACTGGCCCCGCCAGTTTGGTCATCGCCAATCTCCTCAGCCTTAGTAACAGGCTCCTAAGCGTCTTCCAGCATGTCTGGACCTGCTTTCCTTCAGTCTGGGGAAGGTACTCCGCCCGGACCTCCAATCCCTGCACCTGATGGCCTGGTTCCCGAGCAGCTAGAGTTCCAGGCTGTGGGTCTCTCTGAAGATGTCCTCACCGTGGTGGAGGCATCTAGAAATAAATAGACCAGAAAATGCTATGCCTTCAAATGGAAGAGATTCTCCATTTGGCGTCAGAACAGGGTTGGATCCTCTGCCTGTCCTGTGGCCAGCATTTGGATATTTGGATTATCTGTGGTCTGTCTCTCTCTCTCTCGGGGACTTGATTGATGACCCTTAAGGTGCACTTGGTAGCCATCTCTGCTTACTGGGCAGGGGTTGGTCAGCAGTTGGCACAGGTGAAGGTGGTCTGGCGCTTTTCAGAGGCCTTGACCACATTTCCCCCTTAGTGAGTGAACCACCACCACCGTGGGACTTGTTGCTGGCTTTGGCAAAGCTCATGGGCAAGCCATTTGGATCGATGCACAGGTGTCACATGTCTCGCCTGTCGTGGAAGGAAGATGATCACATCAGCCAGAAGGATCGGTGAGCTCCAGATGCTCTTGGTGGAGTCTCCTTACCTGGGCTTCCACAGGGACAAGGTTGTCCTGCGCTTCCAACCAAGTTCCTCCTGAAGGTTGTGTCAGAGTTTCACCTGAACCAGATGATGATTCTACAGGTGTTCTTCAGTTGCACCTCGGAGGCCAAACACAGGTTCTGCACTCTGGACCTGGAGGCGGCGCTGCGCTTATTACAAAGAGCTTAATAGCTGGAGTTCAGGGAGAGGTCGCCAGCTGTTTGTCACCTCCGCTGAAGCCGCACCTGGCAGACCTGCAGCCAAGTGGATGATTGGCAGGTGGATCACATCCTGAATTGATCTCTGGTATAGGTTGTCGGTAGGGAGCCTCTCGTGGGGCTTAGGGCTCATTCCATCCGCCATACTGCTGCCTTTGTGGCTACTTCCAGGGATGTTGCTATCCAGGAAATCTACAGGACTGATACTTGAGATGGACACACACACACACACACACACCTTCTTTTCCCATTACCACATCGAACTTGAGTCACACCGGGATGCTGGTTTGGGGCCTCAGTTCTCAGTCTCTGCTCTCTAAATAGAGTGTGTGTGCCTTGTCCCCCTGCTCCCGAAGAACTGCTAGGAGTCTGCCAAAAGTGTGGCTAGAACATCATATCCACCCCTAGGAAAAACAGGTTACTGACTTGTAACAGTAGTTCTAGGAGTGGTATATAATCATCCACACTGACCCATGCAACCTCCCCTGGCTTTGGCTCACACCACTGCTTCCAGTGGGCAAGATGTGGTGTCATGGGGTGGAACCGAAGGAGTTACCACCGGGTGGGTGAAGGAGCCAGCTTGAAGATGTTCCAGCCAGCCTTAAAGGGTAAAGGCGACTACCAACAAATGTGGATGAACATCATATACCACTTCTAGAACTACTGTTACAGGTGAGTAACCTTTTTTTTATTTTTTTTTTTTTTTACAGTTTTAAAATTGTCTACAGTCTGGTTCTGTCCCAGTTTCCTGATGAAGACATTTGGCAAAACGTGCAGATCATGTTGTATATACCTTGCATTTAAATGGTCTTAAATGATGTATCTCTCTTCGGTGAGTTCTTTCGTTCGATCATCTCTTTGTTTTGAAACTAAAGCTGCCAGCTTTGATCAGAGCTCACTTGACCAAGGTGATGCAGCATCCTGGGCTGAATGAACAGCAGCCTCGGTCTCAGAGATTTGCAGGGTAGCCACGTGGTTTTCCTGCTAATGTAGATTTCGGTGCAAAGTGCTTTATGCTGTAATGAGAATGGAAGATATCTGTCAAACTCCGCCTCAGAGAATTAGACGAGTGGTGCTTATTAGAAACCATGTGATGTGATGCGATTTTCCCCAGTGACAATATGAGTACTACAGAAAGAAGACAGTCTTTTTTTTTTTTTTTCCTGTTAGCTCCAACCCTGTCTCTTGGACCGCACCCAGTAGATAATTTTAAACTTTATACTAGGATTCATACTAGGAAGTCAAGATGCACAGAAGGCACAAGCCCATAAATGAGCATCTCCGTTGGAGAGCATTAGTTACAGTCTAGCTATTTAAAGAGGTACTGATCTAATCTCATTTTAAACACTCCAAGAGAACCCACCTCCACTGTCTCCCTTGGGAGAATATTGTCTGAGTCAGTAGACTGGCATTCTGTGAATTATTTTTGTGTGTGCATTAAACTAGTTTAAAACTTGTTTTTTTTTTTTTTTTTGTCATGAACAAATTGTTTTATTTGGGCACATAACTAATCATTCCAATGCTTTCTAGATTATGAACAGGATCATACAGTTGGTGAGTTTCTGTTGTAAAAGCAGTATTTTCACTGCAGCTATGACGTGGATCCATAACTCTAACGAAGTGAAACAGCAACAATTTAGAGCTCTCATAATCTGTGTGAGAAGGAGGAAGTCTGTCAGTTGGTTGCGTTGGTGCAAAAGCTTGCTATTTTATTTTCAAGAAACGTAAAATGCATTATGCAGCTTTCAGTTTATATCTCTGCATTCAGTGCAAATCACAGCCAGTGGCGGTGCTGAATGTGAAAGTGCAAACAGTGTTTCCAGATAAAAATACTTACCCAAGTGTTGCAGCATGTGCATCCCAATCACGGCAGGGCCTCTCACCAAGCTGCTCAGCGCTGCGATTCTCGACGATCTTCATCAGGATTTGTTGAGAATTGAAGCGCCTGGGCAAACGGTGAGGCCACAGCAGCAGGGTGCGATGCTGCAACACTAGGTATTGAATCTGAATGCTGCTCCTCACATTCATTCAGCACTGCTTGCTTGCTGTGATTTGAAGCTGCTACTTGAAAGCTGCGATTGTACTTCAAAGTAAAACAGCAAGAACCAACTCGAACTGACCAGCAGACTTGTCTCCTCCTCCTCCTCCTCTTAAAGAGAGCTCCACGTTGTTGTTATTCTGTTTTTGGTCTAGAGGGCTAGCCGCCCTGTGTGGGAGCTCCTCTGAGTCTGAGCATAGTCTCTCTCGGAAAGTGGACAGAAGTGGAACGCACCTTCTAATCTCAGAACATTAAGGGATACGTGAAGGCTAGGTGTGTGATCCAGAATATATCGGAATGAGTGGCAGGTGAGCTGGGAATATCACATATGCCTTTTTTTTTTTATACAATAAGACTGTTTGTTTTTGTGCCTTTTTTGTTTGTTTGTTTGTCACTACAGTGTGATATCTGGAGTTATCACACTGTAGTGAGAACACATATTTTTATCTAATGAGTTATTTGCTCACTTGTGTTGTATAATACAGTGTATGCTGATTAATGTTTCATTTTATCTCTTGGATGTTTTTGTAGGTATGTAATTACTTGGGCTTTTATCGTTATTGTAGTTATAGAGCATAGCAAGAAGTGTGGACTGATTTGTTTAACAACTGTGAAACTGTCGTACCACCAGCGTTCTTTGCTGAGTCATAACATTGAGCTATCCAGTGTCCTTAGCAGGGGTGTATACTACTCATGTGTTATGACTTCCCAGTGATGAACTAGGGAGTTGAAAGAAAATGAAATTACAGGAAGTCTGATAAAATTTCTTCTATGTTAGTCAGTCTCTCTCTGGACTGTGTTTAGTCCTGCTTTGAAAGCATGAACAGTGCTATCTTCCACAGCCTAGCCAGGTAGGCTATGCCATATCTTTACCTCACACATAGAGGCGGTAATGTTTCCCTTATCCTTCTGTCTGTCCCCGGTTTGCATGCATGTTCTCTAGTTCTGCCTGCACTTACCACCTCAGACATGGGTCATACTCAACCTGTCGTTAGTATTGAGACACTGATCATGTACCTCTCAGCCTACCCTTTTCCAGGTTGAATAATTTAAGTATTCCAATCTCTCTCCCTAGCTCTTGCCCCTAAACTTGATCAGTTTGGCCCTATCTGGAACTTTATTAATCCATCAGTGTAATTACTGTACAGTGGAGAGCAGAACTGGACGCAGTACTGTATAGGTGCAGTCTAATTTAGAGTTGCAAACAATTTCCAAGGGAGGGTATACTACGAATTATACAATGGCAGGAAATTTCCTGTATTGTGATTGGTCAGTGGGTGCCTGAGACAGTGATGTTACACATTATACAATGGTGTGTTAAAATCCTGTAACCTCATTGGTCAAAACATGTCGCATGACTGTGAGTAAATCCTGCATTACCCATGGCTAAGGAAGCGCATTTATAAAACAACGTAATTAAGCCATTTTACACATGGGTCCATTGTATAACCTCAATAAGGCACTCCAGGGTGTGGGTTATTGGGGGTTTAACACTGTTATTGTGGTTAAGTCACTCGGCTGCGCCTCGTGGCCGCACCACACAGGCGTGGGTAAACCACCAATAACCCACACCCTGTTATCTGCTATTGTTCGCTCTTTATCACTGTATTGATTTGTTGGCGCTTCTGATCACTGTTGTCTCTTCAGAAACACACAAAATCTACTAAACTTTTTTAATTTTGTATAACATTGAGCCATTGTATAATTGCAATAAGGCACTCCAAGGGGTGGGTGGGGTGTGTGTGTGTGTGTGTGTGTGTGTGTGTGTGTGAGATTGTGCAATAACGTCACTCCTGGGGTGGTGAAGCACTGAGCTTACCTCGTGCTTCAACCCACGAGGAGTGGCTATTAATGAGAGAACACACACCTGTTGTGCCTTATTGCTTAATCAACAAGGTGGAGGGGTGTGGAAGTAAAAGGTGTACCAACCCTGATACAAATGGTCCAAGAAAAGTACAACACTCCAAAGATTCCAGTGTTCACTCCTGGCAAGCTTCTGTTTCAAAATGTATTCATATAAACATTCACCTGAAGAAGGGACCTGTTAGCCAGAAAGCTTGTGTATAATTCCATCTTAGTACAAGACACTTGTTGGTCCAATAAGAGTGGACATTGGAATCTGTGGAGTGCTGTACTTTCTTGGGCAGTCTAATTTAGGCCTTGTACAGGGAGAGGATCACCTCTCTGACCCTCCTTACTCCCCTCCTGATAAGTTTTGTTTTTCTGCACAACACTGAAACTACATACTCTGTACTTGTCTGGAAAGGATGAACACTATAACACACGGGACGTCTTATCCTTAATTCGGTTTATTTTTGAACTTCACACAAGATGACCAGGGCAGCAATTCATGGCAGTTACCACTTCCTCAGGCCCCTGTGTTAAGTATCTTGTCAGAATATTACATAAATGTGTCTAAGCCTCAAATCTTAATCATTTAAAAGGTACCACTGTGCTTCCTTCATCATAAAAGCAGTTGCACACCTACATTAGTGTCACTCCCAGTTTACAGCCGATATTTTTTGCATAAAGAAGTTTATTTTTCCACAATAAAATAAAATATAGAAAAACAAAAGCAAAGATAAACACATACATCTGTGTTCCGTTATCATTTCTCCTTTGATCTGATAATGTTATACAAATAGCAAAGATTTACTTAACCTTGCATCTTATCTGATCTACTTCTTTCCCATTTAATAGGCATATACACTTTACCTCTACCTCTACCCTTCATTACCTTGGTGCACCATTATAACTACCGCCTGTCCTTTTTACATTTCCTTTAATCGTTCGTTTCTTTTCAGCCCAGATCAGTAAGCTTTCTCTGTGGGGTGAGGTCCGCCACAGAGGTGCCCATTCTCTGGTAAAGTAGTCCAACCTGTCCTGCACCCTGTTCTGCACCAACAGGGTCAACTGCTCCAGGGCCAGGGGTATGTATTATCAGGTCGCCAACCTTGAACTGTCAGAGGGGCATATGATACCCATGTGTTTTGGATATTAGGTCTAGCCAAACTCGGGAGAATCTCGCCCATCTGGGAGTAGCTCCACTCCTTCCCTTCCTCTGCATCAACCCCAAATAGTCAAGTCAGGGGATCCAAAGACATCACCCTGTTAGCTATTCTCCCCACTTCTAGAGCCACTGCTCTCAAAAAATTGTAACACGGGACATGTCCAGAAACAATGAATATATGTACCTACATCCCGTCCACATCTACCACATATCGGGGACACAGTAGGATGGTATTTATTAACTATCTGTGGGGAGTTTGTATTCTATGTATGAATTTATAAAAAGTCTCCTTAAATTTATTACAGAGTGGAGCCCCATATGTAGGTGAAGCACCACCATCCAATTCTGGTCTGATATCTGGACCTTCAAGTCCCTCTCCCATAGTTTTCGTGTTTTACATGAAGGATCTGGCATACTATATCTAAGATCTCTGGTAGCTCTTCCTACAGATCCTCTTGTTTCCTTTTTCCTCCTGCATAAGTATTTCTCATTTCCCCCATCCCAGGCCCTCCCGACCAATCCCACCGTATATGCCCCTTATCTGAAAGTATCTAAAAGATGCCCCCTACCCAAACCTAATTTTTGACACACATCTGGAAAAGAAGCCCTCACTACTACATACATCTTCTAGGTTGTCTAAACCCCCCGTTCCGCATCTTAAACCCCCAGATCTTCAAGTCCAGGAAGGAAATATGGATTGTCTACCACGGAACCAATACGTGTCACGCTACCCCCCCTTGTTTTAAAACCTTCCTCCAACTATCCAAAACGCCAACACACGTAGATTTTTGAGATCGACCCTTATATGGTCGTGCCTCTCCTATCCAGGTATGCAGAAAGGCGTATCTTATATCCCGTTCCAAGTCCAACCACCGAGTTGTCCGTGGCCTATGTATCCAGTCGCAGATGTATTTCTGTTGCGCTGCCAGATAATAGGCTCCCAAATCTGGAAAATTAAGTCCTCCCCTTTCTGAGTCAATTTTGAGACACCGAAGACCTATCCTCGGCGTTTTCCTGCCAAATAAATACAGAAAAGGCACGTTCCAGCCTCTTAGTGTCCTTTTGCCAGTGCCATATATAACATCTGTATAACATACACTAACCTGGGTAAGATGTTCATTTGATCAGATTGATCGCCCAAACCAAAGAAATTGGGCATACCAGCATTTAAATCGGCCTCTATACTCTTAATTATAGGGAGATAATTTAAATCATATAAGACCCACTGACCCCAATTTTAATCCCCAAATATGTGAAGTATCCCTTAACTAAAATCCCTACTCCATGCTCCTACCTGGCACCCTTGAGAGTCGTAGGCTCTGATTTATCCAGATTTAATTTATAGCCAGAAAATCGTGCAAATTTCCCCACTAGATTCACCAGGGGTGGGCATGAGGGTTTCAGGTTCTGTGAGAAATACCAACCTATCGTCAGCATACATTGCCTGTTTATGCTGTTCCCGAGACCCCTGCAATCCTCGGATCCCCTTTTCTTGTCGTATTGCTATAGCCAATGGCTCCACTGCCAGGGCAAATAGCAGTGGAGACAGCAGGCAACCCTGCCTTGTACCTCTACCCAAACCGAATCCCTCCGAGAGGTCCCATTCACTAACACTCTAGCATGGGGGAACTGTAACTCCTGTATCCATGCCACAGACTTATCCCCAGACCAAACGGGTTAACGTCTCAAACAAGTAGACCCATTCTACTCTGTCTAACGCTTTTCTGTGTCCTTGGATATAACACAGGTATCTTAGTTCCACACCCTGCTCCCCTGATCACAATTAATAACTTTCTCATGTTTATGATACAGAGGCCCTTAATAAACCGGTCTGGTCTGGGTGGACAATATCCAGCAACACCTCCTCCAGTCTGCCCGCCCAGAACCTTTGCTAATATTTTGCATCGCCAATTCAAGGATAAATCGGCCTGTATAGAGGCACACTTGAGCCGTCCTTCCCACCTTTAGGGATCAAACAAATCACTCGTCTGAGAAGGTGTCGGAAGCACCAGTGTCTCTGTCCACTTGCCGGAAGACACTACTCAGTGGGCCAAGAAAGCTGCCGCCAGACATTTGTGGTATTCTGCGGATACCTGTCTGGCCACTCGCCTTCCCATATTAATTTCTGGATATCCCAGGTCACCTTGTTCTCTGTAATAGGGCTATTCAACATCTCTTTTGCTCACTGGTAAGCTGAGGTAACCTGATGGCCTCAGAAATCCCTGCCCCAACACTTTAGTCCCCTCTTCCCCCTTCCTCCTTATGGAAGCATTCATAAAACTCCACGATCCCTAATCTGCTGTAGCGACTTATGGAGCACTCCCTGCCTATCTTTTATTGCCGTGATGCGTGTCAGACACCTTACCCTTTCATCAATCTTACCAGCAGGGGACGGTTGTTTCCCCATTTGTATAACCTCCTCTTTCCAAATGTCCATGCCCTTCTAGCTTCCTCACTGAGCAGGATATTCAGCTGCTCCCGGTATTCTTTAATGGCTCTCTCACCTAATCTTCCTCCCCCATGCAGCCCTTCTTTCCAGTTCTCTCACCTGCCTTTCCAGCTCCAGTCTTTTTTCTTTTTCTTCCTCCTGACTTTGGCTACATATTTAATAATCATACCCCCTCATAAACTCTTTCCCTACGTCCCAGAAAATGGCCTTGCTAGCTGGGAGTCCGCATTCATAACCCAGTAAAACTTCCATTGTTCCTCGAGATATTCCTTAAAAGCTTTGTCTCCCAGCAAATAGGTCGGGAATTTCCATGGAGGAGGGCCCTCCTAGGCTTTTCCACCCTAATAGACACTAACCACTACTGACACGATCTCAAATATAGATGGGTCTATCCCATTTCTGCATCCTCCCCATACCGAGCACGTTGAAGAAAAATATAATCTATCCTGGACCATGTGCCATGCGGGTTAGAGTAGAATGTATACTCTCTTGCTCCTGGGTTGCTTCCCTCCATCCATCAATCATATCTAACTCTTAAGCCCTATTCCACTGTCAAATCCCTTACGTGCCGTCTGCCTTTCCCAAAGAATGATCCAGCTTGAAGTCAGAGTACAATTCAGATCCTCGCCCGCCCCCTCAAAAAAAAGTAGGCCTGGGAATTGCTCCTTTATCATTATGGAAAGAATGTTACTATAATACGATGCATCAAAACTGCTGGGGCATAGATAACTACCAAATGTAATCCGCCCCAAAAAACAATTCCTTGTAACAAAATATATCTTCCCTCAGTCTGGTCTTTACTACTCTCTGCACATGAAAGGAGGTGCTTATGCAGGAGGACAGCGACCCACGTTTATGGGCCTTATAGAGCTGCAAAACAATTTCCTACCCACCCCAGTACCAGTTTGCATGTTCTGTTGCTGTAAGGTGGGTCTCCTGCAACATGGCAGCCTGTACCCCCTGTCTACGTAAGGCAGTAAACAAACTAATGCGCTTTACTGGGGTGCGCTATCCCTTACATTCAAGAACATACAGTGAGGCTCTGCCCAATCAGCCCATAAGATCCTGGTAACCATTTCATGTTTGTCCCATAAAAAACCCAGAGGCATTTCCCCATCTTTCCGTATTTGCCACCCTCTTGGTGCACCATATCTTTAACTGTGTGTGTGTGTGTGTGTGTGTGTGTGTGTGTGTGTGTGTGTGTGTGTGTGTGTGTGTAACATATCAACTTCCAACCAATTAAACACAACCCAAAATTGAGATCTTTGAACTTTACTTCCCTCCACCCCATCCTTTTCCATCACTTTCCCCTTTCCTACTTCCCCTTCAATTCCCCAAAACTCTCCTTTTTCGTAACTATTAGTCCCCTTGACACTATCTGCCACACCTGCGTAGTGTCAATGTATATCCATTCCCTCACTAGTATGGTTCCCAGAGCATCTCTCTAACCCAGTCCATCCAACTAGCTCACCTATTGGGCGCCTACATTGTGAACTTTCCTCAGACTTCTACTCTAGCAGATATCATGCATAACTTGTTAATTGTACCTATCTTACTCCTTACCAAGTTCCTAATTCTCCTATCTTCCCTCAGTCCACCTATCCACCCAAAGTCCCCACTCCAGAGGCACACGACCTCTGCCAGAAGAGACAGAGTTCTTCTTCCTCCCAATATCTCTAGAGGTCCCCCTTCTGAAGGTATAAGATTCGGTCAGTAGATGAGAGAGGGGAGGCAGCGACTACTCCCCATCCGTCTCACCCCTCATCCGGGTCCCCATGTATTTCTCCAGCTTATACAAAATTGGCACCCCGGAGCTAACTCACTCCCTCCGCCCCCCACACCGACCATCACTCTCTATATTTCTATATTAAAATAAATGATATCTCTCTGAAAAACTTGAGGATATAAATAAACCAAGTGAGCACCCATCCGAAAAAGCATCCCCTTAGTCTCCTAAATATTTCTATAGTTAAGTAAATTTTATCCCTTTGAAAATCTTGAGAATAAAAATAGTCCTTATAAATCCAAAAAGCCCATGAGGCCATAGAATGATGCCCTGCACCACCTTTAAAGGAGCAGGGATGATGGCGCCAAGGACCAAGCCAGACACAGTCCTTGTGTGTTAGCTCTCATACACGTTACAGTCCCAAAATTAAAATCTGTTCTTTGTGCCATCCAAACTTTATTACCCTCGATCAGTCCGTGAGAAATCATACCCTCCTGGGTATTCTTCCTCCCATTCTATCCCAGTTCATTCAGGTTGATCCCACAGTCATTACCCTGAAAAGTGGCCAAACAGTTCAGGTAATATATAGCCATGTCATCGAGCAACTCAACTGCTTAGAAAAAGGAAAGGAGAGAGACAGAGAGAGACAGAGAACTGAAGGGCACAGTTTACAAATAGCCACCGCCTTATTCCATAAGTCCAACCGACTCCAACGAAGGGTCATGTTATTAAAAACCATGCACACCACCTCTAAGCAGACATGGGAAGAAGAGGAAGTACAGATCCATTCAGAGGTCCAACATGAGGAAAGAAAAAAAACAAAAAAAACAGAGAACCCTTTTTATTAACATACCTCTGATGATGGGTTGTTTGTACACCATTCAAGCCAACCCTTTGGCCTCTTACTCCCCCACTGTTCTGCGTTTCTTAACATCCGTGCATCAACATCCCCTTCTCTAAATAAAGTATGAGTCTCGACCAACTCACTTTTCAGCTCTTCCATAAACTTTGTCGCTTTCTCAGCCTCACAGAAAGAAAAAACTGCCCCTCATGTTTCACTTGGCGTAGCTGGGTAGTCGGATAGTTGTCCACCTTTAGGGCCCAGAGTGCAGCCATCACATCATTAAACAGTTTCCTCTTTTTAGAAGTCTTGCAGAATAGTCCTGAGATAGAAAGAGTCGATACCCCTCGAGCGTCAGCTGTCCCTTCTCCTGGTAGGCTCGGAGTATGGTCCTGGTAGTGATGAAACCTCATTATCATTTGACAAGGCAGCTGTCCTGCTGGTGGCTTGGGTACTACAGCCGATGCTCTCTCCAGTTTAAGGCACCCATTTTAACTTCCAGATCCAGCAATTTAGGCAATGTCCTGGTGCGAGTCGCACATTACCCCCCATCCCTCTGGTAAACCACGGAGATGGAGATTAAGTCTCCGATGGTAATTCTCTTGATAATCTGCCGCCTCTTTCATGTCCTCCAATTCTTTTTGCAATGCAACAGTTTGTGCTGGGACCCCTGGGTTCGTCTTCCAGCGAGATACCTGCTCCTCAGCCTTTGTAATTCTTGTGGCTTGGGTTTCCTGCTGGGTCAACACCTCCTGCTGCCGATCGTCTATCACGAGTTTCAAGCTTGCAGAGTCGTGGCTCCAGTGCCGCAGGGCGTGACCTGATAGCTCGCACTCCAGATCGCTAACCTCGGCAGCTGACAGTGACACCACTTGCTGGCTGGCTGTCTGCCTGAGCACAGGCCGCATTTTCTTTCTGGTTCTTCCCTGTTCTGGAGGTCAAGTAGTCATCCATGGTGCATTCAGATGTATCCCACAACCAAAACAAAGCACAATTCTGGGCAAAATATTACTTGGAAGCCTTTAATTTTACTCAGTATGGAGGATCGAGAGTGTAAACACATCTAGTCTTGTCCAGCTGCTCATTAGCGCCTCTACAGCAGATTTTCATGTCCTGTTTCTGGTCCGTCCTCCCCTTTTTTTTTTTTTTTCTGTTATGTTCCTCGTGCCTTGTTTGAATCTTGATATACTCCCAGGGCTAGAAATTCGTTTAAAAAGTGGTGTACCGCACGGATTACCAGCTCCCCAGATCTGGTATTCCGTGACCTGAAAAATAGTATACCACCCCTTTTTTGTCTGTTAGAAAATGTCCCCAACCATCAGTACATCCTTGTCTGACTAAATAAAAGGTAATAAAAGGCAAAAACAAGTTCTAAAAATTCTCCTTTTGTTTTTCTGTATTTTTATTTTCTCTTTACCTTGTAGGTAAGGTGTTGAACTTCCACTTTATTCTGTGCATGTACAGAAAGTGATGCACAGAATGAATGTAGCAACCAGACATGACATACATTTTTTTTTCAAAGTGCTTTTGCAGCACTGACACATGCAGTCTCAGCACAGTTGATGTTCATTCTGGCGGCAAAAGTCTGTCTGAAATCCATGGCAGAGTATAGACACTCTCACTACATAATAATGTGATGCAGTTTAACCCAGAAATGCAGCACAAGACCTTGAACAGTCATTTTGCTTTCAGTGACAAGAGTGAGCTTATGCACAGCTGAAATGTTCAAGCAGCATTGACATTCATTGATTGAGGACCTTTTTGTCTTCTTGCTTTTGTCTACCCCATCAAGACGAAGCTACGAAAAATCTGACTAGTGTTAACAGAAGCTCATGATTCAGTTAATCCAACATGATGCGTTACATGCGTGATAGTTTTATTGCCGTGACATGACCAGTTGGCCAGATTTTACAAATTTAAAACACTCTGCTCGTAAATCGTGATAGATTTTGTAATTTTATGTGAAATCCAATTTTGCCAGAATGTTACTGTACCGTTCGTTATTTGATTTTTGCTGTGCTGAGTGGTCCAATAAGCTACGTCTCCATGTGATTGCATGGACTCTCCATGATCATTTACTGAGAGTCAAGGCTATGCTAAGAAGGAAGACAAATGATGGCGACTGAAAGATACTCTGTTCACATACCCAAATCTAGACTACTTGGTGCTCAGCTGCCTACCCAGATACATTCCAGGCACATTTGATTGTAAGATAAAACAGTACCTGATCGGGTGTATTTTCAGCTGCATCACCGACTTGTTCTAGACTGATGGACTGTGCTACTAGGACTGGCTATTCTGTGCTGCTGCTTGACAAGTTAGCATTAGTCTGTGCAGCCATGTCTGTTATAACAAAACTGAAATTAGTAGAACAAGGACTGAGAGAGCTCACAGATTTGACAAATTAGACACTACTGATCAACCTCGTGACTTGTAAGTCTGGCACGGTGACCAGGCAAAATTATTTTTGCCACCAGAAACCTGGAGTGACACGAGTTGAACTGATTGCAGATAGCAATATCAACTGTTTTGTGTGAAAATGAAGACATTTAGTCCAAACAGGACTCAACAGTTGGGTGGCAAAGAAAGGCCAAACCTTAAATGACCTTAAACCCCAAATAGATGTCTCTACAGCTTGGCTGTGGGGACAATTATCTATATTTGTCTGGCTGTTTTTATCGTTGTGTGTAAGTGAAATAAATATTATTTCGTACTTTTTCACATCTGTTATTTGCAGTCTATTTAGACTTTAGTTGTGCGAACAGTTTGCTCTGCTTTCCATATGACCTCCATGGCAACTACCTGTCCTGTCGCCCCTTCCTCCGGCTCCTTCCCCATGTAATTGTGGCTGTTCGCTGGGTAGAGATGGAGAGTGGAGGGATGCCCCTCTGAAGTTAATGTTGGAACAGCTGACGTCGGGCAACATTCTTCCTTCTATGGATGTCTCCCACTACACTGCCATCTGTGGCTGCACAGTGGGACACTCGGTCCGCACCTCCCAGGCTGGTCCCCAACACCCTAGATTTGTTCCTGAACACAGGTCACCGGCATCACAAGTGACAACCCTACTTCTGTACCTTTGTCAAGTCTCCTCTTATTGTAATATACTGTAAATGAGCTACAGGCAGAACATCTGGTCTGAAAAAAAATTAAAATTAAGCTGTAGATATAATAAAATGTAGAATTTTAGAATACAGTTTGCACAGTTTTAAAAACATTGTGCAGAAAACTGACTTGTGCATTTAATGCATCACAACATTGTTTTTTGCTCAACTTCATCTTCTCTCTTGGCACATCACCGCTTTGACTTCAGCTTACTGCCCACAATAACCTATAGATACTCTTCCTTGGTTGTACTGTCCGCTGTTATGCAACTTGTGGTGCTGTACAACCCGAATCCTCGCCCTCAGTCATGTACCTTGCACCCACATGTTTTCTAAGCCCCAATTCCCAAATGGTATGCAAGTCTAACTGTAGAACATGCCCCCAACAAACGTGCTGTGTCCACTGTTCCTGCCAGTGTTGCGTCATCAGTGAACTTCAGCGCTGTGCTGACCCTAAGGTACTTCACTCTAGATGGTGACCATCACCTTCAAGCGATACTTTCTGTCAATCGGTTTGTTCTCTGCCTCTGTACACTGTGGACTCTCCATATTGTGCTGCTTTCTTCACACATTTGCATCTGGCATGGTTTTGAAAACCTTACTGATGACCAGATAGACTATTCATCTTCTGACTTCTATCCAGTTACCTCCTCAAAGAAGGCAGTCCGGTTGGTTTGGCAGAATCTACCTTTAGTGAAACTTTTTGTGCTAAAGAAGGGCCAGTTCTTTTCATGCGCTGAACAACCACATCTTTTTTCATTTTGTTGTAATTTTGTTTGAAATAAACAAAGCATAGTCATTCATAGAGTTGATAATCATAAGCAACATACAAACATACATACATTTGTAGATACAACACATTATGATTTGATTGACTCTCCATAGATTCATTGCTGGGGTGAATTCTGTAGTCACCACTGGCCTGCCTGAGCGACTTTCTAGCTGCAGAGACTATGAAACTAAGCTGTATGCTGATTTATGTTACTAACTTTGTTCCTTTTTTTTTTTTTTGTTCTCATTATTTCATTTTATACCTCCCTCGCCCCTGTCATCCTCCCTTGTGGTGGCCAGGTCCTACCACTGCCTCCTCAGACCGATCCACCAGCCAGCTGCTCCGATGCCCAGTTGTGCCGGATGTATCCCTTCGCCTGGGGGCTCTCCCATATCCGCCAGGGCTATTGGGAGGAGGCCGGGCGCTCCCTTGAATCATCGCCGGGACACAAATGCAGCCTGGAGGTTTCTCGGCTGAGAGGCATGAGGGAGGCAGGCGCCGTCATCCGGACGGCATGCGTGCATTTTCACGCTTTTCTGGTCTCTCTTGTACACCGCTACTTGTAGTATCACCTGGTCTCCACCGGGGACACTCAGAGTGGGGCTTCCCACCAACCCACCTCAGGAGAGAGAGGAGCAGTCCTCGGAAGCTCAATCCTCTCCTTCCCTGCCAGCCCAGCGACCTGAGTCCGTCTCGAACCCGGTCGCCAGCGTGGTATGAGGTAAGGCGCCAGCACTCAGCCTCTGCGCCACCGGTCGGGCTGGTTACTAACTTTTACTTGCGTTTAGTGTGGAGTATAGAATACTGTGAAATCTTTTAGTGGGAAGTTCCATGTTCATCCAAACTTTTTGCTCTTTTATTAGGCTTTGCTAATTTCAAACTAACATTTGAAGCCACCTCCCAAGCCATGTCAAAATCAGCAGGACAGAAAAAAGGATCTCCAAGGCAACGCAAGTGTGCCTTTTGTAAGATGAACAAGGATAAGGAATGTGGGAAGTTGTTGGTATCTGAAAACCAGAAGGTGGCAGCACATCCCAAATGTATGGTAAGTAAAGTCTTGCTACAAGGTGGCAGCTATTTCTTATTTTCTTACGCTATCAATAAGCTGTATTTATATGGTTTAAAAAAAAAAATGTGAAAACACTAAGACATTGCAATTGGTATTTATAAAGTGCCCTGTCCAAATGACTGTGAGCTGTGTACATACAATACCAAATCAAAAGAAGTAAATACAAAAACTTAAACCGCTTATGTTTGAAATTCTTAAGCGTTATCAGCAGGTAAACTTTGCGATAAGAATCTTGTACAGCTTGTAGGATCTGGGGTTTTGGGGGCGGTGGAGGGATTACAAGTGGCTAGAAGCGCACTACGCTGCAGACAAGTAGGCGTACAGAAATGGTAGTACACAACAGGAGTTCATAAAGTGCTGTGCAGTATGTTTTATTATAATAAAATGGGTGCATAACCAGCATACATTTGGTGTCTGAAAGATGCACAAAAATAGAGGACATTCATAAATGAACAGCCAGGTGCAGTATCTTAAGGGAATAGTCAGCACTAAACAAATCCAAAGGAGAAGGAAACCACTCGGGTTTACAAAGGATATAGCATCTAAAATCGAGGAGAAGAGAGCTTTCAGGAGATGCAAAGAAACAAAAAGGACCGTGACAAGGTGTATAGAGAACTACTTAAAGAGGCTGGGAGGGCAATTCAGACTGCAAAAGATCAGAGGAGAGGATAGTGAAAGGGGTCCAACATGGTGACAAAACTTTCTACTGGTATATAGAGAGAGAAAAGAGAGCAAAGGGGAATAGGTGGCAAAGAAAAGACTAGCCGCAGAAGGTGGCGGGGAGAAAGCAGAGGTTCTAAATGAAAATACGTCTGCTCAGTCTTCACACAGGAGGAAGCAGACAAAGGACATCACTCTGCAGGAAAGCACACACTGCCTCAAGGGAGCTGATACAAGTGCTTTTACAGAGGCCAGAAAGAAAGTGAAGGTTGACAAAGCAATGGGACCAGATGAAATACACCCAAGGATCAGGGTGGGACAAATTGGGTAGCCAGGTGCCAATGGCCACTAAAAAATTAGTTTGGCTACTAGATTTTGAAAATTACTGGCCAGCTGGCTACCTGCCCACAGAGTGATTTTTGAGCTCTTAAAAGGTAGCCTCTAGAAAGTATTGATTTGGCTACAGATTTTGAAAGCTAGTGGCCAAACTGACCTCAAGCTCCAGACTGATTTGTCCCACCCTGCCAAGGATACAGTGGTAACTTGGAGAAGAACTTAACAGCCCCAGTGGTGAAGCTCTTCAACAACTCCCTGCAAAGCGGGATAGTCCCCTGAAGACTGAAAAAGAGCCACAGTAGTGCCCCTACACAAGTGGCAATAGGGAAGAAGCAGGGAACAATCACCCAGTCAGCCTCACTTTGGTAGTAGGGAAGCTAATGGAATCCCTGCTAAAAGAGAGGATAGTGGCATTCTTGGAAGATGATGGACAGCTGGACCCAAAGCAACATGGTTTCGCAGCAGGAAAGTCCTGCCAAACTAACTAAGTCAATTCTTTTGAGTCACAGAAAGCGATGGACATTGGGGTGCAGTGGATATAGTGTACCTAGACCTCAGCAAGGCCTTTGACTTCATTACGCTTGGGAGGCTAATAAGCCTGAGCACCACGGGCATTTGGGCCAGAAATTGTAAACTGGAATTAGGTCCTTGTCTGCAAGGTAAGGCTGCTGATGTTCTTCAGATGAAAGAAGCTGCACCGAACTACTGCTGACGCATGTTTCAAATGTCATCTCAAGAAATGAACACGATTCCCAGGAATTTTAGTCAAAATCACAGCTCAAAAGGTGTGCTGTTCTTCAGCATCTGTCCCTATTATGACCTGTCCAAGTCGCTGCAGAAAGTCAGAAACCAGCCATAGCATCACTATATGCTTGTCTGGGTAATTTATTCATAAACTATATCCACAACGATCCCCTGTGCAAAGTCCAGCATTTCACCCTCATGGGCTTCTTCAGGGTAGAGGATCTGTTTGTTTAAAAAAAAAAAAAATAGTAGTGCAACAATGTCAGAAAATTCACATGCCACTATATTACAAACTTAAACACTTTAGTATTCCATGGAAATACAGGTGAAGAAACACCCGATGGTGCCCTTAAACATTGTAAATAGATTTTCGTTACATATTTCAGATTTTGATCGGTAGGCAACAGTGAGTGAACAGCAGGCAATGCAGAGATGGAGACTAGCCAACATCTTAGTGTATATTCTACAGCATACAGTAAACCTTTATAGTGTATTGGCGGAATGCTGTTATGCATGAAATTCTATGCCTGAAATATGCTTGTTCTGCTGCAGTAGTGATGTCACTACTGCAGCAGAACTCTGGAATCCTGGCACATTGTTGCTTTTGTAAGCAATAAGACATGGAGTGTATGCTATGATGTGTTAACTGCACTCCTAGGGTGTAGTTAGCACGACGCCAAAGGCTAAGTGCTGATCGTCCCTAGAGTGCGGGTTATACACCATAATGCACAACCCCAGAGTGTCTTATTACGCTTATAAAATGGCCCTTTATTTTAGAAGTTTTTTTATTTTTTATTTTGAAACACATTTTTAAATAAGTAAAATGTAAGTGAATCTGTGCTTTTAACATAAAATAGTCCTTCTGCCTATTGGTGCTAGATTAAATTAGTGTTATACAGTGTGTGCCTCCCTGCCCATAAGCTTCATATTCCCCTGCGCCACAACAATTCACAAATGCTGTTTTCCTCATTCTAAGTGTGACACATTGATCCCTTGCTTTATTTCATTCTCCTCACTCTGTAGACAAAACAAAAAGGAAGCCATAACAGAGGCTTCTCAGTTCCCCGATGTTGCAAGCATGAGCGTGGTTCAAAACTGCCACACTCACTGATAGCATCATGAACTACTCACTCTGTCCCTAAAAGATAAACAGCAGGGTGAGTCATTTACCACATTTTCTTTTGTTTATATAGTATTGTCTTACTTTCTTCATTCTGTTATTTTGTCTCTGTGTTTCCCACATTCAAGAAATGGAATGTTTATCATGGAATACAGGGATTCAGAATTCTGCTCGGTTCTACAAGCAGCATGTTCCTCTACTAACATACTGTACACACACAACAAATGCCTGTTTAGAGCCAGAGACTCAATTTTCTAACTGTCAGGGCAAGCAGAAGAGATTTCCTGATGAGCAGATAAAGATAGAAGGAGAATTTTCGCTGTTGGCAAAGAAACAGTTATAATGAAAACTGTAAACAATGCTTAGTGTTTATAATTTGTGTTTAAGAAGAATGTGGTGATCTGGTAACAACATTTAATTCATTTTATTTTATTTTATATTTAAGATTTATTTTTAGGGCCCAGTTGAAGGTTTCTACAATGTAAGGGTAGCAACCATGTTTGTGGTGGAAGATCAGTTGTGGTTGTAGGGAGATTGATGGAAGATAGTTCTGGTTGTAGGAGGACTGGTTTGCTCATTGTGTGATGTGGTTTAGGACCAGGATGACTCTGGCATATATAGAGATTTAATGTCACGGTCAGCTGATCTCATTGGCCAATGAGCTTTCTAGATTTTTTCTTGCCATTTTATAACTCTGTTTAACTCTGGTGACAGTATTTTAGAACCTCAGAGACTTCAAGTCAGTTTCATTATGAAATAGAGGAAAAAAAACATAAGGCACACATTTCATAGTACTGCTATACACTATAAAAAAAAAAATACAGGATGAGCAACTTTTGCACAACCTGTGTGTTCTGTCTCTAGGTTCTGATTCCGTGGACCTCTCGAGCTTCGCTCTCAAGATCGGAGGGAATCAGAACCCTTTGTGGCAGAACACACTGGTGTTATAGTTGCCCATCCGTATTCTCTATGTAATCTAATAATGGTATCAACATTAATAAACCAAGAATGGATAAACAGAAACTAAAAGCTAGAATAACTGCAGCCAGCATAAAATAATATACATATCGAGGCCCATACCTAGGCTCTCCAGAATATATTGAAAAACTGATCCATGAAATGACCTTCATAGGTCCAGAAATCAATTCCTGCAAGATATTATCATCATAAAATTGCAAACCATCCATTTATATACTGATTTTATGTAAGCACACCTAATTGAGTGCTTCTTTGATTTGTTAGCAAAATTAATCTGAATACATTTTTAAGCGTTATGAATTGTATTTTTTGTGTAACCAAACTTCTTTTTCCAGTATCCATGGATGCAGATTACTCATGTTGCTACTAGCTTCCTTCTGCTACAGAAATCCTAGGCCGGATATTCAAACTGCGTCAGGCTGTGGCGCGAAGCCTGGCGCAGCTCAACTTTGTTGCGCGGGGGTGTGGCCTGGGTGATATTCAGCGGAGCTGCGCTATGGCGCAGCAGCTTTGAATATCGCACCTACCCGCCCCTAATGCCGCGATGGCGCGAGTGGCACTGTGCCAGCACAAGTGGCCAGAGTGGAGCATGGAGATGCGCTGGCGCAAGTGCCATTGTGCCATGCACAGCACCTGCAGTATTCAAAGGGACATGCAAATGGAGCCATAATTTATACAAGGTGCACAGGGGTCCATTTGCATCTCATTACTGACCCTATTTGCATGCCATTAGCATGCAGGTGCACCAATCTCGACGACTTGCGCCTGGCGCCTGCCGGCAGCAGCCGTTGAGGGACCGGCGCCCTGCAGCCCGATCACGGGCATTCCTGTAATATAAAAAAAAAAACAAACCTGTCAGTATCCCTGGTGGTCAGTGGATCTCTATGTGCCCGATCACGGGCATCAGTATAATTCCCCCGTCCAATATCCTGGTGGTCCAGTGGACGGCGCCGCCTGATCGCTGGCATCTGTAACATAACAGACCCCTCCACCCTGGTGGTCTAGTGCCCCCGCCCACTGAGCCCCTGCCCGCTTCCCCAGTCAGCGGCGGGTGGCAGCACCACCGCCCGCCGACTGACAGCTCGGTAGGGCTGCCGCCCATTGGTTCCCGACAGCTCGGTAGGGCTGCATGCCCGATGGTTCCTGGCGTGAGCCAATGGGTGTGCAACCTACGAACTGTCAGCGATGGGGCGAGGCGGGTGGGTGCTGCCACTCGCTGGCTGGCGAGGGAGGAGGCCGGGCGGTGGGGTACACTAGACCACCAGGGTGGTAGGGGTCTGTTATGTGTTACAGATGCCCGTGATCGGGCGGTGATCGGTCCACTGGACCACCAGGGATATTGGGCGTGGGGGGCTATACTGATGCCCGCGATCGGGCACATAGAGGTCCACTGGACCACCAGGGATATTGAAGGGGATTTCCTCCAGGGATGCCTGATGGGGCATGGGGGTGCCACCAGGTGCGGCAGGAACTCAGGTGGCCACCCACAGGTGGCAACTGCGTGTTGCGCCTGCAATGCGGCAGCTCACCTAATGGTGGCCATCACTAGTTCCTTTTTTTTTTTTGGCTTAACTTTTGTGCAGGTACAGGTAGGGTTGCACATGTGTGACTCTGCGCATCCGGGCTGAATATTGGGCTGTGCAGGTTATGCATGGAGCATGCCCACCTGCGCCTGCATACATTAATGGTCACGCTCCGCTTCCTTTTGAATATCGCCAGGGTGCATCAGTGGTTGCGCATGGCACAAATTTTTTTTTTTTTTGGAAAAGTTTTGTAAAATGCAGCAGTTTCCACCATAAAAAGTGTGAATATTTTGGTGAAAAGCTTTACTAAAGTGTATTCATTTTTACCCTGGAACATAGAGCATATCTTGACAATCAGTGTGAATAACTAATGCTCAGTTCCAATAGAGACAGATCTCCTCCTTGAGATTATCATGCCAAAATGTACAACAGTGTTTAAATGTTCTTTCTGCATAAAAAGTATCCCATAAATACTAAAATGTTTCCTTTATAATAATTGTGCTCTGTAGATTAGTGCTTTCATGTTTAAATGTTGCAAAGTCCAACATCGTTTGCTTCTTGTACAACTCACCATCATAGGGTTCCTCAGTATCTCTGGCATCTGTCAGAATAAACTGTACTGCTGTTTAAATAGTGTCGACCTAGGGGCAGGAACAGCAGCCTCCAGTTCTCACCACAGATGTCTAGCGTCAGCCAGGTGCGACTATCCGAGGCTGCTGGCCATTGCCAAGCAGCTATCGCCTATGCATCACAAGGCGACCTGCTGGATCAGTCCTGAGCCAGCGTGCCTCTAGGATGGTTGCACCCAGATGTACTGGCGTCCAACATCTGTGGTGTGACTGAGGCTGCTGTTTCTGTCCCCAGCTTGGCGCTGTTTAAACAGCAGTATTGCCAGCATTCAGTGCAGTTTATTCTGACAACTGATGCAGATACTGGAGGAACTGTGATGACAGTGGAGTTGTAATGTAGAGGCAAACAGGGCTGGGCTTCACAACATTTAAAATGAGAACACTGGTAATATATAGAGAATCATCATTCTATAAAATAAAAATTGAATACTTATGGGATGCTTTTTATGCTGGGAGAACATTTAAACATTGATAAGGTTGGCATGATACTCCAAAAGCAGATATGTGTGTCTGTTGGAACTGAGCTTTGTTATTCTCTTCAGTTGTTGAGATGTACTGTTCTAGGATAAAATGAATACACCTCAGTAAAGCTTAACAAAAACAATCATGCTTTTATGGTAGAACGGATGCCATTTAAATGAGTTTTACAAACGTTTTCACAAAAACTCATGGATTTATACAGCAGAAGGGATGTTAGTAGCAGGCATGAGTAATTGCTCCCATGGATACTGGATAAACTGTCTGGTTATACAAAATCTACAATTAATAGCATTTACAGATTTATTCATGTTAATTTTGCTAACAAATCAAAGAAACCCTCATAATTAGGTGCGCTTATATAAAATCAGTATATAAATGGATTGTTTGCAATTTTATGAAAATATCTTTTACAAATTGATTTCTGGCCTATAAAGGTCATTTCCTGGATCTGAGTTTTCAATACGTTTTGGAGAGCCTAGGTATGGGCCTTGAAATGTATATTAGTTGTTGCTTGCTGTTCTAACTTTTAGCTTTTCTGTTTATCCATTCTGAGTTTATTAATGTTTATACCATTATTAGGTTAAGAAGGTTTACAGTATGCAATAGGATATATACACTAAGATGTTGGATTAGTCTCCATCTCTGCAATTACCTGCTGCTCACTCACTGTTGCCAATGGTAGAAAATATGAAATCGTATGATGTGCAACAAATATCTATTTAAAATGTTTCGGGTACTACGGGATGTTTCTTCTTACCTGTATTTCCATGGCATATTAAAGTGTGTTTGTTTGTAATATACTGGTATGTGAATTTTTCTGTGATATTGTTTACAAATGGATCCCCTACCCTGAATAAACCCATGAGGCGAAATATTGGGCTCTGCAGAGGATCTTTCCTGGATATATTTTATGAATAAATTACACAGAAGAGCATATAGTTGTGGTGTGGCTGGTTTTTTTTTTTTTTTTTTGACTGCCTGCTGATTGTACTTTTACTACCATCCATGAATTACACACGCATAAGAAAACATAGTAGGAGCCCACCCAGGACTGGTCTTGCTTGGACTGGCCAAGTCTTCCCAGACAAAAATGAGGGGCTTACAGAAGATGGTCGGATAGGGTTAAAATGCTAATTCAGCTGGTTATGGATGGGAAGATAGATTTTACTTCACTGCAGAAAGAGTTTCAACTGACAGATGGGGTAACTAGGCTCCCCCTGAAGACTACGCATCTTGAAATCCTAGACCTCCTGCTGAGCACAATAACAGACCCTGCTATGCAGGAACACCCATGAAGGGTAGTCATGCAGGTGTAACAAGACTAGAAAAAGTATCGGATGAAAGCCCATTGGGCCGGCAGCATCACACACACACACACACGGATCGTGGAGGGAGGAAATGGGGACTTCCTAGAGACCTAGACTGGAATATAATTTGGGAAGAAGTTAGTCATACTATGGCCAGCGGTCTGTGGAGAAAATTCAGATGGAAGACCATTTCATGTTTGTTCCAGACTCTAGTTACTACAGGACATTTCAACTACGGAGTACGTATAGATTTTGGTGGGCCAGTGACCAGAAGGCGCTCACTACCATATAGAAACATTGACTTTGGCGGCAGATGAAGACCGCTTGGCCCCGTAGTCTGCCCATTTCCCTACCTAGAGGATAAGCAGCAGATCCTAGTTAACCAACAGCCTATTTCTTCCTACCCCCAAAAAAATTGCCTTATGTCTGTCCCATGCATTCTTGAATTCTCCACAGTTTTAGACCCCAGCCTCCTCATGAAGGCTGTTCCATAAATCCACCACCCTCTCTGTGAAAAAATACTTCCTCACATTGCCCTGAGCCATCCCCGCATCTTCAAATTGTGTCCCCTTGTTGTTGCACATCTTTTCTGAAAGATGCTACCCTCTCAGACTTTGTTGATTTCACTGAGGTACTTAAACATTTCTTTCTAGGGACATGGATATGTTGTTCATCCACACTCATTGGCAGTATCCTTGCGCTTTAAATCTTGCGGAAGGTCTTCAAGCTTGCTCCTCCCACCCACCGGGTGGTATAACTCGGCTCCACCCCATGGCGCCAGATCTTCCTTACGCTTGGAAGCTCAGGTTCCCTCCTTAACGCTCTGCGTTTCGACTAGTTCCCTATTTCTCCGTTTGCGGTTTGAAAATAATATTTTGCAAAAGACTTCAGTCTTGATCCCTCATGGCTGCGATGGATAAATCGACTCCAGTTCGGAGATGCCCATGCGGATGAAGAATGTCTCGGGCGGATCCACACTCCGTGTGTCTACTGCTTAGGCCTTGAGCACGACCCGCGGGCTTGCGACCTGTGCTCATCTTTCTCGACCTCGTCCTCGAAGACCGTGCTGCCCGATTGCAACTGGGCGTCCGAGCGTTTCCCTCGGTGAGAGTCAAGGAGGCCCGGTTGGCGGTGTCAGCGGCGGGCTTCGGCGGATCAGCTCGGCGGATGGTAAGCCCTCGAAGAGGAGGCGGCGCGGGCGTATCTTCCTCGACGCGGCATTTATCCGCTCTCTCTGGGTTCTTCCTACGGCTTCCTTTAAAGGAGCTTTGTCTGTCCCTCTCCACTAAAGGAGAAGGGCCTGCGTCTGCTGGACCTTTTCTCGGTCCAAAAGAAGGACAAGGTAAGTCCCTCGTCGGCTCTTGGGAGGCGGGAAAGGTCCCTCTCCCGGGCCGTCGACCGTCGGCCGGTCGGCCGCTCGGCCCGGCCACTGGCCTCACGGTGTCCCGTCAGGTCAGTTGACCGAGACTCCCACTGATGAAGTGAGATTTTTCTCGACCCATTAGACGGGCTGTCGCCTTTAGCAGCGAGATTCCCTCTCCCGGTTCCCGGGAGGAGTTGAGGATCCCGTGGGCTCGCCTGTGCCTCCGGTTCCGAGCCCTCGGATGGACCTTCCGAGCGAAGGAGTGTCGGTTCGGCCGACACCTCCTGCACCGACCGGAAATTCCGGGACTCGGTCTCGGTCTCGGACCTCTTAGCGGTCCAGCCGTTCCCACCGTCATAAGCGGTCTCGGTCTCGGCACATGATGGCGGCGTCGCGCTTCGTCTCGTCCTCCTCCTCGGATGAGGAGGCTTGGCGTAAGATACGTCGGCAGTGCGGACCTTATGTTGCAACAACTCCTCCTGGCGGGGAATAAGCCGACTCCGGCCTTCCCGGCCATTAAGTAACTGTCACGGGCAGCCGACACAACCCCTCGACTTGCCGAGGCCTATACCCAGGCGGTTGTTCGGCCAAAACCAGCTGCTCCACCGATTGCGGTGGAACCTCCGCCCTCCACAGCCACCAATTGGGGCTCCGACCAAGGATTCTCGGTCGGCTAAGGGTTTACCCATCGGCTGTCAGTTACCCTCACTCCCGACCGACCTCGGCAGGTGAAGGTGGCTCAGGCCAGAGGCAGCTCTTGAGGACTCTTCCGAGTCGAAGATGATTCCTCCTTCTTCTCAGCGACTGGACTTGGGTCTTCAGGAGAGTCAGCCAATGGGCGATAGCCCGTCGTCCTTCCTAGGACTGCTTCGGCTCATCTCGAGTCTACGGGATGGAGCTCGAACCGTTCCAAAGCGAGCCAGGTATCCCTCACGGAGATTCTGGACGAGGGATTCTCCACGGAGGCCTTTCGGTGGCGAGGCCATAGTGGGTCCAGCACTGGAACTTTGGCAGCGCCCTGCTTCCTGCCCTGCGCCTTCGGCCAGGATGGCCAGGAAGTATCGCGGTCCCTACCCGGTTCCTTGTCCGGTTTTGGAACACCCTCTGCTGAGGGTTGGTTACCGACAGCGTTTTCGGTAGCCGTAGCATGAGATGTGGACAAACCTCCTGACAAGGAGTCAGGAATGGACTATGTCGGGCGAAAAGTCGCTGCGTCCTCTCTCGGCCTTCGTCAGGCCAGTTCGGCCGTCCTCATGGCACATTTTCTCATGCCTGTTGGGCTCCTGGATGAGTCATCCCTCATCTTCCCGCCCGATCTGCAGACTACGGTTAAGCAGGTGCGGGACCAGGAGCAGAGCAGTGGCCAAACAGCAGCTCAGACTGCTTTTGGATGTAGGGGACTCATGTGCCAGATCGGTGGCGGCGCAGTGGCTATCGTCGGCGGGCTTGGCTGAGGATATCCACCTTTGCCGGATACCCAGCACAAGTTGGCGGATGTTCCCTTTTGAGGACTGACCTCTTGACCCTGGGGTGGAAGGTCACCTGCAGAGGATCGAGAAGTCAATGCCACCTTGGACTCGGTCTCTTCCGCTCAGAAGGACAAAGGCATAAACCACAGCCTAAGCCCTTTAGTCCTTCTGTGCAGCGCCGGCCCAGCAACGTCAGGGCCAGCAGGCTCGACCTTGGCATCCAAACCCAAGCCTTGGCTTCCTCTAACAGGAGGCAGGGAGGAAAGGCCCAGGAGGTCCCTCGGCGGTCCCTCCTCCAAGCCTGCCCAGTGGCGGGCTGAGGGGTGTCGCCCCCATCCCGTCGCCTGCCCTGGGTCCCCCGTGGGAGGCGGCTCCGGCACTTCCGTTCCGCCTGGTCGCTGTTACCCACGGACAGGTGGGTCTTAGAGGTGGTGGGAAGAGGCCTGCCTCTGGAATTCGAGCAGGCACCACCCTTCAGGCCGTGCCCCTCGGGGCCGGGATCCCAGCCTCACTGGCGGCTCGTCGAGCCGACATCACTCTCCTCCTCCAGAAGGAGGTGGTAAGAGGTGGTGGACCTCCCTTCAGACCCAGGGTTTGTGTCCAGGTACTTCCTGGTTCGAAGCGGACGGGGGCTGGCGCCCCATTCTCGACCTACGACACAAACAAGTTCCTAAGGTCTCGAACCTTCAGGATGGTCACTCTGGCTCAGATAATACCATCCTTGGAGCAGCGTGTGGTTCTGCTCTCTGGACTTGCAGGGCAGCGTTTTCACGTCCCTATCCGTCCGTCTCACCAGAGATTCCTTCGCTTCCGGCGGAAGGATCTCTCTTGATTCAAGCCATGCCCTTGGCTTGTCTCCAGCTCCCAGGGTCTTCACCAAATGCATGGCAGTGGTGACAGCATTCCCTCGGCGCCGAGGGTCGGGTGTACCCTTACCTGGGCGACTGGCTGATAGCAGCTCCCTCCAGGAAGGAGGCGGAGTGGTCAGAGATCTGGCCCTCCAGGTCTGCTCTCAACTGGGCCTCCTTATCACAGGCCAAGTCGAACTCGAGGCGAAGCAGGTGATTTTATTCATCGGGCGCAGCTCGACTCTCTTGAGCCAGGCGCGGCTCCCGGCGGACAGGGCGAGTTCTTTCCTCCTTTGCCCGATCATTTCTGGTTGGGCAATGCGCCCTGCCGGGACTTCCTCGCCTCCTGGGTCTCATGGCGGCCTGTACCAGCGTGGTCCGTTGGGCCCGCTGGAACATCGTCCCTTCAGTGGGGACTGGCCAGCCCAGTGGTCCAGCGCTGCGATCCTTGGACCAGCTTGTGTCGGTGACACAGGGGATGTGGAATGCTCTCCAGTGGTGGACCGTTCCAGATCATTTGCAGGAGGCATCCGTTCGTCGCCCGAGCAGCGGTCTCTCTGTCGACCGATGCCTCTCTGATGGGGGTGCCCATCTGGGGAACACCGGGCTCATGGCCTCTGGTCCCGGAGTCCGATGCCACATCAACCTGCTGGAGCTCGGCGGTCCGCTAGCTCTCACCGCCTTTGCTCCGTTCCTCCGGGGTCAAGTGGTCCGGTCAGACGGACAATACCACGACCATGTACTATCTAAACCGCCAGAGGCGGGGCCCGCTCCATGCTTCTATGCAAGGAAGCTCCGCATTTGGTCGCCGTCGCAGCCTGGAGCGGGATCTCTAGCCATTCACGTGGCAGGAGCCTCCAACACCCTGGCGATGCCCTGGGCGGATAGGGCTGCATCCCGAGTGGTCTCTCCTGCGGAGGTAGTACAGCATCTGTTCTCCCTTTGGGGCACACCTCGGGTGGACCTGTTTGCCTCCATGGAGCAGCAGGCTGAGTCTGTTCCATGCCGCCCCCTCAGCAGGGCTCGCTGCAGGATGCCTTCTCGAGGCAATGGACCCCGGGCCTCTTTTACGCCTTTCCCCCATTTCCCTTGATCACAAGGTGCTTCTCAAGGCGAGGAGGGACAAGGCGCAGGTGATTCTGATAGCCCCAGACTGGCCTCGCCAGTTCTGGTACCAGATCTCCTCAGTCTCAGCTCCAAGATTCGCGGCAGCTTCCAGCTCGCCCGGACCTGCTCTCAGTCAATCAGGGAAGGTGTTCCATCCGGACCTTCAATCCCTGCACTGACGCCTGGTTCCTGGCGGCTAGAGTTCCAGGCTTTGGGTCTTTCGGCGAGGTCCTCAATGTAGTTGAGGCGTCCCGTAAGAGTCGACCAGAAAATGCTATGCCTTCAAATGGAAAGGTTTCCATTTGGTGTCAGAGCAAGGGCTTGGACCCTTCCTCCTGTTCCTTGGCAAGCATCTTGGACTATTTATGGTCCCTTTCTAGTCAAGGGCTTAGGTCAGCGACCCTAAGGGTGCACCTGGCAGCCATCTCTGCCGGTAGCGGGCCGGGAAGCAGTCGTTACGCAGGAGAAGGTGGTCTGGCGCTTTTCAGAGGCCTTGATCACATTTCCCCTCCAGTGCGAACCCCCACCTCCGTGGGATCTACTGCTGGTACTGGCAAAGCTCATGGGCAAGCCATTCGAACCTATGCACAGGTGTGCTCTCTCTCACCTGTCGTGGAAGACCGCCTTCTTGGTGGCTATCCGTCAGCCAGAAGGATGGGAGAGCTCCAGGCGCTTTCCATCGAGTCTCCTTACCTGGCTTCCTACAGGACAAGGTTGTCCTGCGCCCCCACCCGAAATTCCTTCCGAAGGTGGTGTCGGAGTTTCACCTTAACCAGGTGTTGACTCTGCGGTGTTCTACCCCAATCACACCTCGAGGCCGAATAGGCTCCATACTGGATCCTAGAAGGGCTCGCTTATTATAAGGAGCGCGACGGTTGAAATTGGGAGAGGTTCGCCATTGCTTGTCACTCACGCTGAAGCCGCATCTGGCAGACCTGCAGCTAAGTTGACGATAAGCAGGTGGGTAACCTCCTGCATAGATCTCTGCTATAAGTTAGCGGGCATGGAGCCTCCCAGAGGATAAGAGCTCATTCTACCGCCATACTGCTGCGGTGGCTGCTTCCAGGGGCGTCCCTATCCAGGAAATCTGCAGGGCTGCTACCTGGAAGTCAGCAAACACCTTCATTACCCACTACCACATCGACCTTGAGTCACGCCGGGATGCTGGTTTGGGGCCTCGGTTCTCAGTCTCTCTTTCCCAAGTAAGTATATGGGGTGTATGCGTCTTGCCTCCCTCCTCCCGAGAACCGCTAGGAGTCTGCCAATGAGTGTGGATGAACAACATATCCATGTCCCTAGAAATACAGGTTACTCACCTGTAACAGGAGTTCTAGGAATGGTATGTTGTTCATCCACATTTCTCAAACCTCCCGCTTGACGCACAGCCACAAAACTCAGTGGGCCAGATCTGGCGTCATGGGGGAGCCGGAGTTATACCACCCGGTGGGTGGGAGGAGCAAGCTTGAAGACCTTCGGCAAGATTTAAAGCGCAAGGATACTGCCAATGAGTGTGGATGAACAACATATACCATTCCTAGAACTCCTGTTACAGGTGAGTAACCTGATATCATGTCCCCCTCCTCCTTTCCTCAAGGGTATACATGTTAAGCTCCTTTAGTATCTCCTCATATGCTTCTCTTGCAGACCCTGCACCATTTAGTTGCCCTCCTCTGAACTGCCTCCATCTTGTCTGTCCTTGTGGAGATGGGGTCTCCAGAACTGTCATAGTACTCAGATGGGGTCTCACCAACTGTCTGTACAGGGGATAACTTCCTGTTTTCTGCTGGGGATGCCTCTCCCTGTACATCCCAGTATCCCCAGCCCACCCTACTGTGTTCTCACATTGCTTGCCAACCTTAAGGTCATGTGATATGATTACCCCAAGTCCCTTTCCATTTTTGTTGTTACTAACCCCCCAAAATTGTGTAAACTTCCCTGGAAAAAGAAATGTAAATAGATTGCTATCTGGGCCACTTCTCACAGCCTGGACTCTTTCACTTGTCCGGTGAACCATGTTTGGAATATTTCCTGACCTTTTCTGATGCAGGACTGAATACTCTTCCCTTAAGAGTGCACCTGCTGCGTTATCAGCCTTTGTGTCCCCATTGGAGGCTGTACTTGGCACAGCTGGATGTGAGCCCTCACTTTTCTGAGAGCCTTATTTCTTAGATTTCTGGCCTTCCTGCCACCCAGACTGTCCTTGCTCTCTGCACTGCTTGGGACTTATTCCAGTAGTGTGACGGATGATAGAGCTATCCCAAAGAAGATAGAACAGTTCGTAAGCACTACCGTAACATTAGATCTTCGAGGAATCTCTTATCAGGTCATGCCGTTTTCTCTCTTTCTCCAGCTGGGTATCATGTTGCTCCAGCCTTTCTGCTGGCTGGGTACCTTTCCTCTCTCTCTGCCCTCCGTTCCTGGTGGGACTTCTGTTTCTCATGGCCTCGCTGAGGAAAGAACTGAGGAGGAGTGGGGCTGCTGGCTTTATATAGGGTGTGTGACTTTGGAGCCTGATGGTGGTGTGGGCAGCCCTAATAGACTGCTGCAGAGAAAAAGCTTCCATGGGATCTGGATGCCTGATGGCTAAATTCCATAGGGGTGACCTGATGACAGAGATTCCCTTGAAGATCTACTGTTAAGGTAAGTTCATATGTAACTATTTATCAGCACTACGGGATCATGAGGGAAAAGGCAAATTTTTTTTTTAAACCAAGGTACAGTAACAATATTTTATTTGTTTGATTGATTGAAATAATTTCATCAGGAAAGGCGCACTGAGCAACAAGATACCGTCTCCTGGTGTGACCTGGGGAAGGCGGTACAAGGGGTTGGATAACACTCAGATTATCTACTGAGCAAATAACAGAGGCAAGTAGCAACATATGGAATGTTTATATTATCATATGATTTCCCAGGATTATTTATTAGGTGTGCTCTTGATGTTTATCCTTTACTGTGTTTGAGTTCTGGGGACTGACTAAAATAGAAGGTTTGGAACATTTACAATACCAGCATTGTGTGTTGCAAAGCATAGCTGTTCAAGCTGTAACAGTGAGCCCTGGACAGGGTGCACGTTACATATCGTAAGTATTTCCCATTGACAACATTGGAGCTAACCAAAAGTAAACCATGATAAATCTGATGGGGTTTCTTCTGTTTCCTGGTAAAACACCTGTATCCACTTTGAATAGTTTTTTCCAGTTCGTGAGAACTGTACGCACCTCTGGACTCTAGTGATCTAAAATTCCTCACCTGGAAAACTAAGTTTGCTATTACTTCAGCCTGAAGTGTTTGTGAGCTGGAGGCTGTCCACCTCCTTCCTGATATCCTTGCATTCTCTAAAGAAATTGTGGTTTTAAGAACTTGTTAAATTATTTTACCCAAAGTGGTTTCTGAATTTCTTATGAACCTGATAACTTTGCCTGCCTCCAACGCCAAAAAGCTAGCTATCTCACTACTCTTAAGATTAAAAGCATACCATTTCTGCAGTAATAGAATAGTCTCTATGGGTTGAATAAACCGTTGTTACATGTGGTGAAATTGCAAAAGGGCCTACAGGGACCAAGAAAACCAAAACAGAAAACTACTATAAAACATTTCAAACAATCTTTGAGGCAAATAGAATGCTGAATAAGTAGCTTAACATTTATTTTATTTCAAGTTTTTTACCAGGAAAGGCGTACTGAGCTGGTAAAGCTTGTTCCAGATGTATCCTGGGGGGGCGGGAAAGGGAAGCACAGTGTAATTCAGAACAGTAAGGTGCAATAAACAAGTGTTACAGTGGGTTAGAGATGCCTCTAAAATTCTCAAATAATACAGGCGTGCTTATTACTCAGAGCCTATACCTCTCCTTGGAAGGAGGCGAGAAGGTAATGGTAATTAGACAATATCAGTAAATAAACATTTATAGGAAAGAGTTAAAAATGTATTTTATTTTTTAGTTGTTTTCTTCTGCATTGGTGTCTTCAACGCTGATGGTGACACTCTTGGTGGTTTTCTGTTGAAGATGTTAAGAAGGAAATTAAAAGAGGCTCTAAGCTGGTAAGTCTCTGAATTTGTTACTTCCAAATGCCAAGCTCCTGTTGGGAAAAATATTTCCATCTTTAACCTTTTAGAGGACTAGAACCAGTTTGAAAAGTGTTTTAGTATCCAGTTTGACTTGCCTGTCTAAGCAGTGTTGGGCACAACAGCAAAATCAACACCACTCAACTGTACCAAAAGAGCTTTAATAACTAAAATCACATACCGTAAAAAGTGTGTACACAGAACAGCAGATAGAGGCCCTGGGCCTGTGGATTTGTGTACACGCTTTTCACGTATGTTATTTTTATTTTAAAAAGCTCTTTTGGTACAGTTGGAGTGGAGCTGATTTTGCTGTTGTGCCAGATTAGTTTTGATCCTGCACACTCCTCAGCAGCAGAGCGGTCTTGCTATTGTTTTTCGTTTTTGTTTTTTGTTTTGTTTTGTTTTCTAAGCAGTGTTGGCAGGAATTCTGTTGCATTACTAAGTAAATTCTAATTTTTATTTAATGGGAACATAAACTTTGCTTCACCTCTGGAACCTGGAGACAGTTGGTGAAAGCTTACAGTGCAAGTTTCAGTGCAGGGCCTCCACTCAACGGATGTCACCAAGTTCTGGAACTGCTCAGTAATTAATTATGAAAAGGATTATCAAGTTTGGGCGCATCAAAAGAGACAGTTTGGGAGAAAAAAAAATTCTAAGCGGGACAAATTTATTTAGGTCATTTGCCAAGAAAGGCATGTTGGAAACAGCTCAGTTTTTAAACATGTTCTGGTAGGAGGAAAAATACAAAAGAAAAAAATATGCCAGTACTGTGCAGACTCGAGTGTATAAAATGGGCACTGTTGTATACAAAATGCATTATACCGTGCTAGTATTTAGGCAAGATACAGTGAGCATTCTGCACTAAGTATTTTGCCAAATATAATTTGAATATACTTACTTAATATGTCTTATATCAACAAATCAAGAAAACTAAGAAAATTAAGGTTATACATGGTTATTATATCCAGTTATCATAAAAGTTCTCTTTAAAAGGGCAGGAAATCTGTGCAAATGTGCAGCTGTTTCGTACCTCCAAAGGATCCATAGTTAACTGTCCAATGAACAATGATGTGAAACACTGTGTTTTGTGGTGGTGTTTTCTTATTATGGACAACATGGTGCTATACAGTTCTCTTCATGGAACCGATAATTTGGAGTTTTCATCATGTCACAGGTTGTGTACAGAATGCTAATCATTAGCTGCTGACATATCCTAACAGTGCTCAGGTCTGTGCACAAACCGGAAAGAGTCAGAACTCCAAATTAGAACTGCACAGAATGGTGCATATAGCTACAAAACCATTTTAGATAGTTATTTACATCACCTATATTCAAGTGGTTTACATGTGAATCATTTTGTGGTATGAATATAATTACCGAACATGCAAGCATTACAAACTTGCCAGTCAGAAATAATTCCCTGTCCTCTTTAAGCTTTTGTGTATCAGAAGAAAGAATCTGAACACCTGTTTGCAGTTGTTTTTAATAGCCAGAAAAAATGGTCAAAATCAATATTCACAGTTTTCTGGTAAACTCCAAAAAGTTTCAAGGCTGTTTACTGCACAACTACATTCATATATGTATTAAATCATTATTTGAGTAGTGATTTGCCCTACTGTGTTATGTTCTGGCCAGCATTTACACACTGATGGCAGTGAGGTACTGAGCTCCCACAATAAGGCGGTTGTACTGTACCACATGTCTTTCTATCTTGTTTAGGTTTGTTTCTTTCATGTTAATTTTAGTCATTTTGTTGACGCTGGCGAAAGCAGTAGTGCTGTTGGTTACAACACAGATGACACGGATTCCGTGTGAACTTGGAGCCGCCAGAGGTCTCGGCTGGGGAAGCAGCATTGAGCATCCAGGGACTGCTCTCTGGGGAGGGTGTGCCTGGCCCCTAGCAGTAGCTGTGAGGCAGGACACTGGGGCTGCAACATGTGGGAGGGTGGCGGACTTCTGGTGCACTGCATGCAAAGCATGTGGTGTAACCCATGGCGTCATTGCATGCCTGCTTCTTGGGGAGGAAAGAAATCGGAACGCATCCTGGCTGGCAGGATGACCGCTGACTCATTGCAGATCCTGCACTGGTGGCCCATGCACCGCCTAAACTGGATCCTTGAATGGCAGGTTTGAGGACTTACCCCTGCCATGGGGGCATGGTGGAATTTGGCTGGGTAGGTCAGGGTGAAGTCTGTTGATTAGGCTGGGGGTTTGGTGACAGTAGGGCCAGTCAAGTTGGGGGAGCAAAGGAGATGATATATTTAAAAAAAAAAAAAAAACTAACTTTGTTTTGTATTTTTTTTTTTTATCAACTATTTGGTCCCCGTTCCTCCTCCTGGCTACGGGGACACATAGGTAGTTTTTTGCTAGTTTTCTCCCTGTCTCCCACCGAGGCCCCAGCACATGGCGTTACTGGCGTGTGGAGACACGCTGTCGCACACCATACCTCTCCACCTACACTACTCACTGGACCTCAGCCCGGTGGGAGCAGAACTATGAGGGACGCCAATCCAGTCTCGCCATCCTCGGAGAGGATAGCTGCCCATTGGCATGCTCGATCCTGCCCGCCTCTGCACCCCACCGGGTACCCCGATTACCCAAGGTCATTGCTGGTGTAGTGTCCAGCACCTCAACCCTCGCACCACCAGGCCGGCTTTTATTTGAATTATTTTTAATGACTTTCTGACATGTTCTGCTACTTCAACCAGCAGGCATCCATGTGATTTACAGTAACCATTATCTTCCGCCAGATTTTGATGCCTCGGAGATGGAATTTGCACATTTTAAACATAGAATGCCAAGTTCAGACTCCACTCTGTAGTTATGCTCTGGCTAGTGCCCTAACATCAGATTTCTTTGCCCGTCTGAAGGGAGCTGTTGCCCCAAAGTACAGCTCCAGACTTCTAGTCCACAAAATGCTTTGAGTTCTGTAGTGCTCCACGCTTGTCAATGGGTAATCAAAGCAACTGGGGTATAGCGACCCCTACCAGGGAATGGCACAGCCCAAGCTTTAGAATGTTGGGCATATGAGGAGTCCATGCAGCAGCAGCTCCCAGTTAAGCTGTGCCATTCACAGTGGACAGAGCTACTTTTCTCTCTCAAGAATTCAAGATTCAAGACTTCAAGTTGGGGCTGCAGTTCTGCTTTTTGGGTTGGGGCTGCCTGTTTCAGGGAGCACCCCTAAATTTAGATTGTGACTGTTAAGCTGCGGCTTTAAAATTGAATAACCTGCCTTTTTCTTCCCTGTGTGGATTGGGAGCCACTTTTGCTAGGAGTGTTTTTAATGGTCTCCTTTATTAAAAAAAAAAAAAAAAAATTCCATAAATAGGTACAAATTCACTTATTGTGAGTGTTGGGGAGGGTCGTTAGACTTTGGCATCTGTTCCATTGCCCCCAACAAGCTTGAGGTATTGTGTTGGACAGCATTTTACAGCTAATTTGTGAAGTTTGTGTTATTCTGAGGTGTTTTGGTGATTTTTCACCTCACTCTCTGTTTTTCCGTTTGTACACCCGCCATTGGCGTATAGCGCCGCCCATCAGTTGGGCTTCCTGCCGAGTGTCTACAGCGCACAGTGATAGCGTGATTGCGCAGTGCTAGAGCCATTAAAACATATTGTGCAAGTGCGTACATGCATTCCGTAAGTATGCTTGCACAAGCGCCTCCTGTGGGTCTGGCGGATGCCCACGCTCAGTTTAGCATTTTGAGCGATGCTGGTTCAATCTGGTAGCTGGTTAGGCTTATTGATAACAAATACGCATAATGGATTTAAAATTTGAGTTTTTTCCGTGTCACAATTATTCTGTATTGGCACCATGACTTACATGAGACTATTAATTAAGAAATGATATAAGACCTGCAGAAGGGTGATGAGGCCCTCCTCATGGGTACTTATTGTCCTCATTGTGTTGCTCAGTATAATATTTCTCTCACAGTACCCCCAAAGCCTGTCCCCGAGCTGGGGAGAGGGGCACCTGGTCCGTCTCTTGGCAGTGGCAAAGCAGATTAGAAAATCTTATTGCTCTCGGTGAGCTTCTGAGCCCGATGTCCTGCAGGACATCCCAGCGGATACACCCGACCCCAAACCAGTACCTCAGGTTGGGGGCACATGCACGCCCAGGTGCAACGCAGCAAGAGTAGGCTGCAGAATCAGATGTGCAGGCAGACCCTGACTGTAGAAGGCCAGGATGAGGTTTTCAGGGATCTTGGAGAAACTTCTGACCTTGAAAATTACCTCAGATCAGAATGTCCCTCCGAGGAGGAGGAAGAGTGGACGGGAACCCAAGACCAGGATTCAGATTCCATCCCTACTTGACAATAAGTCCTCGTCCTTTTGATAGTGGAGGCTTGAAGATCCTTACAGCTTAAGGAGGAGCAGTCCTTGGAGACGGTGGATGTTAATCCAATTCTGTCAGCATCCTCCTCTGCTCCAAAATGTTTTCCAGGTTTTATTCATTGTGACTAAATTATTGAGCAAGAATGGGTAGGTGTGGATCAGAGAAAGACATCTTCCCAAACCAAAAAACTAGGAATTAGCCTTTCTTAGGGAATATTCCCTCCGCAGACAAGGCAGTTTATAATCCTATAAAGCGTGCCACCATTCCAGTTGAAGGTGCTCTGGCAGTAGCGGTTCTGACAAGTGAGTGGATATGACGCAAGAGGCTTTTGCCTCTACTGGCACAAACATTCATACCTCCTATGCTTTATTGTTACCAGAGCCTTAAAACCCTCTGGGTCACTGCACTGACCAATTTTGTTCCACCTGTTTCCCGAAGGTGCAAGCATTTTGCAGTTGGTGGCCATAGCATCCACCTTTCTTGCTGATTCCATGGTGGGCAGTTTTAACAGTTCCCTCAAGGGGCGCTTTTGCCATCCCGGTTTTGAAGCAAGTGACAAAATGCCAAGCGGTGTCGGACACCCTGACCCACCTCATTCAAATCGGGGCCATTGTGTCGATTCCTCCAGAAGAGCAAGGTCAAGGGTTCTATTCAGTCTCTTTCATAGTTCCCAAAAGTCCAGGGGCTTCAGGCCGATTCTGGATCTGAAGAATCTGAACAAATTTGTTCGCCACAAAGCGTTCACGATGGAGTCTTTGAGGTAGATAACGGGTGGTTCAACCAGTAGACTTCTTAGCCTCAATAGAGCTGACGGATGCTTACTTTCACATCCCCATCCATCAGTCCCACCAGAAGTACCTCAGATTCGCAATACTAGGCCAACATTTCCAGTACAAAGGCGCTCCGTTTGGCCTTGCAACAACCCCATGAGTTTTCGAAGGTGTTGATAGTTCTGGTGGCACAACTATGACAAGAGGGACATCATGTCTACCCTTATCTGGACGACCTGCTGATTCGGGCACCGGAGTTGCCTCTAGCGAGTAGGTCAGTATTCAGGATTTGGAGATCCTGGAATCTCATGGCTGGGCAGTGAACAGGAGAAGAGCTCCCTTGAACCATCTCAGTCCTTTGGAGCGCCTGGGGCAGTCTCGACACAAATGTATGGAAGGTGTTTCAAACCCTAGGAAGTCTTGCTGTATTCTGACAAATGCAGTTAGCCCTTCCAGCTGAACTGCCGAGAGATGAAAGAGTTAAAAGCTTATATGCTAATAGTGGACCGCTGAATAGGTTCGAGCTTGATTTTCAGACCACTGTCCCTAGTACATTCTGTGTAATTGCCAGATTCTTTACTCCACCTGTCTGAAGTCACCTCAGAGATTTCTCTTCAGCTCTTCGGCTGAGGTAAAAGTTTTGTCTTTCTTTATAACCACTGTCTATTTTATTTTAATTTTCAAACCTCTGTCCGGTTACAGGTTAGACTAGACTGTTTCCTTCTTTCTGGTAAGTTTTTGGTTTCCAGTCTGTTTTCGCAACCGGAGGAAACGAAGATTTTTCTTATCTTGTGAGGTAAAATTTCTAGTCATCTTTGTATGTTCTCATTTTAAGAACCAGTAGATTTTGGTTAAAACAAGCAAGTGTTTTTCTTCCTCTGCTACTAAACTGGCTGTTAACCAAATATCTTCTCTTATCTGGTCTAAACTGCTCACTGTGGATAAGTGTTAATAATTTTCTCGGTTGTTATGTCACAGAAACCCAAGAAAAGAACCGGTCCTACTGAGTTTCAACATTGTACAGAGTGCAGTGAACTTTTGCTAAGGCTGATCCACATCTGGTCTGTGTGTTCTGCCTTGGGTTTGACTACCATCTTAAGGCAGATTGTGAAATCTGTGTTTTTAAAATAAATAAATAAATAAATAATTCTCTCAGTCTGTGCTGGATAGGAGACTTAACAGACTGCAGGAGAAAATGCTGAGAAATAGTTCTACCACCAAAGATAAACCAGTGGAACCGGAGGGTGCCCCTGACCAGGCGACACCTCCACTGGGGAAAGAACCGCTGATACAGGCCTTGAAACTCCTGCAGCAAAAAGAAAAGAAAAACAGCTGGTTTGGAACTGCAGAAACTTGCAGTTGCGGTTCCAGCCACTGAGGAAATGGCGAAAGCCATTAGAATTATCCAATCTCTTCAGCCTGGTTCGGTGAACGGGTCACCGTCGCAATGGCTCAAACTCTGGTTCAAACACTGGGTACTTCGCTTCCTCTGGTTCATTTGAGCCTGAGTCCTTATATGAAGAGGAGGAGGAGGAATATGAGGAAGATTTTGGTGAGCCTATTGAAACTGAGGTTTCACCAGACCACCTGGACCCAGAGTCCTCCCTCGTCCCTCTAGGGCCCTGCTTCCCACTATGCCTTTATAAAAAGGTAGCGGAAGCTTCTGAGAAGGAAGAAGAGCCGGATTATGTAGAGATGTTGGATGTGCCTGCTTCAAGAGACAAGTCCCTAAAAAGGCAGACCGTGAACATTTTCACATCCCAACATCTATATCTCTTGTAGCTTTAAAAAAAAAATGGACATGAGGTACTCAGTGGCTGGTAATGGCACTGACTTTTGTTTAGCCACTGCGGTCGAGGGGATGGTTCAGGCTGCTGCTTGAGAAAGCAGGCATCCCTTAGCCCATCCTCCTGAAAAGGACTCCAGAAAATAGATTATCTGGCTAAGAAGGGGTATCTGGGGCTGCCCTGTGTATAAAGGCAGGCTCTTAAATGGCTCATGTTTTCCAGGTAACAGAAGTCCTTGTGGGAATCTGTCCAAGAACTGGCCAGCAAGGCTTCTCAGTTGGCAGCTGACCTGGAGGAGCTGGCAAAGAATGGAGTGGAAGCAGCTAAATACTAGTTCCACAACTGTGGATGCTAATGACAGTACTTCAGGGTAATGGCCACTGCTGTATCTCAAAGGAGGGTTTGCATGGTTAAGATGCACTAACCTCTCACAGGACACCCAAACTAAGGCCCTGGATTTTCCCTGGTGCAGAATTCTCTTTGAGAAACAGACAGAGGCATACATGAAAATGATGGATGAATACAGAGTGACATACAAGAGTGGTGCAGCCAAGGAGAAGTCTGCCACTCCTTAAAGACAGCAAGTAGGGGAGGCAGGGCAGATCCTATCAAATGCTTTTTATCGGGCCCAGGCCTTCCCTGCCTACCAGCAGCAAAGAGGCTACTTCAGGGTAGAGGCAGAAGAGGTGCTGGTTTTGCTGGACCTGGCCCTCACCCCAAGACCCCTGCCAAGCAGTCCCCTGAAGAGATTGTATGGGTTGCCTCCCTATCCCCAGTAGGGGCAGGCTGGCTTATTACTTCCAGGCTTGGAAAACCATTACCACAGACAGTGAGTCCTGTAAGTATTAAGCCAGGGTCTTGCTGTAAGCTTCAAGTCATTTCCAAAACTAAGAGCAAGACTACTCAAACCTGCCACCAAATCAGAAGCAGCCCTACTGGAGGCAGAGGTATCCACTCTGCTGCAAAACAGAACAGTGGAGCCTGTTCCATTCCCCTTACAGGGAAAAGGGCTGTACTCAAGGGACTCTCTAACCTTGAAGAAAAATGGGGAGTGGCGACCTATTCTAGATCTAAGATACCTGAACAAGCATCTTACAAATTCAAAATGGCCACTCTGGCTTTGATCCTTCCCACTCTAAGATGGGATTGGGTGGCATCCCTGAATGTCAAGGATGCCTACTTTCATATCCCCATCAGGCAGTCTCACAGAAAATACCTCGGGTTCAAGCTGCCTTCAGGCCATTATCAGTTCAGGGCCCTGCCCTTCAGCCTGTCCTCAGCACCAGGAACCTTCACAAAGTGCCTGACAGTAGTCGTGGCACACCTGAGAAGGTTAGGGTCACAGTCTTCCCTTACCTGGATGATTGGCTAGTCATGGGGCATTCACCCCAACAGGTAGAGGAATCTCTGGTCACAACACAGGACACCTTGCAGTCTCTAGCTTTCCTGGTAAATCTCAAATCGGTTCTAAAGCTGGTCTAGCTCCTAGAATTTATAGGGCAGAACTGGACACAATTCTGGCTAGAGCTGTCCTACCACAGGCAAGGGTGGACAGCTTAGTCCAGCTAGTGGCCTCCTTCGGCTACACGTCACTCGACCAGCAAGACACTTTCTTCTGCTCCTAGGCCATGTAGCTGCAACCACTGCTGTAGTCCCAGGGGCCAGGTTTCAGATGAGAGATATTCAGTTCCACCTCAGGACCTTTTGGTCCCAGAAAGGGATTCTCTGTCCAAAGTGGTGCCAGTGACCTCTACACTGATACAAGCACTACAATGGTGACAGGACAGGGAAAGCCTCAGGATGGGGATCCTTTTCCTGCAGCAGTCTCCTACCGTGGTGCTGACCATGGATGCCTCCCTCCTGGGGTGGGAGCCCACCTGGGGATCACACTGCACATGGACAAAGCAGGAGTCTCTGTTGCACATAAACCTGCTGGAGCTGAGAGCAGTGCTACTGGCACTGCAATCATTTGCCAAATTGTGCAGGGGAAGGTGGTTCAGGTCAGAACAGACAACACAGCCACCATGTACTACATAAACAGGGAGGGACCACGTCCTCTGCCTGTGCAGAGTCCATGAAGGTCTGGAGCCTGGCCTACTCCTCAAGGTCTCCCTGTCAGCAATTCACCTGCCAGGCAAATACAGTGTTTTGGTAGATGCACTCAGCAGGATCAATCAGAGCCATCATGAATGGACTCTGAATAAGGCAAGTCCTGCTAGCGGTGTTCAGGAGATGGGGCACCCCAGAGTGGACCTCTTTACAGCCCCAGATAATCATCAGTTGCCCCAGTACTGCTGCAGACCACCAGTTCAGGGCTCGGAACCCTGGATGCCCTGATCTTGATTTGGACAGGCAAGTTCTTGTATGCCTTCCCTCCATTTCCCTGATATTCAGGGTGCTAACCAAACTAAGTGTCAGCCTGCGACAACGATTCTGATTGCCCCAGACTGGGCCACGTAACCATGACACTAGTTGTTACTGACTCTTGTCAGTCACCAGTCCAGTTGCCTCCTCAGGAGGCACAGCCTTCTGACCTTATCCCAAGGGAGGATCCTATACCGAACCTCAGGTCTCTCAGGCTCAAGGCCTGGCTCTTGAGGACCTAGCATATGAAGGCTTGCATCTCTCTGAAGGGGTGATGGACATCCTAAGGGTTTCTATAGAACCCTCAACTGGAAAACTTGCACCTCTAAGTGGGAGAGGTTCTCTATTTGGTGCTCTCAAAGGAGGCAAACCCTCAGGAAGCTGATTTGGCTGTCCTGCTGTAATATTTAACACACCTCCAGTCCTGGGCCTCGGCCTCTACTCTCAAGGTGCATTTAGCAGCTGTCTCTACCCATCTTTCAGCAGGGAAGGGCCATTCCCTGGCTTCTAATGCTATCTTCTAGAAACTTTTATGGTGCTGTGCCATTTGCACCCCTCACAGATAACTGACCCCTTATTGAGACCTGAAAGTCTGCATAGCATAGCACAGCTCATGCAACCTCCTTTTGAGCCCATGTCCTCAGCAGAGCTTAAATACTTGACATGGAAAACTGTGTTTCTGATAGCTATCACTTCAACAAGAAGGATCAGTGAGCTGCAGACCTTGTCTGTGAAACAAACTTCATTGCCCTCCACAGGGATAAGGTTGACCTCAGAACCAATAGGACATTTCTCCCAAGGTGGTATCAGAGTTTCACTTGAACCATTACATTACATTGCCTGTCTTTTTACTGACCATTCCAGCTCAGGAGTGCAGGCTGTATAGCCTGGATGTAAAAGGAGCTGTCAGTTGCTATCTGGATCAGACAAAGGCCATAGGAATGAATGTACCCACCTGTTCCTCACTCATGGAGAAGTGGGAAAGGGCAAGCCAGCCATAGAAAGGACCATTGCATGATGGATCATGGCCTGTATTCAGTTCTGCTATGGCAAACTGGGTGAGAGCCACCAGTGGGCCTGAGGCTCACTCTACCAGGGGACAGCTGCTTCCATAGCAGCTACAAGGTATTTTCTCGTCTCAAATCTGCAAAGCAGCTACATGGAAGACTGTTCATACATTCACCAAGCACTGCTGCCTGGATACCCAGGAGGAGTGATGCCAGGTTTGGCACAGCAGTACCGCAGAGCCTATCCTCAAGTAGGTTCTGTGCCCAGGCTCCAAGGGCACTACTTGGTAGTCTATTAGAATACTGTAAGACTTCCTGGGGTTTGAAGAAAAATTACTTACTATAGTACTTTTGTTTCTTCCAAGGAGTCTTACTGTATTCTAACCTCCCACCCTGCCTCCCTACTAGAACCTGGGGGTGGGGGCACTGCACTCAACTGTCACTCTCAAATGTTAGACCGCTGGGATGTTTTTCATGGGCATCTGTAACTTGAGTCTTTATGCCCTTGTTGGGTTTATAGTCCGTTGACTACATAAGTTAGATATCAATTATTAGTTTAATATATTGTTTACTTAGCTTAGCTTAGTTTATCTCATTATTACTACAAGTTGCTCATAAGAATCTGGCAATTACATAGAATGTACCAGGGACAGTGGTTTGAAAACAGAGCTCAAGCTTATTGAAAGTTCCACTATTAGCATATAGGCTTTTAACTCTTTCATCTCCGGGCAGTTCAGCTGGAAGGGCTAACTGCATTTGTCAGAATACAATAAGATTCCTTGGAAGAAATGAGATTACTATGGTAAGTAATTTTTCTTCTGTTTCCCTCCTGAGGAGGAGACCTTGTTATGGAATACGGTGGCTCAGGAATCAGTCCTCTCGTCTGCCCACAACCTGCTGCAGATTCTGAGCCTCATGGCGGCAGCAATAGACCTAGTTCCGTGGGAATACTTAGACATGTGGCCCCTTCAGATGGGGTTGCCGACAGCCTGGGACCCGTCATCGGAGGACTATCAGGCCACAGTTCTCCTCACCTACCAGCTTCATCACTCCCTGAGTTGGTGGCTGAATGTGCAGAATCTCAACAAGGGTTCCACTGAACTAGCACCAGAGCATTTCTCACAACAGATGCAAGTCTACATGGGTGGGGGCAGTCCTGGACCAACTTCCACCAGGGAGTTAGTCAGTACAGGAACAGTGTCTCCACATAAATGTCCTGGAGACACGGCGGTCTGCTTAGCCCTCCTTCAGTTTCAGTCCAGTACTGAAGAATAACACAGTAAAAGTGTGGTCAGACAGTGCTGTCACAGTGGCGTACATAAACAACCCAAGGAAGCACAGAAAGCAGAAATGCTTTGGAGGCCTCCGAACTCCTGAGATGGGAGGAGGAGGCCTCTCTCTCTCTCTCTCTCTCTCTCCTCTCTCTGTCGGCAGTACATCTCGAGGGGATGAATATTCAGGCCGCCTGGCTGTCACGAAAATGTTCACCCTGAGAATGGCAGTTGAACCTGGAGGTTTTCAGTCTCCTGAGCAATCGGTTTGGGCAAACGGAGATCTGTTTGCATCAGGCCAAAATGCTTAGGTCCACAGGTTCTTCAGTTTGTATCATCGATGTCCACAGGCAGAGGCAGTGAATGCTCTAACTCCGGTGTGGTCCATCCATGAGTATGCCTTTCTTCCACTGCATCTTCTTCAGAAGGTGCTAAGAAACATAAGGCACTCAAGAGGAATTTTCTTCTAATAGCCGGAGTGGCCAAGAAGACCGTGGTACTCAATCTAGTGAATCTAGCTCCGTGCCTTCCACCTGCTGGTGCAGAAGGACCACCTGTTGCAAGGCCCCATCCTCCAGCCGAACCCAGGCGCAATGCAGCTCCCAGCCTGGCTCCTGAAGCAGGAGGCTCTAAAATTAGGTTTCTCCCGAAAGTAGTGGAAACCTTGATGGCGCTAGGAAACCCTCTACTTTGCCAGCTTATACTTGAGTCTGGACCATTCATCAAGTGTGGATTTCCATAGGAAGGCGTGGAAAAAGGGCTTTCATTGAGCACGCTTGAGAGGCCAGGTTTCCACACTCTGAGCTTTCTTGGGTTCTCCATAGGAACTAATAGAGAGGTTATTTGTTCTAGGGACGTGGATATGTTTAATCCACACTTATTGGCAGGTTCCTTGCTGCTTTAAATGTTGCGGAAGGTCTTCAGCTGGCTCCTCCCACCCACCGGGTGGTAAAACCCTATGGCTCCGACCCATGGCCTTCAGATCTTCCTTACAGCTTGAGCTCAGGTTTCCTCCTTAGCTCTTTAGGCCTGGATCCATACTCTTAGGTTATTCCAAAACTAATTCTAAAATTTACAAGACTCCGGCTTTCTTGGTGCCCTGTAGGCAGAAGATGTCCTGGACAGTTCTGCACTCCGCGTGTCTACTACTGGGACTTGGCCACGATTCACGACTGTGGTATACAATTCCTTCTCGGCCGGGTCTTGGAGGACCTTGCTGTTAGACTACTTTTGGGCGCTCTGAGAAACTGTACCCACCAGTCAAGTCGAAGGAGGCCCGCTGGGCGGTGTCCAGCGAGCTCCGCAGAACAGTTGGAGCAGATGATCACCCTCGAGGAGGAGGCTCCCAGGCCACTTCTTCTTCCTCCTCGGTCGTGGCATTGATCCCACTCTCCTTGGGCTCTTCCTATACAGCTTCTTTTAAAGAACTTTGTCAGTCCCTCTCCACCAAGGAAAAGGACCATCGGGACATTCTAGTCAGTCCAAGAAGAAGGATTCAAAAGTTAAGTCCCATCATCGGTGTTCGTGGGAGTGGAAGAGATCCCTTCACCGGACCGTCTACTTCGACTCGGTCGGGGTTGCGGCTAAGGCCGCTGGCTTCTGTGTCCCCGTCTGGTCAGCCGTCGAGACAATCGTACGTACACGGTCAAGATTTTTCGACCCATCGGACGGTTTGTCGACTGGAGATGTCAACAACCTCTACTTCACTGGTTTCCGGTGGAAACCGAGGGCTTGTCTGTGCCTCCTGTGCCGGAGTCCGTGGTTAAGGTCCCTACTGAGGGAAGAGCGGGTTTCCCTGTCCCTCTCAGACCCACCCTCGGAATCCCGAAGATCTCTGTCTCGGTCCTCTTCCAGGTCCAGCCAGTCCCACCGATGTCGGCGATCTCGGCACCATGGAAAGTGGCGTCGCCCTCATCCTCTTAGTCCTCTTTGGAGGATGGGCTAGCGCAAGTTGAGTCAGCACTCACGAGGACTTGATGTGGCAGCAGCTCTTACTGTCTGGTAACAAGCCGACTCCAACACCTTCTCTGGCCATTAAGTGGCTGTCACCGGAGTGGCGAAACAACCCCTACGTAGTCGGAGGAACCACCACGGCCCGGTTGTTCGGCCAAAACCAGCTGCTCCACCCATTGTGGTGGGACCTCCCATGGCCGGTCGGGTCAGGCTTGCCCCACAGGTTGTCGGTCACCCTCACTCCCGATCGACCTTGGCACATGGAGGTGGCTCAGGTGCTCGGCAGCTGTGCAGACTCCTCTGAGTCTGACGGCAGCAGCCAGCGATGGCTCCTTGTTCTCCAGCCTGCTCGACCTGGAGTCTGCAGGGGTCAGTTGGTGGACAAGAGCCCATCCTGCGTTTTGGAATGCTTCGACTCGGTGGAAGGTGGTTACCCTTAATGCTAGGAGCCTTGGGAGAAAACTGCAGAGTTACAGGCCCTCATGGCAGAGGGAGAGGTGGACATTGCGGCCATCACAGAAACATGGGCCACCCAATACAATGCTGGGACCTGCCTGTACCAGGGTACAGGTTATTTCGAGAGATAGGGTGATTGGGAAAGGAGGGGTGTGGCACTATATGTGAAGGAAGGACTAAAGTGTGTAAGGGAGGAAGGGGAGGATGGTAGTATGATGTCAATTTGGATGCAAATCCAGGATTCCAAGAATAGGATTCTTAGAATGGGAGTGGTGTACAGGCCACCATCTCAGACGGAGGAGTTAGACAGGGAACTAGCGGGACAGATCTGGAGGACATGCGAGAAAAGGAGTGTGGTGATTGTGGGGTCTTCAACATGCCAGGAGTGGACTGGAGTACCCCAACAACCAGGAACAGAAGGGAGCAGGTACTGCTGGATGCCTTCCAGGACAGCTTCCTGCTGCAAATGGTCAGTGAACCAACCAGGTTAGGGAATACCCTTGACCTTGTGCTGGCAAATGGGGACTTTGTGAGAGAACTTACAGTGGAGGAACTGCTGTCAGGAGTGACCACCACTCAGTATGGCTCACATTGGATATGGGCAAGGAAGGAGTGGAATCTGGCACAATAGTGCTAGACTTCAGGAGGGTCGACTTTGGGAGGATGGGGAAGTGGTAAAGGGTACCTGGCCAGAATTCAATCTAGTATGGATACTAACCAGAGGTGGGAGCTGATAAAGCTGGGGATAGTGGAGGCAACCAAAACCTGCTGCAAAGCCCAGAGCAAGAAGGCTAGGGCTAAGAAACTGAGCTGGTTGAGCAAGGAGGTCATGGAAAGGTAAGGAGGAAAGAGCTGCCTTTAGGAAGTACAAGAAAACAGGAGAGGGGAGGTACTTGACGGATCGGAGGTCACAAGGGCAGTAAGGGGAGCCAAGGCATCTACGGAACTCAGGCTGGCACTAGGCATTAAGAGGGGGGGAGAAGGACTTTTAGGTACATCAGGAGAAAAGGAGCTGTAAGGACCACATAGTAAGGGTTAAGAAGGAGGGGGTTGGGTGGAAGCAGGATGCGATAAGGCAGAAGCACTAAATGAGTATTTCTGCACAGTATTTACTAAAGAGAAGGGGTGACACCCAAGGGGAGAAATGGTAGAAACAGGGGAAGGGTGACAGATGGGAAATCATGGAGGGCAGAGTTCGGGAGGGTTTGAAGGCACTGAGGTGGACAAGGCACCAGGCCCAGATGGCATCCACCCCAGGGTACTGAGCAGCTGGCAGAGGTCCTTGCAGGACCTTTGGCAGGCCTGTTTAATGCCTCACTACATTTGGGGTGTGTCCTTAGGACTGGAGGATGGCTCATGTGGTGCCCCTCCACAAGAGTGGCCCCAAGGATGAACCGGAAACTACAGACCAGTGAGCCTCACATCCATCGTGGGTAAGCTAATGGAGACTATCCTGAAGGAAAGGCTGGTGGCCTCCTAGAGGCCAAAGGACTACAGGACAGCAGACAACATGGCTATGCAGGGGCAGATCCTGCCAAACCAACCTGGTGGAGTTCTATGACTGGGTAACTAGGCAACTGGACAGGGGCCATGCAGTGGATGTCCCATATCTGGACTTCAGTAAGGCATTCGACTTTGTTCCACAGGGAAGGCTGAAGCAAGTTAGTAGGCACAGGGGCAAGTGCAAAGCTGGTGAGATGGGTAGGGAACTGACTTCAGGGAAGGCAACAGAGGGTGGTGGTGGGTGGGGAGCTCTGACACCCATGGGTAGTGACGGCGGTGTTCACAGGGCTCCAGTGTTGGGACCAGTGTTGTGTGGGATATTCATTGCAGACATATCATTGGACATCAAGAGCAAGATCAGTCTGTTTGCTGATGATACCAAGGTAGGAGCAGTGGTGGATGATCTAGGGGATGCCAGGGTTGCAGGATGATCTGGCAAAGCTTGAAACTTGGTCAGACACCTGGCATTAAACCCCAGTTGCCAAAAGTGCAAGGTGCCGCATTTTGGGATGAAGAACCACAGGAGGAGTTACCAGCTAGAGGAGTGCAGCTAGCCCGGACAGAGAAGGATATGGGGGTGCTCATTACAGGGTCAATGAACAACTCAGCACAATGTAGGAAGGCAGCTGCAAGGCCAACAAAATGCTGGGTTGTAGTTCAAGGGCTATACCTCGGTGATTCTGCCACTGTATAGGTCATTAGTTAGACCACACCTGGAGTACTGCGTGCAGTTCTGGTGCTCGTATCTGAAGAGGATATTAAGTTACTGGCGGGGTGCAGCGAGGGCAACAAAGATGATCAAGGGGCTGGGGACTTATCATATGTGAGGAGGCTGAGGAGTTGAACATGTACTCACTGGAGGAGAGGAGGACAGGGGACATGACTGAAACCTTTAAGTACATGAAAGGAATAAATAAGACGGGTACAGAGGGGCTGTTCAAAGTAAGGGAGGGCCATGATATGAGACTGGAGGGAGGAAGGTTCAGGAGGGAGATGAGATACTTTTTAAAGAGAGGGTGGTAGCTGGGTGGAATGCATTACTGGCAGAAGTGTATCCAATAGAACAATGGACTGCTTCAAAGGGGATGGGACAGGACAAGGGGAGGGTCAATGAAGGGGAGGGTGGAAGGAGGGGCAGCTGCAGAATAAGGGGTGCTAGCTGCACATTGAGCAGACTTGATGGACCTCTAGGCCATTATCTGCTGGCAAATTCATATGTTCGTATCTGGAGTCTACTGGGATGAAGCTCGAACCCATTTCAAAACAGGTGGGGTATCCCTCACTGAGATACTGGACATGGGATTCCCCAGGAGGCCTTTCCTGTGGCTGAAGCCATTGTTGGCCTGGCCCTGGAGTTGTGGCAGCGGCCAGCATCTTGTCCACACCTTGGCCAGGATGGCTCGAAAGGTTCTGGTCCCTACGGTTCGCTGTTGGTTTCTCTGAGCACCCCTCTGCAGAGGGGTTAGTGACCAATAGTGTTTTCCGTCAACGCTCGGGATGTGGACAACCGCCCGATAAGGAATCCAAAAGGTGGACTACTCTGGGCGGAAGGTATACACTGCTTCCTCCCTAGGCCTCGGCCAGGCTAGCTCGGCCGCTCTGATAGCACACTTTTCACACGCTTCTTTTGGGCTCCCTGGATGAGGTGATTCCTCATCTCGGCTGACCTTCAGATGACGGTCAAGCAGGTGTGGCATCAGGGAAGGGCAGTAGCTAAACAGCAGCTCCAAACTTCATTGGACATTGCTGATTTGTGTGCCCGGTCAGTAGCGGCCGCAGTGGCCATACACCGCAGAGCTTGCTGCAGATCTCCACCTTCACGGCAGATATCCTGCACAAGCTGACAGGACGCTCCTTCCTGGGTAACGACTTGGCCGGGCCAGGGTGGAGTGTCGCCGCCAACAGATCGAGAAGTCAGTGCCACCTTGGACTTGGTCACGTCTGCCCAGAAGGCAAAGGCGCCAGCAGCAGCGTTGGCCCTTTGTCCTCAACCCCTGTGGCACTCTGGCCAGCAACTCCAGCATCAGGGCCAGCAGGCTCACTCTTGGCACCTGAAAGCCAAGCCTGCTGCTTCAGCAGAAAGCCTGGAGGAAAAGGCCCAGGAGGTTAGCTAGTAACCTTTCCAGTAGCTTGGAAGCAAGGGAAAGTAAGGAAATAGGCCTGTAGTTGGACAGCTGACCAGGGCTGCCCCTTAAGATTGGGACAACCTGGCCAGCTTCCAAGTCTTAGGAATAGTGATAGAAGAAACGGATCAGTTAAACAGAAATGTGAGATCTTCAGCTATTTGGAAAGCTTTATATTGTAACATAATTGAGGTCAACCCATCTGGACTGCAACTTTTGCTGGAGTTTAAATCCAGGAGGAATTCCAGTACTTCGGACTGTTCTATTTTAAAGGGAGTACCTCCTTTCTCTTGTTCCATAGGGTTTTCAGTGACTGCTCCGTTTGCCGAAGAAATTTCCAGATCCCAAAAAATATTTGTATTCCCTTCCAAATTCTTCATCAGGAGAAATTTTGAATAGCTGTATTAAATATAGTTTGGCTATTTAGGTTCCTGATAATAGATCAGAACTTTTTGGGGTCTCGTGCTGCTTCTGGTGTTCCATCCCCCATAGAAGACTTTTTTGCTTCTCTTACCCCACCATATCTTTTAATCCTTAGTCTCTATAATATTCCAAGTCCGCTGGTGCCCTAGAAAGCCCTGCCTTCTCCTGTGCCTTCTTTTTATCTTGTGTTATTTTTCGTTAGATGGGATGAGAACCAGAGCTGATCTATGCTTGACTTTCCTGGTCTTAATAGGCAGGTGTTTGTTAATCACTGCCATTAATTTAGTAATGAAATGCACCCATCCCTCATCAATATCTGGGATCATTTAAGTCTCTCCCAGTTTAGATTTTCTGAATCAAAAACAAAAGCCAAAAATGAAATCCTTAAATGTTATAAATCTGATAAATGTAGGTGGCCGATTAATCTTGCTTTTGCTCTAATACAGTATACCTCATTGTGGTCACTAAATAGGTCGACAACACAACTTACACCATGTAATTTATATGGACAGTTGGTCAGGACCCAAATCAGTTAGTGAGGAGTTGTCAGGGTTTTTGGGATTTACGCCAGTGGGTCCACAGGCAATTGTTCTAATCTAAGACCTAAAGCAACTGATCATATATCTTTAGATTTTGCTTGGTCCAACCAATCAGTGTTGAAGTACCTAATCAAAAGTAACTTCGTGTGTGTGTGTGTGTGTGTGTGTGTGTGTGTGTGTGTGTGTGTGTGTGTAAGGTGTGTAAGATGAAGAAAGTAATATATCTGAAAGGATCAGCATGGTCTGCATTGAATATTTAGGTGGCCTGTAGCCTCCAAATAGTAGTTTTTCTGTGTGTAATTTAATTTCTCAGGCCAGGTATTCACAATTAGAACCAACTCCCAAATGAAAGTCGTTTGAGTAAAAATGTATCTGCATAATTAACATGGATCCCCCCATTCGCTGCCCTATCACTCTTATGGAGTTAAACCCTTCGCTATCTAGTGAAGCGCCCTCTTGCCAGTTACTTAACCAGGCTTCAGTAAAAATCATGAATTCAGGTTCATAATCTAAAGGAAAGTCCTAATCAAATCCAGTTTAGGAAGGCTGCTCCTTTGCATTAGAATGAACAGATAAAATACCCCTTCTGTTTTTCAAGTCATGGGCAGATGGGCAGGATTAGAAACAAAAGAAGTTGAAGGCGAATAAGGACACAGGGGCCCATCAAGTCTGCCCATTTTTCTACCTTATGAATGTGCCATAGGCCTTTGATCTGTCAATGGCCTATCTAATCATACTCATCTGTATTGCTCCTCTATGCTCATCCCATGCATGTTTGAAGCCCTGAACTGTATTCATATCCACCACTTCCTGAGGTAGGCCATTCCATGCATCCACCACCCTTTCTGTGAAAAGAACTTCCTCACATTACCCCTCAATCGGCCTCCTCTGAAGCCTTACCTACTGCTTTAGTGGTCTGCTTGGATGATTTCAGGTCATCTGTGAGATGATGATGACTAGTCTGTTTCTTCCCTTGTGATTGCCAGCAACTCCCTCCCAGCCTATAGGTAGCTCGAGTTCCTCTTCCCTATGTGCATGATCTTTCACTTCTTTCGTTAAACCCCAGTTGCCACGCTTCTGACCATTTTGCTAGTTTATCCAGATCTCTTCTCATTCTGCCCACCCCATCTGGATCATCTACTCTGTTGCAGATCTTGTGTCATCTGCAAACAGGCAAACCTACCCTCCAGTCCATCTGCAATGTCACTGATGAAGATATTGAAAAGGACTGGCCCCAGGACTCAGATCCCTGAGGTACCCTACTTGTGACTTGCATCCTTTATAACTGTATACCGCTTACCACCACTGTTTTCTGCCCACCAACCAGTTTGCCACCAAGTTTACCAACCTCTGACCAACCCCACCACCCAGCTTATAAATCACTCTTCTACATGGAATAGTATGAAAACTTTGCTGAAATCAAGGTAGGCGACATCAACTGCACTCCTTGGTCCACCACTCTGATTACCCAGTCAAAGAAATCTATGAGATTAGTTTGACAGGATCTTCCTGTTGTAAACCCGTGCTGTCTTGGATCCTGTGCTCCTGTGAATTCAGGTGTTGCACTATCCTTTCCTTAAGAGGATTTTAGGGATTAAGGCTTTCACTGCATTGTAGTTAGCACAGTAGAATACAGATCCTAGACAAAATTCTTATTCACAGCTGACATCACAGCCAGGAAGAGAGGTGTGTTTTCTAGATCCCCATGGAGATATTTTTCCTCCTGCAACCTGGCAGCATATCTCAGCTTTCTGCGGTCTGCGACCCTTATACTACCCAATGCTCTGGGCCCTGTTCCCTATGGATTACCCTCCAAGCGATATCTGTAGCGGGCCCGGTAGCATTGTGATGCTCTGAGGCGGAATACTGCAGAGGCTTCATCTCAGGGCGTCAGTCGCTTTTTCCCTTTTTCTGGTGTCCCTACACTCCATGGCCAAGACGTCGGCACCCCAATGCCACGTTCTTGCATCTCCGCTGTCCAGCACTGCCCCTATTCTCCACCAGGAGGCAGCCAAGGAGCAGGGTGACAAACCACCTGCCCCAGAAGAGGAGAGCTGTTGTGGGATGCTCAATCCTCTCCCTCCCTGCTGACCCCGGCAGCCCGAGCTTGTGCCTCAACCCTCAGCTCCACTGGGCCTGCCTTTTCTGTATCTCGTTAACCCAGTATCCACCCATCCCAGTAGCTAAAGCACAGCTTCTAGTCTTGTATGTTAATTTATTTAAGAAATACTAATTTTTCTGAACAAAAATAACCCACTGGAGTACCTTCAACCACTTCGTAGTAGGTTGGGGTCTGTGTCCCAGTGCTAAATCTAACAGGTCTATCCCATTCATCCATATGTCCTTTTGACACTGTCACCCTGTATCTCCCAAGGTGATATTCCATCACCGGTGCGACGCCATCTGTGCACCGCTAGATAGTTCAAGACTCACAGTGGCATACTGATTGTTGGAGCACTGTACAACCAGATCGCTGCATCAGTGTTGCTGTCCCTCCCTGATAACCCCTACCACGGAGTTGACTGTATTAATGTTTTGGGGGTGGGGGAAGCTCCCCTTTGGTGGGGGGTGCAGTGGGTGGCGCACCCACAAGCAGCCTGGATATGTCCTGGTGCTTTGGGCGAGATGGTGGTCTGGTGGCACAATTGCCAGGTGGCGTGGTTGCTGTTGGCATTTTGGTGTCATCCTAATGATGGCTGCCTGTTTGGGTGTCATGGCGGCGTGGGCAAACCCCCAAGGTAAGGATCCAACTATAAGAGATAAAACAGGATTTGCAAAAGCCCCATTGAACTGCAGTGACAGCTTCAGTAATTTTGTAGTTCAATTAAGTTTTATACCTTATTGATAACACACAGCGTACAAAAACAGAATATAATTTAAGTACAATTTCTAAAGGGAGGCAGTATAGCACAGTGGTTTAAGGCTCTGAGCTGCAAACCTGGAGACCTGAGTTTGAATCCCACAGCCTCCACTTGCATACTGTGTAACCCTGAGCAAGTCACTTAACTTCCTTGTGCTCCCTGGTCGCACCTGTAAACAAGCTTTCAGCTTAGTGTGTCTCTCCTGATTAAAAAAATAGATAAATAAAATAAAACCCTATCATTTACAACCTACATAAGAAACTCAAAATGAAACTTTATAAATTCTAGCTTATAACACCATAAACCAATCTATTATAAATTAAAATAACAACACTAAATTTGTTATAAACATTTAATTAAAATAACTAATAAACTTCATAAAATTAAACCACATGGGTAATTACTAAAATTCAGGTAGTCCAGCTGAAAGGTAGCACACAGTTCCATACCTCTCAGTGCTTCTTATAATCAAGTCTCATGCCTAAAGATTTTTTTGGTTGGGAAGACTGATAGTAAAATAAACAGTTCTTGTGATAAAACCTTCACACAAGAATGACTTCTGGGAAGGTGTCCAGTGCTGTTGGATGCAAAATTTTCTTTCAAGGCGCTTGTGCCACTCATGCTAGCGGCACAGAGCTCATGGTGTGGGGCAGCACGGGATTTCACGAACAGTCAGACCTGCCCCTTGTGACATTTCCTGCTGCTAGCTTGCTGCCGAGGCCCCTGGCCAGCTAGGCAGGCACTTGACACGTATAACAGGAGTACCAGGAAAAACTTGAAAATGGCAGCACTGTGGGAGTGAAGAGGAGGGTTGCAGCCTTGCTGGCTGGATTGCAGCTGGTCTGTCTCTCCTTGATTGTCATCACAGCCCACCAGAGCGGCAGTGGTAAGAAGCAGCACTAGTACTGGGTGGCACATGGGGATGAGGCTTATTCTTCCAGGCATACAGTATACTGCTGCCTGCTTGGCTGCTGCCAGGTGCATCCTGATCAAGATTTTCAGGTCTGGTGCCTGGTCCACTGTGCACACATTTATTCGCTGTATGTCATCGGCGCAAGTCGCGATGCTGTTTGAATCCTCAGTCCTCCAGTCTTGTTTTGCCAAAGAGTGGTGCTCTTCTGCCCCCTCCCACCACCACCACCACACACTTCAGAGGACTGCTAGAGTCTGCCTAAGTGTGAATAGTAGAAGTTGGTAGAAGTAGGTTACTTACCTTTAACCATATTTCTCTGGTGTTTGGTTCACATCTGCATAACTTCGCCCAACCTCTCTGACGAAGTGGTGCACAGGCATCTGCTTCCAGCATAGAGGACCTGACGTCTGTGGCAGTGGCGCTTGACATGGAGTAGCCAAGCTTGAAGATGTTTGCTGACTGAGAGCCCTGCTGAACTGCCTAAATGTGGATGTGACTTAAATTCCAGTAGTAGAACAATGGTTACAGGTAAGTAACCTTCATGTCCCCTTTAGTGGACCAGCACTGTTGAAATTTTGCAATCCTTGATACATGCATGGTTTAAAGTACTATCAAGTATTCATGTTTGCTTTTCCCCCTCTTGTTTTCATCTTTAGATGTGTTCTTTATGCCACCATCCAGGAGCTACCATTGGTTTGTGATGTAAATACCTGTCTGAGGACATATCATTACTTCATGCATTACGATAAGCACAAATTAAAGAAAAACCATCCCAAGGCCTCTTCATGTAAGTACTGTTTTTGTCTGTAAACTTGGGAAATGATTAGATAATCTAGGACAGCCTTGTTAAAGGTGATAGGAAACAGTTTTTCGCCTCTAGATGCCCTCCAGTTGTTAGCTGGCTCGAGTGTTCTGATATGTTTTGACCTTATCTGTTAAATTATTAAATTTAATTTTGTTGCCTTTTAACTACCTGAATCCCTTTCACCTCAGCAGTTGCTGCTGTCTTTTCATACTCGAAACATTCTATGACGTCAGAAACTCCCATTCCAGGCCATTCAGATAAATAGCATGAATGGGAGTTTCAGATGTCATAGAACGTCTTAGAAATATGAAAATCAAGTGCAATAGCTGGTGAGGAGAGTGGCCTATATAGATCTGAGGGCACCCAAAGCTAGGTTATTTATCAAAAAATCAAGGCATATCAGAATACATAACTGGCATGAAAAGGAAGATGGAAGGGCAGTTACCTATGTATAAGGCTGGGTTGAGGAGGCTTACATCACAAGTACTGGGCTCAACGTCTTTATTTTCTCTGTCTGATATTGTTTTTTGCAGGGTATATTCTCTGTTAAATTGTTGTACAGGTTGTCTTGCTGAAAGGAAGGTCAGCTCTCACCGTGGTGGTGGGTCAGAGCTTGTAGCTGATTGTTTCTGGGGGCATGGGTTTGGTCCTACCCTTCTGCCCCTTACCCTGCCCGCCCCAAGGGTATTATTCCTTTATACAGAGGTTCTGACATCACTTCCTCAAGAGGGCAAAGGGCAACAGCTGTCATATCCTTAACAGCCCAGCACACTGCATGGAATGTAAATGGAGCGCACACTAACAAATAAGACAAATAAAATATTAGGAAGGGAGAGAGACATGTGCGTGGTGGTACAATGCACTGGCTGTGGGCGGCAGTCTTCTGGGAGACATTCTGGAGGCTACGATGCTGCCTATTTTCAGGCAACTCTCTACTCTGAGGAAGGAGGTTGCCTGTCTCCAGACTGACCTGACAGGGTAGAAACCTCCCCACCCAGGTAACACCAGGCGCAGCTGCCTCAGAGGTAGCTAAGAAGAGAGAGCAGTTGGACCACGGTGGGCTCTGGGAGGGTGAGGGTGGTGGAAAAGAGGTGCAGCCCTCCAGTTGTACCTCTCCACAAATCTTACACTGTTCTGGCGGTGTGATTACTCATGGAGGCACCTGCAGTGAGGACCAAGGAGGATGCTGGGAACCTCCACGAGGGAGACCCACAGGAAGGTGGCTGAGGACACCATAGGGGAAGGAAGCAGCTCTTGGTGGTGGACTCAATTGTTAAGGGGTAGAGCAGGGGAGAGGGAGGTGAGTGCCTGCCCGGCGCCAAGGCTTGGAGGGACAGGAAGCGAGTCCTCAGGATCATGGAAGCAGCTGCATGGAGAGGGAGCTGGACATAATTGTCCACCTAGGAGAAATTACATGGCTGGGCATGGGATCAGAGCATTGCAGGAGGAGTTTGTGGGGTTGGGGAAGGGCCTTGAGCAAAGTAGCACCTACACGGTAACCTTCTTGGATGGTACCACCTGTCTATGGCATGGGTGAGACTAGGGTACTCTGCACCATTCGATTCAATGAGTGGTTGAAAACCTGGTGCAGAGTACAGGGTTTCTTCATTGGGGACTGGGGGTCCCTGGAGGATACAGGCTATACTGGCCACGATGGTCTGCATCTGTCGGGAGGAACCAGGCTCTCTAGGTGATGGGTTTAAGGGTGCTTCATTGGCAAGCTTTAAACTAGCCAGGGGCAGCACTGATAAGAAGCAGGGGAATTCCCAGCCTCTCCCACTAAACAGAGGTAACTAAGCGAGGTAAACACCAAGGTAGAGAGGTCGATAGGGAGCAGGACTGAGGTAAATGTAGGCAAGGCAGTAAGGGCAGGGATGGGGCTACAAGGGTAAGGCCCTCAAAAAGCGGAGGGTGATGAGTAGCAGTGCCCGTAATCTGGGTAACAAGCTTCCTGAACTGGTGGTCTTGATGGAAGAGGACATCTGGATGTCGTGGCAGCACAGAAACTTGGTACATGGAGAACCATGACTGGGATGTCGCATACCACGCTCTACAGGAGGGACAGGGAGGGTACAAGTGAAGGAGTAGCTCTACATAAGGGAAGGGATCAAAGCAGTGGAACTAAAGGGTAAACATGGGGAGAAGAGGCACTGTGGGTCACCGTGGAGACAGAAATTGCACCACTATTGCATGGGGTTGTATACAGACCCCCATTGAGAGATGGACAAAATGATAGAAGGCATCCTTAGAATGGCAAAAAAAAGGAGATATTGTTGACAGGGGACTTAGATATGCCAGATGTTGACTGGAGCACATTTGCTGCAGCCACATCCAACAGTAGGGTCATTCTTGTTGCCGTACAGGGACATGCCTCCAACATCTAGTGTTGGAGTACACTCATCGAGAGAGCAATCTTAGACCAGGTGTCTCAAATGGGGACTGAGAGAGGATCACAGATTTAGAAGTGGGTAGCCATCTGAGAACAAGACCACCCAAACAGTGTGGTTAATAATAAACACAGCCATAGAGTCAAGCCATACAAAGTGAGGGTACTGGACTTTGGGAGGGCTGACTTTGCTAAAATAAGGTGAGTGCCTAAGGCACTAGCAAATGGGCAGAAAGAGGGTGGAAGAACAATGGGGAAAAATCAAAAGCGTCACAGGCAGCAAGCCTTTGTGTGAAGCAAATGAACAAAACAAAAGGTAAAAAAAAAAAAAAAAAAAAAACCATATGGTTCTCAAAAGAGGTGGCGGGAAGGTTAGGAGAAAAGATAGCATTCAGAAGTATAAGGAATCACAGAAGGAGCATGACAGAACTGTATCAGTTAAAGCTGAAGGCGGGGGAGGCAGTTAGAATAGCGAAGTCCCAAACTGAGGAAAATATGGCCAACTCCATTAAGAGGGGATAAAGCCTTTTATAGATGCATTAGGAGCCAAGAAAGACCAAGGGAGGGATAATGAGGCTTAATAAAGGGAAGGGAGGTGGGCAGAGGGTGACAGTGAAAAGGCAGAGATACAGAACAAATACTTTTGCTCAGTATTCACAAAAGAAGAGGTTGAAGTACCTAAACCAAACAATGAAGCACTCTGAACCGGAGGGTGTCGATACCAGTCCATTCACAGAAGAAAGGGTCCTGAAAAATTCCTAAAACTCAAGGTGGACAAAGCAATTGGGCCTGATGGGATTCACCCAGAATTCTAAAAAATTAAGGGGAGACCTAGTGACACCACTGACTACGCTTTATAACAAATCATGGGAGGAGGATGGTGTGGTACCTGAGGATTGGAGGAGGGCGGATGTGATTCCCTTCACAAAAGTGGGAGCAGGGCAGAGGCAGCAAACTACAGACCTGTAAGTTTACACCTCAGAAGTAGGAAAATGATGGAATCACTTCTGAAAGAAAGAATTATTGAGTACCTAGAGGCCAGTGGGGCACGGGACCCAAGACAGCATGGATTCACAGCGGAAGGCCATGTCAGACAAATCTAATTTATTTCTTTGACTGGGTGACCAAAGTAGTAGACCAGGGAGGGCTATGGTTATGGCCTACCTAGACTTTAGCAAGGCATTTGGCACAGTCCCACACAAAGATTAATAAAGAAGTTAACCAGCCTGGGAGTGGGTCCCTGGGTAGTAGCCTGGGTAACAAAGTGGCTGGACAACAGGATGCAGAGGTAATAGTAAGCGGAGTACACTCTGAAGAAAGGGGTTACTAGTGGGGTATTGCAGAGTTCAATACTGGTACCAGTCCTATTTAATGTCTTTATAGGTGACATTATGGAAGGGCTGGAAGAAAAAGTATGCCTCTTTGCAGATGACATAAAGATCTGCAACAGGGTTGATACATGGGTGGGGGATGAGAGGGACTTGGCAAGGCTAGAGGAATGTTCAAAAGTATGGCAGCTTAGATTGGTGCAAAGTAATGCCCTGGGAAACAAAACCCAGGGAAGAGTACACAATGGGAGGTACTAACAACAACAAAAATGAAAAGGGACGTGGGGTAGTCATTTCAGATGACCTTTAAAGGCAAGCAGTGTGAGAAGGCAGTAAGGAGGGCTTGGGAGGGATACTGGGATGCATAGGAGAGGTATCACCAGTAGAAACCAGGAAGTTGTTATCCCTCTGTGCAGACAGTTGGTGAGACCTCATCTAAAGTACTGCGTGCAGTTCTGGAGACCCCATCTCCGCAAGGACAAAGGCAGGATAGAGGCAGTCAGAGGAGAGCAACTAAAATGGTGCAGGGTCTGTGCCAGAAGCCATAGGAAGAGGGACTAAAAAGAGCTTAATATGTATACCCTTGGGGAAAGAAGGGGGGCCATAATAGAAACTTTCAAGTACCTCAGTGGAATCAACAAAGTCCAAGAGGGTAGCATCTTTCAGAAAAGAGATGTGCAAGAACAAAAGGCACAATTTGAAGTTGAGGACAGCTCAGGGGCAACGTGAGGAAGTAGTTTTTCTTGAAAGGTGGTGGACATGGAATGGTCTTCCTGGGAAGATCATGGGGTCCAAAAAGTGGGGGAATTCAAGAATGCGGGACAAACATAAGGCAGTTATAGTGGGGAGAAGGAAGTAGGCTGTTGGTTAACTAGGATCTGCAGCTTATCTAGTAGGTGAGAAATGGGCAGACTAAATTGAGCCAAGCGGTCCTTATCTGTTGTCAAAGTTTCTGTGTTTAAAATAATTTCCTATCTCCTTTGAGAGACCTACCTGTGTTTCCAGTTGTTTTGTGTTAAAAATGTTATGTGAACTAAGGCTAGCTATAAAGTATAAAACTCGTTCTATTATGCGGGTAGTTTTGATCCCCAGATTCATTTTGCAACTCCTTTGTTTAATCTAGGTTGCTGCCACGTAAAACCAGAAATGCTTGGCTCTCAAAAACAGCAATAGAAAGAGAATTCAGTCTACAAGTCATCTTCACAGGGTAACTCCATACAGCCACATTACATTGGACTATAAGCTGGTTGGTTAGGGACTCTGGAAGCTTTGCAAGATTAAGCTGCCCATGTCGACTCTTACCTACATGCACACCTTTGGCACACATGTTCGCTTATATAATGTGGGTGGCCCACAACTACCTAAGTTCTTTTCTCTCACCATTGGGAGAATGGACATCGAATCAGTAGAAGTATTTGTTTTCTTTTATTAAAGAAAAATGTTGGTTGTACATACAGTTGCTTATAACACATACATAAGACATAACCATGTAATAGTCCAGTTTAGCAGGTATGTACACATTGCTGATATCCAGTTGATGTTTTGGATCCTCCCAGTAAATGCATCCATTACTGGTGGCTGCTGAATGTCGGACTTGTACACAGAGGTCCAGCATCAGTCAGTGATATTGGGAACTTATGGGTTGTAACATCCCAACCAAAGCGTTGGTTTTAACAGTATTACTAACTTGTAGGTGCTTTGGGTGACTTGCTATGGAGCAAGTGGGTCATGTTCAGGGAGGGGGACCAGTCTGTACATGGGGAGCCTCTCATCATTTCCTTTCTGGTTCCTGCTGCCCCAAATCTACTGCTGCTTATAGTAATGCATCTTGGTCCTCGTCCTCTAAAGTATGTCCCCTGGTGAAGTATTTTCTGTCTGTGATTTTCTGCAGACAGTAATTGTTTTCATCTGGCAGCTACTCCTTCGTGAAAGTCATTGCTAGTGTATATAGCCCTTAAGTGCTTTTTCAAATTGTCAATGCAGAAAGCGGATTTATCAAGAAGGCGGTCACAAGTTTAGCGTTTATTTAGGCCTAGCCCATAATGTAAAAACCTGATGTGTGCCAGATTTTACCAGGCTGTGTGGAGACAGTCATATAAAGACCAGGAGGATTTTGTTGAAAAGCTGGCTAGAAGATACTGTAGTACTCACCAGTTTGCTGAATTTGACAACACTAGCTAAACTGAAAATGCGGCGACTGTTAAAGGGTCAAAATTTGCACATAAATTGACACCATTTTTATCTTGCTTCACCACTTGCTGTATGCAGAGTGGTGTTTGCTTTCTCTCCCTCTGCTTCTCTTTGCTTGATTGTTTGGGTGGGTTGGCCCCAGTCCTTCTGTTGGTGGATTTTGAGAACACCATTCACTGGCGGGAAACCACTGCCCACATGATATAGATGAAGCAGTGCATAGTCACTGCATTTAGGTATGTCAGTGTGGACAGCCCCATCTTGCAAAAGCTCCCGTGATGTCCTGACACCAATGGCTTATAGTCTGATGTAGTATAGCTCTATGGAGATGCTCTGAAAGTCTATTACTGTTTAAGTAATGAACCTTACTTTACTCTGATCTTCCTTTTCACTAAAACAGACACCCTTCAGCTTAATTTGCTTGTGTTAAAGCAGAAGTATCGTTAAGGGAAAAATTAATTATATAAGTGGGGTTTTATGTTTGTTTTTGTAATACACTGCAGAAACACTGTGTCCATTTTCTTTACATTTTACTTCATTCCTGAATGGAGATGTGTGGTTTTAAATGTTCCTGCATACTTGCACGCCAACTGTGACTAAATTAAACATCTTGGTGTAATACTGTGCTGTTTACAATTAGAAAACATGCTAGCAACATACTAATCCATGCACAGTAGGAATCTCTATGTGTGGTTAAAAATTAACCTCAAGAGAAGACATTTTTAAAAATTGACTGTGACTGCAATCTTAAAGTTGTTAATAATTACATTAGTAAAAAAGCTGTTTTTAAAATATCTGAAGAAATTAAAAATACACTAACGATTAATGATAAATTTAACCGCCAGAAATACATTTCACACCCTAGGAATCCTCAATATGCTTAAACTAGTGCAGTCATCCTCCTGTGTTAACTGCCCCAGAAAAATGGTAACGTACGTAAATGATGGAACCCCTCATTGGCTCGTACAGTTTCAAACTGCTGCCCTTAGTAACTGCTGTGTTCTGATAACGCCTCCGCCTGCTAGTCTGGACACCTCTGAGAGATCTTCTCAGCTTCCATTTACCGATTTGTTTTCTGGTGTGGTAGTGTTCTATTACTTAATTTTTCAATTGTTGCCCTTATTGAGGTGAGTTAGCATAGTTTGAGTCTGGTTTTGGTCTTTTTAGCGGTTCTGGGAAACGAGGAACTGCTGCTTTTCAGTGTTTTTTTTTTTTGCAAGACTTTTGATATTTTACTTCCCAGGAACTGAAGTGCTATATAGATATAAAACCCTTTTTTTTTTTTTTTTTTTTTTGAGTTCCTTTCCTGTCAGGAACTGAGTGTTTTGTTGGTTCCCTGCATTTAAATCCTGTCAGCTAACCAATCATTTTTATTTGTTTACATAGTGTTTCGGTCAAAGGAACTGACCACTTTTTCTTTGTGTTTTCTGTAGTGCCCGACACTTCCTGTCGGACACACCAAAGCAGAAAAAGAAGACAGTACCTACTGGTTTTTAAAATTGTATTAACTGTGTGGCCAAAGCTGACAGGCACGATTTGTGCATTGTATGTCTGGGGAAACTAGTCACATATTTGCTAACTGTGACATTTGTAAGACATTTTGTCCCATAACTTTGAGAAAGAGGGCTAAAAGCTAGAGGAAATGTCCATTCCTCCTCTCCTTCCAAGCCCACTGAAGAGGCTTCCTCCTCTAAAAGATAAAAGACCCAGTGGATAAACCCACTGAGAAACTTGATTCTTTAAAATCCAAGAGACCAGTGTAACTGGCTGCTGAACTGGTTCCTGCTAAAAGAAAGCACAAAGAAAAACATGTTGTTGCACCTCCTGCTGAAAAAGCAAAGGAGCTCTCAGCAGACGGACCAACAATGCCCTTGGCTGAGGACATTGCCAAGGCCTCACAGATCCCCAGACCCTCCAGGCTACTCTGTCCTTTGGTTCTCCATCTGTTCCTGCTTCAGCTCTCCCCACTCAGGAACTGGTCTACCTATGTGAGGAACTAGAGGAGGAGGAGGAGAAAACCCATAGAGTCTGAAGTCTCCCCAGAGCAGGACCTCTGTCCCTAACCTCTGCCCCCCATCCCATGGGGACCGGAGGATTTCTTCTCTCTCAATACTTTTGTGAGACAAATAGTTGAAATCCTCAGTCCCTCCATTCAAGATAAGGTGGAGGATGAGGAAGAAGCAGACTTCTTGGATGTGATTGGTCTCACCCACTAAGACTTTTGCTGCCAGTCCATAAGTCCCTGAAGAAAGCTGTTTTAAAAATTCTGAAGACTGCCACTGGTTTCAGGGGTAGACAGAAAAGTGGATAAGAAATATCAGCTAGATAGAACTAATGCTGATTTTCTGTTTACGCATCCAGACCATGAGGGGTTGGTACAGGCTGCTGCATGTGATAAAGCCAGAGTGCCTTTGGCTTACCACCCACCTGATAAGGATTCCAAAAGATTGATGCTATGGGGAAGAAACATAGAAGTTGACAGCAGAAGGAGACTGCTAGGTCCATCTAGTCTGCCCATTTGTTTTAGACCCATTTTGACTCTAGTTGCCCTTTGTAGTCAGGGCTCCCTTGTGTCTATCCTGTGCATTCTTGAATCCCCACCCACAGTCTCTTGAGGCAGGCTGTTCTAAGCATCCACTACTCTTTCTGTGAAAGGATACCTAGCAGCCTCTCTTGTGGTCAGACAGGCCAATTACATGGCCTATGCAGCCCAGTATCAGAAAGCTCTTTGGGTCTACCGTCCTGGCCATGGCTGACAAGATTTCTTGAGAGATGGCAGTGGACCTGGCTGAGACAGCCAGAACAGCTCTGGATGCCACAAAATATCAATTTCACATGGCTGTGAGCACCAGCGATACTGCTGTCATGCTTATGGCACTCACTGTATCTATGGGCAGTCTACCTGGCTTAGGGCTACAAACTTGTCCCAAGATACCCAGACTAAGGCCATGGATTTCCCCTACGAGAATAATTCTTTCTGGGGACTAGACAGAGGCTCACATGAAAAAGTGGAAGAGTACAAAACCACTTGCAGAAGTTATTCTGCCAGGGACAGACCTTCCACTTCCTACAGATCCCAAGTTGGGGGAGGCAGGGGTAGAGGACCCTACTCCAGGCCCAAGAATTGCCAGACTACCAGCAGACCAGAGGATACTTTAGAAGTAGAGGCAGAAGGATTGTGAGGAGGTCCGAGACAGCACCTGGGCACAGGCACAGCCAAAACAGAACTCCTGTCGTGCTTGCACAGGTCGCCTCCCTTAACCAGTAGTTGGCAGGCTGGCTTGCATCCTCCAAGCATGAGACACCATCTCGACAGACTAGTGGGTTTGTGCGTAGTGAGCGAGGCCTGTCCCAAGTTTCAAAACACTGCCAGGCTGAGAAGCAACATTTTCACTCCAGCAACCCCAGCAAAAAGGACTTAACTGGAGTCAGAAGTCACTAACTTACTGCACATTAGAGCAGTGGAGCCTGTCCCTCTATCCCAGAGGGCAAAGGCTTCTATTCCAGGTATTCATCCACCTCCTTCACGACCTCTATGCTCGAACTGGATAGCTGCAACTCACCAATTGGATAAAGTACCTAACCTGCACCATGGCAAGAAAATAACTATGGGCCTTGCACCCCTGGAGTGTGTGTGCACTCCTGCACCCTAACAATAACCCCACTCAACCAGGGGGTCTGAATCGCAGCTCCTGTAGGTTCCATGTTGTCGTACCTCACAAGGTCAAAGGTCTTTTGTGTACTGGCGCCAGCTGGCTAAATGGTCAAAACAGTTACATCTCCTCTACCCTCCACTCCTACCCTTGGTGCATTTAAATCAAGGCTGTGCCTCTCTCTCACTGCCTCCACTAGCTAGCCCATGAATAGTTCCTTAACCTTATGCAGTTCTCTCTCTATTAGCACTTGGTTACCCTTAGCACGTACTTCCCATGTTATGTCTACGACAATGCCTCTGGCTCGCTCCTCCTCTATAGCTCTCTGCCCCCGCTTCTTCCTCTGTCTTGTCCTCTACCTCTCTGCACCTCATCTGCTGTCTCCTTGTAACCTAGCCTCCAAAACTTGTTTTGTTTCTCAGATGCTTTGTAACTCTGTTTAGCTTACACTTTTGTAACCTTGTCCTATGTATTGAATTAGTAATCTGACTTGCATGTCTTATGTTTTGAATTTTAACCTGACATAGAACCTTTGTAAAAGAGCCCTGACTCAAAGGTATTGTAATCAGACCAATAAATAAATTAAATAAAAAAAAAAAAAAAAAAACATGGGGTCTAGCGACCATCGTGGACCTCAGACTCCTGAACAAGCTTTTAACAATGCCAAAGTTTAGAATGGTCACTTTGGCTGGCTGTGATAATCCTGACTGTCCAGCAGGGGCACTGGTAGGCATCCTTGGACCTAGAGGATGTCTATTTTCACCCAGGTCAGCCCAGCCACAGAAAGTACCTAAGGTTCAGACTTCCCTCAGGTCACTACCATTTTGCAGCCATACCCTTTGGGCTAACCTCAGCCCACAGGGCATTCACAAAGTGCTTAGCCGTAGTAGTGGCTTACTTGAGAAGGCAAAGAGTGGCAGTATTCCCTTACCTCGACTGTCTGAGTTGTAGGGCAGTCCCCAGCACACCAGAGACTCTCTCTTTTGCTCTTGCTCAGAGCACTTTGGAATCTCTGGGACTCCTGATAAATGACCAGAAGTCCCAAGTGGAGCCTGTGCAGGTCCTGGACTTTATACGTGGTAGAGCTGGACACCCTGCAAGGAAGGGCATTCCTTCCCCAGGACAGGGTAAACAGTATCATGGAGCTTGCAGGTTCTTTTAAGCTAAACAGACCCAGGCCAGCAAGGCACTTCCTGCAGCTATTGGGCCACATGGCAGCAGCCACAGCTGTGGTACCAGGATCAAGGTTCCAAATGAGGGATGTCCAGTTCCACTTAAGAGCTCACTGGTCTCAAAGGAGCGACCTGTGGCCAAAATGGTGCCAGTCACAAAAACCATATTACAGGCCCTGCAATGGTGGCTAGACAGAGAGAACCTCAGGGAGGGAATTCCTTTTCGAAGGAAATACTATCTGTGGTACTCACCACAAATGCCTCCCTCTTAGGGTGGGGGCACATGCACAGCCTCACAGCCTGCAGTGCATGGTCCCCTCAGGAATCGCTTCTGCATATGTCTGTTAGAGTTCAGGGTGGTTTACCTGTCTCTTCTGTCATTCGCCTCTTCTCAAGGGTAAGGTAATGCAGGTACAGAGAGACAACACTACCACCATGTATTACATTAACAAACTGGGAGGCACCAGGTCAACCTTCCTGTGCACAGAAGCCATGAAGGTCTGGAACCTGGCCTACTCCCTACAGGTGTGTCTGTCTGCTATCCACCAGGAAAGGACAACATTCTGGCAGACTCCTCAGCAGAATCAGCCAGAACCACCAAGGTTGGTCCCTGAACACACAGGTGCTGGCATTGGTATTCAGAAGGTGGGATACACCAGAGATGGCTCTCTTGCCTCCACAAACAACCACCATGTGCCACAGTTCTCTTGCAGACCTCCAGCCTGGGGAACTCAGCCAGTGGATGCCCTGGCATTGGATTGGTCAAGCAGATTCCTTTCCTCCTTTTCCCCAGTTACTCGGAGTTCTGATAAAACTCTGGTCACAGCCTGCAGCAATGATCCTGATGGCACCAGACTGGGCAAGGCAGCCTTGGTACTTTCTCCTGCTAGCCCCTATCAGTGTCACAGCCAATTCACTTTCCTCAGAGGCATAATCTCCTGACATCCCTGCTAAGGCAGGATTCTGTATCCCAGTCTGGTCCATCCGCCTCAATGCTTGGCTCTTGGAGACTTGGAATTTGCCAGCCTGCACCTCTCTGAAGAGGTACTGAATGTCCTCGGGGTTCTCAGAAACCCTCAACCAGGAAAACTTATGCTTCCAAACGGAAGAGATTTTCTGTCTGATGTGGGCACAAAAGTATCAACCCCCTAGGCTGGGTTACCTGTCCTGTTGGACTACCTTACCCATTTGCATTCTCTGGGCTTTAGACCTTCTACCCTGAAGGTACACCTAGCTGCAATCTCAGCATACATTTCAGCTGGAAAGGACAGGTCTATGGCATATCACCCTGTCTTTAGGAAGGTCTTTAAGGGGCTTCTTCACCTCCACTCTTCCCTTAGGGAGCCAGTCCCATCTTGAGACCTGAATATTTGTGTTGCCAGGCTCATGGGACCCCCACTGCAGACCTAAAGTATGTGACCTGGAAGGCTGTTTCTTGGTAACCATTACTTGACTAGAACAAGGACGTGAGCTACAGGCCCTGTGCACAGACCTGAAATATATTTCCTTCCACAGGGATAGAAGGCGGTGCTCAAGACTAGTAGGAAATTCCTTCCTAAAGTGGTTTCAGATTTTCATCTGAATCGGTCCATAACATTACCAGTGTTTTTCACTGTTTAATTCCAGCTCAGGAGATGGAAGTTGCATATCCTGGATGTCAGAAGGGCTCTTGGCCACTACCTTGACAGGACAAAGCCTCCAGGCGGAGCATACCCAGTTGTTTCTCACCTATGGGGTAAACCAGCTTCCGGGAGAACTATTGCATGCTGGATAGTGGCCTGCATACAGTTCTGTTACAGTAAAGTTGGTAAACAGCCCCTCCCGGGCCTAAGGGCACATTCTGCCAGGGGTACAGCTTGCATCAGTAGTTGCAGCAAGAGACATTCCCTTACTGGAAATTTGCAAAGCAGCTACAAGGAAAACTGTTCACATTTTCACCAAGCACTTCTGCTTGGTCATACAGTCCAGAAGTGATGCCAGATTTGGCACAGCAGTCCTACAGAACCTTTTCTCTAAATAGGTTCTGTACTCCAACTCAAAGATACTGCTTGGTAGTCTGCATTAGTTTAAGCATACTGAGGATTCCTGAGGTTTGAAGAAAAATTACTTACCATAGTAATTGTGTTTTCTTCCAAGGGACCCCTCGGTATGCTTGAAGCTCCCACCCTGCTTCCCTTCCAGAACCAGGAAAAGGGGTCTCATTCTATTCTGAATTAATACTGGTCACGATCTGTTATATATTTGTTCTGGTTTCTTGTTGGATTTCAGTATGTGCTGTCTTCTTTGTCCCTTCTTACAGGATCCATGGTTTTGGGGATTCTTAATGTAGGATTAGTTTTAATTAGTCAAGCTAGTTAGAGGGTCTTTATCCTGTTCGGCTTCACAATGAATCTGAGCTTTACCGAACGCAGCAGTTACTGGAGGCAGCAGTTGAAATTGTCACGAGCTGGTGAGAGTTCCATTATTTACATACATTCCAGTCTCTCAGAGCAGTTCAATTAGGAGGCTGACTGCATTAGTTTAAGCATACTGTGGGATCCCTGGAAGAAACAAGATTACTATGGTAAGTAATTTTTCTTCTTGACCACTCCTCAAGTTTCCTAGATGCCTGTCCATTCTTTCCACCCTTTGTTCACCATTACAGATTTTGGTGTCGTTTGCAAAAGGCATGCTTTCCCTTCCAGTTCATATGCAGTGTCACTTATGAAGACATTGAAAGGACCAGTCCTATTACTGAGCTCTGCAACACCCTGCTAGTCACTCTTACATCAATAGAGTGAGTGCCATTAACTCACCACCCTATGTCTCCTATCCATTAACCAGTTTCTAATCCAATTCACCACTTTGAGCCCACCTGTAGGCTACTCGTAGCCATGTCCACCCACCACCCCTCCCCACCCCAATCTGTTTCACTAGTCACCAGTGAATGAAATAAATTGTCTGCCCCCCAATGAATCCACATGCTGCCTTTGATCCAGTTAACCTGTTGAATTCAAGATATTCTGCCAGCCTTTCACTTTATCAGTGTTTCCATTAATTTCCCCATTGCTGAGGTGAGGCTTACCAGCTCATAGTTGATGGCCTTTCCCTGCTTCTGTTATGATAGAGAGATAATGTCAGCTCTCCTAGTCCTCCAGAACTATGCCTTTTCCAGAAGCTGATGAATAAGGCCATCAGTGAAATGGCCATCACCTCCCGGAGTTCTTTTAGTACTCTTGGGTGTATTACATCTAATACCATAGCCTTGCCCATTTTCAGAGCTGCAGGTCTCTTGGACTCTTTCCTCTGAAAATGGACTTGTAGTCCACCTCCTGTCTCCCTTTGTCCCTGCTGCTCCCTGATGGTCTGCCCCCCCAACCCAACTTTGAAGACTGACCAGAAGTATCTGTTGAGGATGTCTGCTTTAACTTGGTCCCCTTATGGCAGTCTCCATCTGCCACCCTCCATATCCTCACTGTACCTGCCCGTGCTTTCCTGTTCTTACTTCCGTACCAGAAGAAAGTCCTGTCCCCATTTGGATATCCTTTCTTCTGTCTGTGCCTTTTGCCTCCCTCACTTCCTTACCTCGTCCCTCTGTTTTACCAGATTGCACCTTTCTGTCTTTCTCTGCCTTTCCTTGTACCTCCTGAATGCTACCTTTTTTCCTTCACCACCATGGCCACTTTCCTAGAGTGTTATTAGTCTCTTTTTTGCCCTTCTGCTGTTACTCACTTCCATCACGCAGAGGCTGGTTGTTAATTATGCCCTCCCTTATTTGTCCCACTGGTCCTCTACCTTTTCCTGGCAACCCCCACATACACACACAACTAGGGCAGTTTCTGAGGCAGTCGCTCATTTCTGTAAACTCCACCCTTTTTAAAATCTAGGACCCTTCGTCTTCATGTGGTTTGCATCTGCTCCTGTGCTAATGTTAAGACACTGAGCGGTGATAAGTGGTACCTAGGGGCCCAGACACTGTTTGCGCAGTGCTTTTACTGCAGGTGCACACTCTGGACTGGAACACCCAGTTTTTCTGCAGGGGTCCAGATCCCTCAAAAATGAAGTCCCCTTGAGATCTATGTCTCTGTGTTCTTGTGGGATCACCATGTTGGCTCCATTTCAGCAGCGGACTCTGGGTCTCATTTCAGTGACATGTCTGTGCCTGTGAATCTTAGTGGGTCTGTCAGTGCTTGCAGCAGAGTCTGTATTCTGAGCATCTGAAATTTGCCAGCAGATAAAGGCCCAGAGTCTATCAAGTCTGCTTCAGATGTGCAGCTAGCACCTCTATTCTGCAGCTGCCCCTCCCTTCCACTCTTCCCTTCATTAACCCTTCCCTTGTCCTGTCCCATCCTCGTTTGAAGCAGTCCACTGTTCTGCTGCATACCACTTCAGCAGGTAATGCATTCCACCCAGCCATCACCCTCTCTGTAATAAAAAAAAAAAAAAAAAGTGTCTCCTCATCTCCCTCCTGAACCTTCTCGCTCCAGTCTCATATCATGGCCCCTGGTAGCCCTCCCTCCCTTACTTTGAACAGCCCCTCTGTACCCGTCTTGTTTATTCATTTCATGTATTTAAAGGTTTCAATCATGTCACCCTGTCTCTCCTCCAGTGAGTACATGTCGGAGGAAACAATCTGAGGGTCACTGTGTCTTGCTTTTCCATGACTTTCACCCTATCATTAAACTCCTTGACACTTCCCCTTACCATGACTACACTAGTGTCTGTTATTACACAGCTGTAGCCTTTTGTGATGTCTTCATTTGCTCTGCCTTCCCTTTCCTGGAGAGCTTACTTTTAGCACCAAAACATTAACACATCAAGTGTTTTAAATTGTTTTATAAAATGTTAAAGAGAAATCCTGAAATCCGATTGGCTGTTGTTCATGTAGCAATTATGTTCCATGCATGGAAAATAAAAGAGCAGCCAAATGTGGACTAATCACCACTGGAATCATTACGCTAACAGAATGTTAAGGATTCAACTGCAGCCATTGTTTTTGACCTGTAGCAAAGTATCACATTTGCTTGCACTGGGCCCTAAAAATAAAAGTACCTTAAATACAAAATGAAACAGATTAATTAAATGTTGCTTCCCCGATCATCACATTCTCCTTACACACATAAATTAGGAACATTAAGTATTGTTTATAGTTTTCATTACAGCTGTTTCTTTGCTGACAGTGAAAATGCCCCTTCTGTCTTTACCTGCTCATCGGGAAATCCTCTCCTTGCCCTCACAGTGAGATAATTGAGTGTGAGGTGTGGTAGGAAAGTAACATTCTAGCAGTAGAACCGAGCAAATTTTGAATCCATGTATTCCATGTTAAACATTCCATGACAAACATTCCATATGTTGAATGTGGGGAAAAGCGGAGAGAAGAAAGTAGGCAACAATACAATGACACCTTTTGTTGTGGGTGGAAGGACTATTTGATCATAAATGCACACAAGTAAATCTATTGTTTCTACATATAAACATGTTTTTCCCAACTGTAAAAGTTTATATAAAAAAAAAGCCCATTTATAAAGCGCAATAAGGCACTTCTATAAAATGTCGTGGAACACATTATTGCATGCGGCCAGTGACTAAAGTCACTTCACCTCGGCCTCGGCCTTATTTACGCCCCTGGCCATGTGGTAAAATATGTTCCATGCACACCCCATCATGCCTTATTGCTACGTGTTCAAGCCCAAGAGGACCTCATTATGTTTAACAATTGCATTACAGCCTAGGAGGTTGAAGTGCCCCAGAGCAGGTGGTGGAATTTAGCATGAAATTAAAACTGCTGTCCACTAGTTGTCACTGCATGCTGCAGGATAACATCGGCTCTTTCTCTCAACCTGCAGAAGCAGGGGCCGACCTGGTGGCGCTGAAGGTTGGCGCTGGACACCACACTTGCACCACATGGCGACCTGGGTTCAGGGTGGACTCTGGCTGTCTGGGGTCAGTGGGGAGGAGAGACTGAGTGTTCAGGACTGCTCTCCTCTCCTGGGGTTGGATTTTAGGGGCTTCCCTGCCTTGCAGCGGCTCCCGATGGAGTTTGGGGTACTGCACAAGGTGGGGACGCATGTCTGGGGAGGTGGTGGCAGACATCTGTGGGAGGAGGTGGTCCATTCTCGCCGCACCAATGTTGCTGCATGTGCACAGTCTTGGGGCAACTATCTAAGGTGGAAAACCCTGGCACCATGAGGTAGATGGCGGTCCCCAGGGGCAGATGCACCTGTCCACCGCTGGTCCCTTCTCTGTCAACTCTCCTGGGTCCTCGTCTCTCCGGGGCCTCTGGGGAGGACTCTGTCCCAAGTCCTCGCCTGGTGGGATAAGGCAGGCGACAGCATTTGTCAGTGGGTCTCTCCTGAAGGGGCCCTGGTGTCAGGTGACCAGGAGTAAAGTTGACCCAAAAAAAAAAAAAAACCTACAGAAGAAGTTGCCCAGAAAAGCTCTCCTCTGCAGCTTGCTCCGTGTATAGTGGGTGGTCATAATTAAATTTTTAATGTGTGTGTTTTTGCTAGTAGGTCCCTTACTAGTTCTAAAAATTTTTGTAGGGGTTTTTATTTAAGTGCAGTTGTCCTCGAGGTCCTGCGTCGCGGTATCCTTGGAACCGGAGGGCTCTGTTAGTCAGTGATGTTGCCTTAATTTGTATAAAGTTTTTCTGTTAATACTTTTTATTCTGCCTAAATCAGTTTCTCAGTATGGTTTATTGATGTCTACGGTCCTGTTCTGGGAGACAAGATGCGTCGTATCTGGATCCACAATATCCAGTGCCCCGTACCAGACACTAGACCTATCCGCCATGAGTACACAGTGCCTCATTACCTGGCGGGTACCCGCCATCCGTTACGGATATGCTCCTTACAGATACACCCGTATCTGTATCCTCTTCTTCCACCCGAAGGAGACTTTGGCTTCCTGGTGGGCTGGCGCGGCTCAGCTCACTAGAGAGGCAGAAGTCGTCTTCGAAGCCAGTCCTGGTCCGGACCCCCGTCTGAGATGAAACTCCCTCCTTACTCTGGATATCAAGTGAGGCCCTCCGGTTCCAAAGCAGGGTTGGACGCTTCCCGAGGGCTTCCAAAGGGTCCGTTCCTCATCCACGTCAGGAGGTGGTGTCTTCCTCTTCTTTTTCCTCCTCAGAGCCTTCAGATGGTGCAGATGGCGTTCTGACTTGGGCGCACGGCCCGCTCTCCGGATAAGCCCAGGCCAGGACTCCTCCAAGTCTCCTCCGGAGGATCCTTCCTTCTGGAGTTGCTGTGCAAAGTCCAGGCTATTCATCAGTGGCACTCTTTGGAGCCAGATCCACAGTGGCAGAAGCTAGCTGCCCATTTGGATCTTGAGAGTCGCTTCTTCATTGGTTCCACTCTGGATCGGGTCTCACCTGGACCTCGTTTCCACTATCTGGAAGCAACCCCTGCCATAGCCCCCTTTCCGAGGAAGGTGGACAGGCTATATCAGGCTCTCGAGGGGGTAGAGTTTCACCTCTCACCCTAAGGCTGACTCAGTCGTGATTAGCGCCGCCCATGGCGGACACCCAATCCAAAGCACTTGAGCTGGTCCCCCAAATAAGGAATCCTGCCCTTTGGACCAGTAGGGAAGAAGGTCTTCACTTCTTCCACTCTGGGTATTAGGGCCCTGAACTGTGTCGCCCATATGGGGGGTACCAGAAGGCCGTCCTTAGTGAGGTAGAAGCTAAACTGGACTCCCTTCCTGGAGTCACAGACCAAGCAGGAAGTGGCAGATCTGGTCTGATCTGCTCATTGGCCAGTAGGCACATGCTTGTGCTTCATACTATGCAGTGGGCGCTGCTGGTAGGAGCTCGGCGTTGGGCGTGAGGTTTGCGGCGACATGCCTGGCTCTGAGTGTCTGGTCTGGTCCCTGAAGTGCAGTCGGCTATCCAGGACCGCCCTTCAGGCGTTCAGTGCTGTTTGGTGGTGATGTCAGGACATCATCACCAAACTCTGAAGAAAGAGCACTGCTCTCAGGAGGTTGACTTGTACAGAGCCCCTCAACCTAGCGCTGTCCCTTTGCAAGCAGGTGCGGACCAAGGTGAAGCCACAATGGAAGTGGGCCCAATGACGCGGGCCCTCAGGCTGTGAAGCCCCCACAGCCCCAACAAGTGGCCGGAGCTCCAGCCGGCGCTACCTCCCACCACCTGACTTCTTTCCTCTCCCACAGCCTCTGGCCCTTCTGGAGGAACTAGTAGAGGATGTTTTCCTGCATCTCCCAGGTTGGGAGAGGATCACTTCAGATGCTTGGGTGCTCCAGCTGATAGCAGAGGGACACTCAATAGAGTTTCTTCAGAAACCCCTCCAAGGTAGACTTACTCCCAGAACACCTTCTTCTGGTTTGGGAAGAAATCTCTGCCCTGCCTTGGAAGGCGGCGATAGAGCCCGTCCCCCTCCATCTCGGGGGATCGGGTTACTACTCTCATTTCTTTCTGGTCCCGAAGAAGTCGGAGATGTGAGACCCATCCTGGATCTCAGTTCCCTGAACCTGTTCATGGAGGTACAAGAGGTTCAGAATGCTCTTCTGCAGAGCCTTCTGCCCTCCTTCAGCCGGACAGTGGCTGTGCACCCTGGACATACAGGATGCCTACCTGCATATCCCTATCCGCCCGTCCCACCACAGATACCTCCGGTTTTCTTTCCTGGGGACCACTACCAGTTTGGGGCTCTCCCATTTGGTCTCTCCTCGGCCCAGTGTTTGCAAATGCCTTGCTGTGGTGGCGGCCCACCTGCGTGCCCAGGGGTTCAGGTTTTCCCCTACCTGGACGATTGGCTCCTGGCGGCCCCATCTAGGGAGGATCTCCTGTTCTCCTTTCCCTTACCCTGCAGGTTTTCACCAGCTTGGCTGTTACCATCAACCAGGCCAAGTCCCATTTGATTCCATCTCAAAGACTCCAGTTTATCGGGCGATCCTGGATCGACTTCTGGTTTGGCCTTCCTGCCTCTGGACAGGGTGGCCACCCTAAACTCAGGCACGCATTTGTCCAGCCTGGAGCGGGCCATTGCCAGGTTGGTCCTTCGCCTCTTCAGGCATGGCTGCATCCCGACGATGCCTCGCGCTCTGCTCCACATGAGAATCTCTCAGTGGGCGCCGGTCTCAGTGGATTAATTGGTGGGCGACTTGGATCGCGAGATCCTAGTCACAAATCTGAGATGGTTTGGGACTTGCAATAGTGGATGGTTCAGGAGAACCTTGCCGGGGAGTTCCCTTCTGTCTTTCTCCCCTCCCAAATCCTGACAACAGGCGCCTTGGGCGAGGGTTGGGGAGCTCACCTGGGATCTCCAGGACCCAGGGCTCTTGTCCAGGCTCGAGCAGACTCTCCACATCAGTGTACTCTAGCTGAGAAACCGTCCTGATGCCTTACGAGCTCTGCACTTGTATCTGCTTCCCGGTCATCTGGCTGTTCTGACCGACAACATGGGCGTGGTCTGGTACATCAACAAGCAGGAGGAACTCGTTCCTACCCTCTTTGCAGGGAAGTGGTGCAGGTTTGGGATTGGGCAATACTTCACAATCTTCACCTCACGCGGTCCATGTTCTGGGGTCAAGAACACTTTGGCAGACCACCTCAGCCGGTCGTCCACCCAAGCGCATGAATGGGAACTGGATCAGGGGTAGTAGAAGATGTCTTCTTACACTGGGAACCCTCAGGTAGACCTGTTTGCTTCTCCTCTCGTTGCAAAACTTCTGTCTTCTGCTTGCTCACTCCAGGCGCTGAGTTTTTGGAAAACTGTCTCTAAACTGGAAGGCAGATTCGTCTTTGCTTTCCCCGATCCCATTGATTTGAGTGGTCGACACAAACTCTGTTTAGAAGGGCGTGCATGATTCTCATCGCTCCGTTCTGGCCCAGGCAAGTTTGGTTCTCTCTTCTGCAGCAGTACTCAGAGGAACTTCCTCTTCCTCTGTCGCAACTCTTGTTGACCCAGGATCAGGGGACCCCGGTCCATCCAGAACTCTGATCCTCTCAGCTGCATGTGTGGCTCCTGCAGACGTGATTCAAACGCAGTTCAGGGTTTTGTCGCAGGTGGCAGAGATTCTAGTAGAGGTCAGAAAGCCCTTCACTGCGTTCCACTTGCGCCATGAAGTGGAAAGGTTCTCTATTTATTGTGCCTCTTCCAGAGCTTTGAGCCATTCTCCTGCTCTTTTGGGAGGCTTCTGGATTACTTACGTCACCTCTTGACCTGGGTCTCATTTACTCCTCCCTCCAGCCCACTTGCTTCCTGCTTGGAAGTGACATGCTCCTATTCTCTCCAAAAGATATTAGGCTTCCTCCCCTTGTCCTTCTCGGTTCCCCTTGGAGGCTGGTTAGATTTTATTCTTATTTCAGTCACTGAGGTGGAAAAGAACAGAGGATCTTCTGGGACTGCCCCTTTATACGTGCCAGGACACATGGAGTGCTGTCGGGCGGTCCCAGGTCAACTGCTGAGAAATGTGGAGGAAATGGCGTCTCGGATGGACATTCCTGTATGTTATGACCTGCTGCAAGAGATTCTCTGTAAGATCTACTGTTGCAGTAAGATTTTACATAATTGTACTTACTCTTCACCACCCTCCCCACCGAACTTCCACAAAACACCAGAACTTCTGGGAGCACCTACAGAGCTCCAGAGCCCAGCCATCAGAACGCTACTCCAGCAGAGCTTCAGGAGAATGGCCAAAACAATCTACACAGCGTCAATGTAAATTCTGGCCGGGTGAACAAGGCATAAGTGCCAGTGACCAGAGTCATTAATCACATCGCTTTCTCACCCCTCCCTGACATTAACCCTTAGCTGCTGACAGAATCAGAATGTATAGGAATATTGGACTGATGTATCAGTCTGCAGCACAGCATGGGTTAATTCACAGAGGCTTGCAGTGTGCCAAATTGCCCCCAAACCACAGTCTCTCACAGAGATACAAGCCCTACCCATCTCCCACAGTAGGGTCTGCTCACTTGGTTAAAAACCTAACTCCATGGTGACCCAGGCTTCTGCTGTGCCCTGTGTTGTTGCCCCGAACTTCCCTCAGGTATGTGCATGCAGCGTGTGTATGTCCGTCCGTAGTAGCTGGAATCCCTTAGCAGCACATATACAAAACTGTGCAAGGCAGTGCTCTAATCAAGCTGAGATAGGTGAGGTCTTTTAAAATAAATAAATAAAATAAAATGTACAGCTAATCTACAAAAGCCTGTAACACTCTATAGTCAGCATTATACTCTGACAGTAGGCAGTGTGTGTGTGTGAGGAGGTTCAAGCATTGTAAGTTAAAGCTAAGCTACACTACTTACATTGCAATATGTCAGATGAATTCCATTTCTGTGATTGTGCTGTTTATTCACCATATGTTCATGTGCAGCACAAAGAGGACATGGTCACATGACCTGCCTTCTCATTCCGCAGACATGAGCCTTTTCAGGACATCGTGGATACAACAGACCACACTAAAACTGCTAAACCTGAAAATTTATATAAAATAAAGAACAGACACACAAAAGGTTTTCAAATATATTTATTGGCAACAGGAAACCATTTCAATATACTGTTAATGCTTTTAATTAATTCCTGTCCCCTGTGTCAGTGGTTCAGCAGGCAGCACACTCTCCTCTAAGGCTGGGAGATCAGAAGGCTGAGAGTTCTATCCCCACACCAGGCACTTTGTTAAATCCCAGTACTGACACTGTAGTGCAGCATGGTGGGACGCCAGCACTCTGAGGTGCCGCCTTTCGGATGGATGTTAAACCGAGGTCCTATCTGCCTGTTCTGGTGGCAGTTCAGGTGTGTGTTAAAGATCCCATGGCACTTTTCGAAAGAGTAAGGGAATTTCCCTGGTGCCCTGGCCAAATCCCCAAATTCACTAAAAATACCACAAACCATTTAATTTGTCTAAAGTCAGTTGGCATTCATCTGTATCCCTCCCTCTGGGTCGTGCCTGAAAATAGGCAGAAGTTGTCTAGTGCACTTACCCGGTCAAAAAACTAAATAAATATGGCTAAATTATTGTTGGGGGAGATCAAGCAGTTGACTGTTCCCAGGTCACTGTGTTGCAAAACACCCTATCCTGTGGGGGGTTGTCTTAGTGGCCTACCTTCTGCTGGAAAGATCTGCGGTTGGAAGGAGCATGGTATGAGGTGTGTAGGAATGATGGTATATGGCATGTGATTCTGATGTTCTGGGCAGTCCCAGATGTCCACGTTTTGGGCCAGGATTCTGCAAGTGAATGGCTATGTATAAATGCCACTAGAAGAATCACTTTGCAGATAACTATTTGTTTCTTCCTGGACAAGTAGTTAGCCCATTACAAAATAACCAGGTTGGACTCCTCAGAAGCTGCGAACCCTTGCTGGTGAGTGAATCTGCAACCTTTAGTCAAAAGACATCTATATGAACTAGTACATGGAAAGTAATTCATGGTTAACTGGGAAGAAAAGAATGTCCTTTTAAGTCGATCATGCAGCACTTAAATCTCAGTTGACATCACCCCATGTATTAACTTTGGTCTGTTGCTTTCTTTGTAGGATATACTGCCGTAAACACAGGGAGACTTCACGGGACTCAGTGAAGGTAAAATTTGTTTGTGTAAAAAGTATAGATAAAAGCACATATTATGTTAAAGATTTCTGTAGATTGAAATTCAGATTTGTGTAACCAGATCATCTGCATGGGTTTCATGGGACATAAGAGACAGAGCCAAATCAAAGATTGTTGCTCCAGCACACCGTAAAACACTTATGACAGAAAACTGCTTATCCTGAATGTCTAGGGCATCATCAGCCTGTGTAACTCTTGTAAATTCTGGTGATTTCCCCAAAGTCTTGTCCTTCCTCCCCCAAGTTTTGTGGAGCAACTAATTACACATGCCGCTGTTGTTGTATAAAATCTGGGCATCTGGTCAGCGACATCAGTGCAAATACATGATGCATACAGAAGGTGGACTGATAATTGGCTTGGAGCAAGAAGCAAAGGGTTGTGGTTCTCAGGTACTGCTATGAGTGGGGAGGTGTACTCTGCAGCATCCCTTAGGCATCAGTGCTTGGGTGACAACTTTTAACGTTTTCATCAACAATCTGAAAGCTTGACTTCCAGCAGACTGCTTAAGTTTGCTGATTACATCGAATCTGGCCAGGGCGGTGGACTCCCTTGAGGATGGGGACAAACTTCAGGAGTACCTGAACAAGCTGAGTTGACTGATTGGATTCCTGTAGTCTTAGATTCAGTGTTACTAGATTCAAGGTACTACACTTGGGGATGAGAAATTAGAGGTAGGAGCTACACACTAAAGCTCTTTTGCTGCCATATATCAAGGGTCTAAGCCTCCTCAGGTTCTAGGTGGTAATAAACCAACAGAAGAAACAGACAAGTGGCATATGTGGTAAAAAAAATTGTTTATTACATAAAACAGACTTCTGCCCTAAGAACAGGCCATAATTAAGACACTGGGAGACAGTTTCCACTGCCCCAGGGAATGAAGACAGTCTCAGTGAGAATATGTAATATAGCTGGTTATATACTATGATGATCACCATATCACCTATTACTTTGTGCAGGTTAGATACATAAAACATGCCCTATTGCCCAAAAAGTTAGGTGGCTCCACAGTGTATCTAGAGATATACAAAAAGTGTAAAATCAGCTAAACTGAGAACAAAGAACTCCTACAAAATACAGACAATAAGTGTGGTGGTACATAAATCCGAATGATGGCAGTGTAACTATAATGACTTCTCAGAAGAGTAGCCAAGAACACAGAAATGTATTCTCGGCACATTACTTATGCCTTCCATAATAATAATATTGGCAATAATCATAATTATGCCCCGGTAACTTTGCTCTTATACGTAAGTACCAACGCTCCTAAATGTTAGTACTGATTATAAGTATAATACAATAGATATTGTCAGCAGTGCACAGTGGGTTGCCAGTATGGGTGAGGGACTAAGTGTAACAAGTGGAAGATGAAAAGAACCTGGTGGGAGGTCATAATAGATGGGGTTAAATATATGAGCAGTGCATGTCTTCCATCAAGAAAGCTGGAAGAATGCTGGGTGCATTAAAGTTTTTTCTTTTTTTTTTTTTTTGGCGGGGGTGTGATTGGTGAGTGGGGGAGGTAATCCAACTGCTTTATAAGGCCCTGATCAGGCCTCACCCTGGAGTACTGGTGTGCAGTTCTGGGTCCCCCATTACAAAAAGGACATTGCGGCAATAGAGAGGGTGCAACACAGGACACCAAAAATGATCAGGGGTATGGAGGACAAAAGCTATGAGGAGTGACTGGAGACTTTAACACATTTACCAGAAAGTAAAGGAGGCGGCAGACAAACATTATCTCAACTTTCTGCATGTACACTAAAGGGAATTGACAAGGTCAAAGAGATGGAAATGTTTGATCTGGTGTGCTCCAGCAGGACATGGGACACTCTGAGAAGCTGAAATGTGCTAAATTAGTGGTAACTTTAGGAGGCAATGTTAGTCACCTAACCTCCCAGTACTACAGTCCACCAAGTTGTGGAAATGGGTGGAAGCAGGATCCCACTAGAAGCAAGATGTAGCATCTCATCTAGGCTATCTTTGGTATTTAATTGTTAAATAAAGAAAATACATTTCAGAAGGAAAAATTTAGCAAATAAGAAACTTTGGCTAGCAATTGTGTGCCTCAGAATCATCTTTAAGGTTCTGGTCCATCGATGTATACAGACTGAGGAAGGAAACACTTTGGATGAGCCAGAATGCATAGATTGAAGGGGTCATTTTAGCAAAAATTGTTAGTTCAAGCCCAGGAATCTCCTAGTAGTATTAGACAATCTGCAGTCCATCCAGAATCTCTGACTGCCCTGGAACTTTGAATTGGAATGTGTGCAAATTAGAGAATTTGGAATGCAGTATTCAAAAACTGCTTTCTCTAGGTGGACTATGTTCCATCTGACTGCCAGATTCAGTTTTTCCGCTCAGAAAGTAAGACTTGACTCCAAGAGCTGCACAGCAGCTTCATTGAAAACTGTATATTTTATTCAAAAGTGGTATTTTTATACTATTTTATTCATACTCTGCCTCTAGTAGTTTATTAAAGTTTAGTTAGTAGGATATTATTTAGTCGTTTTTAGCGGTTCTCTCACGGTTCCCAGGAACAGAGTTGTCAAGATTAAATTGGGGTTTGTAGTGGTTCTTACAGCTAGTGCTTTAGTTTAAAGTGTTTATATATTTTGAAATTTAAACAACTCTGTTTGTACTCGCGATTGGTTCCCATTCTTAACAAAAAGAACCAATTGTGTTTTTGTGTTTAAACATACTTTCAAATATTAAGTTGATTTTGCGATTGGTTCCGTTTCTGTTTAGGAACGGATTCGTTTGTTTTAAATAAAGAAATCTGTTCTAAATCGCGGTTCCCTTTTAACATAAGGAACTGACTGCAATTTGCTTAAAACCCATTCTGGGAACTTTTTTATAGTCTGCTGACAGTTTGGCATGTCAATGTTGGCATGCTTATTAGCAACAAAGGCTAGTACATCACTTTTTCTTCAAATAAATGATTTATTTTAGGTAAATAGTCCCAACGCTTTCACCTAGATAATTAAGCTTCTTCAGGGAACTGTAAAAATTGTAAATATATAAACTTATATTTCAAACAATAAGTTAAACTGTACACTTTTAAACTTGATCATTTTGCATTTAATATACTTATTCATATATCTAAGCAATGATGTTACTATAAAGATATATAATTCCTTAAGTTTTGAGAAACATCTATGTAAATAAACATATATGTAAATATGCAAATTAACTCAACTTCTCCTATTATGAGAACCACCAAATTTCATATAAAACTATTTCTAACTTTTTAACACTACCTTTTGGGGCCAGAATATTTGTCATTTCCTTTAAATTATATAATTCTTATGCTATAATTTGAAAATGATAAACAAAATGTACATAATATTAATTACTGCTTCTTTTAAAGTTCTACTTAAAAAATTTATTTCATCACCTTGTATTATGTGTACATCTACTATTCAGTCACAGCATTTTCTAGTTTTATTTTTTAAATTTATATAGGGAGAAAGCTGGAAGAAACAAGATTTTTATTAAACTTAAAATAAATACACTTTCACTGTTTTTTAACTTGTTAAACATTACTAAATTCCTATTTTACTTGATTTTATCATATTTGTTTACCTCCAGTGTCCAATATGCCATTTTCACTTGTTTCTATTATAGTTGTCCCTCATTTAAATAACCCAACATGTTGTACTCATTTCTTTATATTTCCTTATAAATTAAATAGTGAATTAGGTACTACTTAAGTGGGACATCTTAAAACATAAAGAAATTAGTACAAAATGTTGGGTTATGAATTTAAATGAGTGACAATTATAACCAACTGTTCCTCAGGGCAGCTGTAAATCCATGGCGGCCATGCCCCTATGCTCGGTGCCCTTTGTGTCGGCAGTTTTCCGTCATGGATTAACATGATGTTTGTCTTTGGTGCCTGGGACCCAACCATGATATGAACCATTGCAGTGCCTTTTTTCCATGGACTGCCGTGTGTTGGAAATCTGCGCGTTTAAGATTGGCATGGCTCCGCCGACATATGGAGGATGCCGCCACCTGTGGACCTCCGGCCAGATCTCTTGACCTTCCTCCGGGTCCCCTCCCGGTCTGTACGGCCCAGCGAGGAAGAAGTTTCTTCGGTGCCAGAGAGGAACAGTGCGATTCCTCCTGGGGTTGCATCGTTGGTGCCGTCCGGCAGTCACCTCCTTGAAGGTGCAGGCTCCCCAAGCGTTGCAGTCCCAGGTTGCAGGGGCCCGGCACTGGTGGACCCTCGATGGCCTAGCGACATAGTTTTGGAGTTCCAGCACCATCTCGCGGTACACTGGGGACTCTGGCGCCGCCACTGGGAGGGGCTGTTTCAGGTTCAGTGCTGCGCCCATCTGCTGGGGACTCAGGCGGCACCACTGGTGGTGCTGTTGTGGTTCGGCGCAGTGGTGCCACTCCCGTGCCGTCGCAGTAGATGTTCCTGAGGTAGCCTCTCTGAGATCACTCTGCTCGACTCCTCTTCGGGAGGATGACTCTGAGATGGATTCGGAACTCTCTGTAGGTTGAGGTGTCAGGCAGTCCAGTGTTCCTCTTCCCGAGTCCACGGAGCAGGTTTGCCATGGGGTCCCACAGCTAGGGTGGCGGGGATTTTCTAGGGGTGACTGTCCCGAGATCTGCGGGAGGATGCAGTCTTCTGAGGGGACTGGGCAGCTGCCATCCTCAGTTGAGGCTCCTTCGAAGGAAGGGAGCCCTGCTTCTGTGGCCTCCCCTCAGAGGTCTGCAAAGCGGGTCAAGGAAGAAGGTCGCTTCAGAGTCAGAGGGGTTGAGAGGTCGGGGTGAGGAGTGGTGGTGCATTCCTACTGCCCTGTGGGGTGTGAGGAGTCGTGAGTGCTGATCTCTGCCTTTCCTCGAGGTCTCCAGGGTGCCTTCTAGTGGCGGTACTGAGGTTGCCCTTCTGGACACATGCAACCTCAGTCACATCACAGGGAGAGTCCCCTGCGAGGCTGTTCCAGGGTTGCTTCCTCATGTTACCTCCTTGCAATCCGGTATGATCTCAGGGTCCCCAGTCTTGGTGGCTTCGGCTCCCTAAATCTCAGAGCCCTGGCAGAGGTCAGGAGCACATGCTCTTGGGGGCCCTTAGCCCATCTCTCTGCAAGCCACCCCTCTCTCCCGGGCCATGTGGGTCCTGGGCCCTTAACTCGGAGACATTCAGAGCTACTGCACGGCCTTCCCTCATACCTTAGGGCCGTGGGACATCTAACAGGCTCTCTCCGCCAGTCTCCCCCGCAGTGTCCTCTGAGCAGTTGAGCTCCACTTCCTCCTAGTCTTCTCTGAGGAAGAGGAACCTTCTGTCCATCTATCCTCTGGCGCTGATTTCACTGAATATCAGCGGTTCCTCTGAGGCCGATTTTGGAGCTTCACATCTCCTTCATCAGCAGGGACAATACCAAGCGGCAGACACATGCATTCCTCAGTGAGTTCAACGCTGCTACCTCGTGGTGCCTTCCTGACTAATTTCCTTCCAGGAGGCATCTGTCTGCACCTGGCAGTCTCCAGCTGCCCCTTCTTCAGCCCGCAGACTGCAGGAGATGGTATCATGCCCTCATGAGTATCTAGGTTCTTTTCCTCACCTGCTTTCAGGCCTGATGTCCCTAGATACTCCTTCTGGGCATCGGCGCCTTGCACACAACAGACCCTTGATCCGGATTCTGCTGAATTTGATCGGTGGGGATCGAAGAGTCTTCTCTTCAAATCGTGTTTTGATGTGCATGGGTTCACATCAGACACCACGCCTGCCTACAACAGGCATTTGTGGTCGATGCTAGGCGTGCAGGTTCTGGTGTCTATGCCTGACACGGAGCAGTCTAGACAAGCCATTGCCCTCTCTCTGCTCAGGGTCTGGAGCTTGCAAGGCACCAGGCAAGGGCTTCTTACAACGCTAACAAGGTGGCTTCCATATTGGCGGGACAGTGATCTGCATCGGCAGACTGCATGGCTTTGTCTGTCCAGACTGTCACCCATTGTCCGTGTAGGGTGACTTCTTCCGCTCGGGACCCGCCTGTTCTCCAAGAGGGCAAGGAGGATTCTTCAGGGCATCCTTCATCCCCTGGCTACAGGAGACACCCTTTGCCCTCAGCAACCTTAGACTGCACCAGTCTATTGGTTAGGTCTCCCTCCTGCTTTCCACCAGTAGGAGGCTGTGGGATCTGTTCCCTCAGGGCCAAAATTCAGGCCTCCTCCGGGTGGTCTTGGTACTCACCAGCAGTAATAAATGGTGAAGATTGACAAGGGAAGATATGGAAATTACGTACCTACCATAATTCTTGATCTTCTCTTGTATCTTCCCATTCGTTACTGAATCCACCCACCTTCTCCTCGTGGGCCTCATTCTTGGGGTCTCCTCCACCCTGCTCGCCCTCCTCTTCCTCCACTCTACCTTTGGGGGTGGAACTAATCCTCTGGTTCCTTAGGACCGTCTGTTATCTAAAACATGATGAAGGATTTGGGTAAGGAGGAAGCGGTAACTGCGTCCCTTTTCATCTAGGAAACTTTCTGATTTCCTGGAAGGTTTTGCCTTCGGGCTTTCTCTCTTCGGCCAGATTAGCTCAATCTCGGACAGGGGTTAGTCTCTGAGACGGTCCTCTATCCTCTGTCTCTGGACTTGGCTGGTGTCCCTAGATTATTGATGATGACAGACCGGGCTAGTCAGTGCTTGTTCTAGCCCTGTTCGAAATTTACATTTTGAACTGGTGGTCTGGCCCATTTGGCCCCATCTTCTCCAGGGAGTCAGAAGGAGCTCCTTCTCTGTCTCTGTCGATCTTAAGAAAGAGGTCACTCTCTCTTGGCCTCCCAAGCACTGACACATATCTGGTGGCTAGTTGGGGCTCTTCCTCCCGGAACTGATTTTGCGTGGCATTCTGTGAGCTCTCAGCCTGAGTGATGGGTAATTGGATAGTGGGAGGTGTGAAAATCTGCCTCTCTTGTTTCAAGCTGTGTAGAAGGTTCATTTGAACCATCCGAACCAGTTTTGTCTGAAAGGATCCTTGCTTCCTTGCTCTAAGATCTGAGCCGATAAGCTTCAAGTCAGTTTCACTCAGGATTGTGGCAGTGTTTTCCCTCTTCCCAATATCCTCCTCTTTTTTCTCCTTTTCTTCTTTCTTCCTTTCCCTTATCTGTTTCCTCCCTCAGAGCCACCCAAGGAAGGAGGCCATGTGGTCCTTAGGGTAGGGTTCTTCTCTTTCCTGTCCTCGTTTGACTTATTCCTTTTCAGTTTGTTTCCTTTCCCTTTATTTATCCTTGGCTCTCTTGCCTTGCTCTTACTCTTGAATCTCTTTTTATTTAGCCTCTCTGGCTTACACAACTGAGATGGAGGAGGGAGGAGGTTTACAGCAGCACCTAACGGCCACCCCTCATTCACCACGCAGTGCATCGCTCTGTGGTCCGGTGCTGTCAGCGCCAGACTCCTCCTCCAAAAATAAAAAAGTATAAAAAAAAAACTCCCGTGGCAGGTGCACTCCTTGCTTATACCCAGCAGTAATAAATAGTGAAGATACAAGAGAAGATCAATAATTACGGTAGGTACGTAATTTCCATTTGTCAAACCTAAGAAAGCCTAGGACCCGCTGGTCTTAAATATTGAATCTTGTGGTCAGATTATAGTAAAAGCAGACAGACAGACTCTCTCTGTTTTTTTGTTTTTTGTCTGGGTACTGGCCATATTTTTGCCAGTTGTGAGTTTGAAGACATTTTGTCCTAAAACTCTGAAGAAAAGGTCTAAAATATTGGAAGAAATTGCCCCTGCTTCTGCTACTACTGGTGAAAGTAGTTCCTGTACCTCTGTTGCAAAAAGGATGAAGGTAATGCTAAGGATCCTGACAAAGGATCAGAAAAAATTGAGCAGGGTAAGTCAAAAGGACTGTGGAGACAGGGTCTGAGCCTGTTCCACTAAAGGAAAAATTGCAAGGAAAAGCATGCGCTGCGCCCAGCTGAAAAGGCTAAGGAGCTCCCAGCAGACAAACACAGTATGCCCTCAGCTGAGGACATTGCCAAGGCTTTACGGGTCTTGCAAGCACTGCAGTCCTAATTCCCACACCGACTGCTCCGGGTCCTGTGCCTGTACCAGCTCCTCAGGAACTGCAAGGTACCTTTGGTGAGGAGAATGATGAGGATTTGGGTGAGGAACAGGTAGATCCAGAGGGTTCTCCAGAACAAGATTTTGGACCCCGGGGTCAGAGGATTATATCTCCACTATGCTTTTGTGAAAAACATGGTAGAAACCTTCAGCCTCCCTCTGCAGGAGACAGGAGGATGTGGAGGAGGCAGAATTTTTCGACATGATGGGACTAGCCCCACAAAACACTTATTGTCTGTGCATAAGTCCTGAAAAGGCAGCACTGCAAATATTTCAAACTCCTATTTCAGTTCCAATAGTGGATAAAAGGTTGATGAGAAATATCAGCTGGATAGGACCACAGCTGATTTTCTTTTCAGTCACCCTGATCCTGAGGAGGTGGTTCAGGCTGCTGCCTGCGACAGAGTCAGGATACCTTTAACTACCATCCTCTGACAAAGATTCTTGAAAGATGGATGCCGTGGGGAAAAATTGTACATGGCTGCCTCTTTGATTGTCAGGCAAGCCGGTTACATGGCTTATGCAGTGCAATACCAGAAGGCACTCTGGAATACAGTTTTAGCCCTGGCTGACAGGGTGCCAGGTGAGGTGGCAGTTGATTTACAGAATACAGCAAGAGCTGCACTAGATGCCACAAAATAACAGTTCCACATGGCTGCGGATGCTAATGATTCTGTAGCCAGACTAATGGCTTCATCTGTCTCCCTTAGGAGATTTGCATGGCTCAGGGCCACCAACCTGACCTTGAATCGCGAGGCCAAGGCGATGGATTTTCCATTTGAGAAAACTCATTTCTAGGATCATGGATATATTGTTCAGCCACACTTTTGGCATGTCCTTTCCCTTTAAGGTTTACTGGAAGTCTTCAAGCTGGCTCTTCTCACCCACCCAGGTGGTATATACCTCTGCTCTGCCCCACGACACCCGATCTTCCTTTCTGCTGGAAGATTCAGGTTGCCTCCCTGGTGCTCTCGCATTTTGTAGGCCCTGGATTTTACCGAAATTAAAACTCGATGGCGATCGTGCCTTTCGATTATGGGAGAAAAATCTTCCCTCGGATTTTGCCAGTGTCCTTGTGGCCAAAAGATGTCGGCGACCGATCCCACCGGATGTGTGTCTACTGCCTAGGTGTTGGGCCATGACACCTCATCCTGCAGCATTTGCTTGACCTTCCATCCCACCGCTCAGGACGACCGCCTGTCACGATTGAAATGGGGAGACGGAGAAAAGGAGCCCTTCAGTGAAGTCCAAGGAGGCTAGGTGGGCAGTTTCCACGGCTGTGGGCTCTGCTGAGCAATTGGAGCGTATGCAGGCATTTGTGGAAGAAGCAGCTCGTGCAGCCGATCTATCGGAGCTTCTCCGCTCCGCCTCCACTTTCTCTGGCTCCTTCCAGGAGCTGTGCCAGTCCCTCCCACCTGGGAGAGGCGCCGGGCCGCGCGCCCCCATTCCATAAGCAGGAGAAGGAACTGAGAAAGTCTTCGCCTCGGCAAAGACTCTCTTGGGACCAGAGAGGTCGGTCTCAGGAGCATGCTGTCTCGACCTTGGTCGAGATCACCGGGCCGGTTATATTTCGTCAACAGACGACTGAGGATCCGGCGACGGTTAAGATTATTATCGACCTTCGACCCCTCCGTCGCTGGCTCCGCCGACGACTCCTTGGAAAGGACTCGGTCCTTGTCTTCCTCGATAAGGAGACCCAGCCTGTTGGTGATCCCATTGGGGACCCAGTTCCGCTCCCGGTGTCTCCGAGCGGTATCGAATGGGCCCTACCCGATCTCGGGTCGAGGTCTAGGACCCCTCGGATCGACAGGCCGAGGGAAGAGCCATAAGCGCTGTAAAGGCACTGCCATCAGTAGTCCTCATCCTCTTCAGATGAGGAGAGGCTCCAGCGGAAACTTTGGCATTTCAAGGATCTCATGTGGCAACAGCTGATCTTATCCGGGCACAAGCCATCTCCGGCTCCTCCACGGCCATTACTAGGCTTTCGCCTCTAGGCCAAAGCCAACCCCCTGGAGCCAAAATCTTCGGTTCCCCACCCACGGGTGATGGCCACCAAGAAGGCAGTTCGCGACAAGTGTGACAATCACACTTGTGCATGGGTTCAATGGCTTGCCCATAAGCTTCTGCCAGCACTAACAGTAGATCTTCTAGGAATGCCTCTGCAGTAAGTAGTTTCCCTCCCTCCATCCCCTGCCTTATGTAATAGGAAACATGATGTAAGGATGGGAAGCTTGGTACCTCGGTCCCTCGCTCTGAGCTGAAACCAGCAGGGAATGGAGCTTACCAAGGACCACCCACTTTTATAGGTACACCCAGGAAGTGAGGTAGTGTGGGTGGTCCCTGGTATAGAGACTGCCGGAAGAGACTTCCGTTCTGGAGCGCCACCTATCGGAACTCCCAGAAGTAATGACTTAGTGCAAGAGCATTCCTAGAAAATCTACTGTTACAGCAAAAGTCTTTGTGTAACTGCACTTTTAGAGTGGTATATGTTTTCATCCACATGGACCCACCTGACCTCCCCAGCTGCAGACGACAACACCTGGCTTCCAGCGGCAAGATCTGATGTCATGGGGCGGAGTTGAGGTATATACCACCTGGGTGGGTGGGAGGAGCCAGCTTGAAGACTTCCGTGAACCTTAAAGGGAAAGGTCATGCCAAAGAGTGTGGATAAACAACATAAACCACTCCTAGAACTACTGTTACAGATGAGCAACCTATTTTATTTGGTGACAAAACAGAGGCCTACATGAAAAAGGTAGAGGAATACAAGGCTAAAAGTCACGCGGTGTCTTGTTTTGCAGGGAAAAAAAAGTCCCTCATTGTCTTTGCCCCTTCCCACCACACAGCCACCCTCTGCACCCTCCCAACTCCATACTTGCCTCCAGAGCCCGGTAGCGCCATCTTCCGTGGACTGGGAACACATCTGCACTCTTCAAAGTCGACCGCAAACTGAAGAAATGCCGTAAGCTGTATAATGACATGAATGGTTTTTCAATTTATGTGGATATCTCTGCCATTTTTACGACTTTGGCACCACATTTTCAACATGGGATTCTTGGGACCCTTCTGATGAATTCAGTCACTGTCATGCGTTTTTCAGTCCCGAAAAGGTGATTTTATGGTCACTGCATGGAATCGCTTGGAAACGATTAACCAGATGACAATGTCACTGTTCATGAGGTGGGCTCTCAACAAGCCTATGTTGAAAATTTGGAAAAATTTTAAAATGACTGTTACGAGCGCAGTTAGTGCAGTTTCCACGCACTCGTGAACGCCATGAATTTTTAATATTTTCATTCCAGATTTTCAACATTGGCATTTTTCCACACCTCCTTATGAACAATACAGCTGTCATTTTCACATCTTGGCCAAAATGTGTTCGCACTTCCGGCGCAGAATAGTGGGGTCACTGTGGGAAATCAGTGTTTGGGCAGATTAAGAAAATCACAGTGACGCTATTCATGAGCAGAGGTCCTGAAATGCCTTATGCTGAAAATTTGGTTACAAAAGTTCATAAAATGACTGTTACAGCATGCATTCTGCAGTTTTTCTACTTTTCGTAACTTAAAATGTGCAATATTTTCCTCAAAATTTTCAACATTGCCCATTTTGCACACCTTCTTATGAACAGTACAGCAGCCATATTCTCATCTTGCCTGAAATGTGTTTGCACATGTGGTGCACAATGGTGCAGTTGCTGTGGGAAATCAGTGTTCAGGACAGATTAAGAAAATCGTATGATAGTGTTCATGAGCAGAGCTCACAAAATGCCTATGCTGAAAATTTGGTGAAATAATTCCAGTAAATGACTGTTTTACAAGCATGCATTGCAGTTTCCACCATGCCGGAAGTTCGAGCATTTTTATATTTTCACTCCAGATTTTCAACATTGCCATCTCTTCACACCTCCCTATGAATGGTACAGCTGTCGGTCTTCACATCCTGCCGATCTGTTTTTCGCACCTCTGACACAGAATGGTACGGTCGCTATGGGAAATCAAAGTTGGACACATTAACAAAATCACAGTGCCACTATTCCTGAGCAGAGGTCCCAAATGCTTTCATGAGGTAGGGTCACAAAAGGCCATGTAGAAAATTTTTAGTGCAATACCAAGAAACGCCTGGGGCTTAGGGTTTCTAACCATAACGCCCCACCCTGTGCAGACTGACAGGCATCGAGGTGTGCCTTGGACTCTCTCGCCCGAGTCTTCACTCCATTCTCCCATACTACACCCATTTCAGCGTGTGGCTGTGAAGCTAACCCCCCCACCAAGGTCCACCTTGACACTTGTCGATGTCTACAGGATAGGGTGAGGTGAAATGGCATGAGCTATGGGTGACGCACCAAAGGCACATCACAATGCCTGTCCATCTCTGCAGGGTGGAGGTGGGGTTCGTGTGAGTTCAGTACTTCACTGCCATTCCTATTCTGCATCTGTCTTAACTCCTGCCGTCCAATGCTAATATCAGGAAGCAAATAATTGGCATTGACAAATGCTTGTATTCTCTTGGGACTCCTCGGTGCAGTCCCTTGGCCATGAATCAGGCCAGCCCAAAGGAAGTCTGGCATTTAGCACATTTCATAAAGGTAGCATACCTGGAGGCAGTTTGCAGGAAGAACAATGTTTAAGATCCATAAAGTATGACTATATACAGAAACATTTTGTCATTCTGTCTAAACTGCAACGAATATGTCTGTTTCTAGGCAGCTTTTGATCAGTATGCCTCCCAACAAGGATTTTCGTGAACTATTATGGCACTGGGTTTAAGCTTTTAAAGTAAATGCATGGGGTTTAGAGAACAGAACTCCAACACTTTAGATGACGTTTTCAACCCTTGCATCCTTCACAAATCCCACACACACTGCTTATCTTTCCTATTATAACAGCCTGCTATGTTTTTGTCAGTCTTTCTCTCTGCTGCTCTGACTTCCTACCTTTTGCAGCAGGTGTCCAGTTAGAGAGCAGCTGGGGTGGGGCAGAGTAGAGTTGGCCTAGTCCTTTTATCCAGGTCCTGTCCCTTCAGTAAAGACGGTGGACCTGGCAAAGGTCTACATGGCTCACAACAGATTTGTGTGAGCTTAAGTAACCAAAATGCATAGATACATTTATATTGCTCGTTTCTAGTGTGATGCATAGTGAATGGATGCATTTTTTTTTCTCTATACATCATGGACCACTACTTGAACATTAAACAGTTATAATTCTTGGTTAATTTCATTTTAGAATTGCATGGTGTCTTACAGAAATGTGTTTAAAGTAAGTACTGAAATGTAACTTTATAGTGCCTACTGATTTTCATCTTTAATCTTTTGTAATTAAAGCAGATGAATTGGAAGGAGGAGTTAATGATCAAGAATCAGATTTGTCGCCAGTGAGAGTCAGAGGAAGGAACTCGAAGGAAGGCCAAGAACTGTTAACTCGAAGGCACAGTCAAACAACACTAGGTCCGCATCGTCTCATGGGTTAGATGAAGTTGAAAGCAGCTCCTATGTAAGTCTTAAACTAAATAGAACTGCATGCATTTCTTCTGGGAGTAAAGTAGAAAAATATATAAAACTGCATGTATTTATTTTAGAAGAAAAGTAGAAAAGAATATATTGCATAAAGCAGGTAATAATCCAGACAACTACTTGCCTAGTTTTAGGAATAAATAGGTGCATATAGTCTTAAAGCCCATGAAAAGCTAATTCAGAAGAGGGATTAAGCCCGTAGATATCTGCAGTCCTGGATATAGCCACATCAAATTCAGAGCTATATTATTCAAAGCAGCAGCCGTTTCATGGAACCTTGAAGCAAAAAGTAATGTTACAGGCAGGGGTTGCAAATCCTATTGCCTCTCTCTCTGGGGCAAGTAAATGTCCTTAAAGGGCAAGTACAAAGAGAGCTAATTTCATCCTAATGAATAGGGGCAAGGGAAAATTTAGCTACAGTCAGGCTGGGCAAGTCCTAAAAGTTTTGATTTGAACACCCTGGTTACAGGAGCTCTGTGTTGTTAATCACAGCTTTCCCATATGATTGCTGCCTCGCATATAGGGCAGAGTCAGACATGGATGTCTTTTGTGTTGTTGCCACTTACAGGCAGTGTTCCCATTGAAGAAAGCTACACCCTGAGATCTTGTAAATTTTATTTTTCAGTGTCAGCGGACAACTCTTCCTGTAGCTGTTGGGGATACACGTTTGCTTTACTTTGTTTTCACTGTTCATGCTAGTCCCATGTACTATCGGGGCACGCCTTTCATTTTATGGTTAAAATCTTTGTCCATGAAAGCTGCATTAGCATATGACAAATATGTCACAGCACCCATGTATACTATGCATCCGTGTGCTGAAAGTAGAACTATCCTGAAAAAGCTTTTGGAAGCACAAATGGAATGCAATTTAAAGGGAAAGCCTTGCATTACAATTCGGACAGTTTGCAAAGATAAATGTGGTTTGTAGGGACGTGGATATGGTGTTCTATCCACATGTCTGCCAGTGTCCTTTCCCTTTAAGATTTGCCAGAATTTCTTCAAGCTGGCTCATCCCACCCACCTGGGTGGTAACTCCCTCTGCACCACCCCATGACTTCAGATATTCCTTTACTGCTCTGGGCGCTGGAGAGCCCTTTGCTGTATTTCTTCCAACTTTAATAAAATCTTTGTCTTCAGGCATTTACTTCTCACTGCCAACTTGGATGGCCTGAAGTACACTCGGAAATGTGGTTGCAGGTAGAAGCTGTTCGAGCGGATCCGCACACCTCATGCATATACTGCCTGGGCCGAGCATAATAACCAGGCTTGTGGCCTTTGTGCACTTTCTATTCCTCCACCTTGGAGGATCGCTTAGCCTGCCTACTCCTTGGATGTCTTGATGATTGGGACCCACCCGTAAAATCAAGTATGCCCATTGGGTGGTCTTCATGGGCGCGGGGTCTGCCGGACAACTTGCAACATTTAAAGAGGCTGCAGCGCGAGGTCTCGTCTCCTTTTCCTTTGGCCTTTCTGCTGCTCTCCTTGGGGATGTGCAGGCGTCCCCTTTGGGGTCCTGTTATCTTTGGGGGTAATGCCCAGGACATCATTTCCTGCCTCCAGGAGTTGGATAAGGCCTTGAACAGTCCACTCCATATACCATTCTCAGCCCAGGTCCACCCAATGGCAGCCGTTTCGTTGGCCCCCTAGACAGCAGTTGAAGAGTGCCTTCAAGAGCAAGGCTTCTACCCAGCCAGCTGGAGCTTCCGTCCCATGGGCCCAGTGTCCTCAGCCGCTCTGCCTACTCCTGGTGCCACAGCATGACTTCTTGCCTGATTTGCACCCCCCACCTCCAGCGGAGGCCTTGGGGAAAGCGGTGGGGATCGCTTTCCCGCACCTAGATGGGAGGTGCACTGTGACTTCAGACTAGTGGGTATTTCAGATCATAGAAAGGGCACACACTGGAGTTTCTAGAGGTCCTCCAGATAGCCTCCCTTGCACTCCCATTACCCCAGGCCCACATGCCCCTCAGGAGGAGATTCAGGTCCTACTGTGCAAAAAGCCATAGAGCCGTCCCCTGCCCTAAGAGGAAGTGGTTCTATTCCACTTCATTCTGATCCCCAAAAGACAAGGAACTTGAGGCCGATTCTGGATCTCAGCCGCCTGAACCTTTTCATAGAATACAGGTATTTCAGAAGGTCACCCTTCAGGGTTACTGCCCTCTTTTACCTGGGGACTGACTTTGTTCACTGGACATGCAGGATGCCTATCTCCATATCCTGGTTTTCCTGCCCAGCTGACAGTTCCTCTGCTTTTGTTTTCAGGGAACCACACTCCGTTCTGGCCTTTCCTCTGCTCCCTGAGTCTTTACCAAGTGCCTAGTAGTGGTGCCTGTGGCTCTTCGGAGGCAGTGTTTTATGTCTTCCCTATCTGAATGACTGACTATTGGCGGCCTTCTCCAGTGCTCAGTTAATTCAGACCTTGGAGTCCACATTTCGGTTATTCCAGCTCCTGGGATTACTCTCAACCACCCAAGTCATGTCTCTGGCCGAGCCAAGCGCCTCCAATACATAGGAGCAGTTCTAGACTTCTCACAGGGCAGAGCCTTCCTGCTGCAGGACAGGGCGGAGCGTTTGATAGCACAGGCCTAACTTGTATCTTTCTTCCATCAGGTCCCAGCCAGATACTTCCTTCATCTACTAGGGTTCATGCTAGCGGCTATAGCCATGGTTCCGCTTGCCGCCTGCATATGAGAATGCCATGGTGGACTCTGGGTCCAGTGGGACCAATGCATCAATGACTTAGATCAGTTGGTTCTAGTCTCCAACCTAGTGAGGCAAACCCTGGAATGGTGCAGAACCTCTATGATCCCTCAAGGGGTCCCTTCCGGGCAGAAACCCCACAAGTTCTTTACGATGGGCGCCTCGGGCCTGGGCTGGGCGCCAATTTGACCGACAGGCAGACTCGGTGGGGGTTGATCAGTGAGCAAGCGGCATCTCCACATCAATGTTTTGGAATGCGGGCAGTCCTGTACACTGTGCAGGCCTTCCAGACCCATCTTTTCCAGGCCGCTCCTGATACAGACAGCGCGTCTGTGGTCTACTACCTCAACAAGCGGGGAAGTGGGTGACTGGATCCTACCCCTTTGCAGAGAGCCCATGAGAATTTGGTACTGGCCCATAGGACAGAACCTGGAACTAGTTGCCATACATGTTCCTGGCATCCAAAACATCCTGGCCGACAGCTAAGCAGGTCAAGTTTGAAGGCTCACAGTGGGAGCTCCTGTGTTCCGTAGTCGAAGATCTCTTCAACAGGTGAGGTCATTCAGAGTTGGACCTTTGCGTCCCCACTCAGCATAAAATTGTCCAATTTCTGTTCACTCGATCAGGGCTTGGTGTTTTCTGGCCCGATGTGTTGTCCCTCTCTTGGACAGGGAGGTTTCTTGTACACCTTCCTCCCTTTCTGCTTCTGCAGAGGTTCTTCTCAAACTACAGTCTGAGGGAGTGGAGATGATTCTCATGGCTCCCTACTGGCGCATCAGTTATGGTTTCCACTACTGCAGCAAGTGACAGTGAGTCTCAGTCCCCTGCCACTGTGCTCCGACTTGCTCTCCCAGAAGCAGGGCACTGTGGTCTTTCTGGACCTAAAGTCTCTACATCTCCATACGTGGCTCCTGCAGACTTAGCTATTGCCCATTTTGGGAGTTTCTTCCTGTGTGTGCAGATGTCTTAGTGGCTGCTAGGAAACCTTCCACGAGGGCCGCTTATGCTCTGAAGTGGAAATGCTTCTCTATATGGGCCACTACCTGTACTTGGATCCATTCACCTGTCTGGTGAGTCTCATCCTGGAGTACTTCCTGTCACTCTTGGACTCGGGCCTGGGGTATTCCTCGCTTAAGGTGCAGCTTTCCACTCTCTCTGCGTACACACCCTGTTGAGGCCAAAGCTGTTACCCAACTGTATCTTTCCCGTACTTTCTTGGGGTATGTTGCATGAAACCTCCCATTAGGATCTTGCCCTGACATGGGATCTTCTGTTTATGTTGGAAATACTTACTTTGCCTCCTTGTGAGCCAGCCCACAGGCTGCGAGCTACACTTCCCTGTTGTGGAAAGCGTCGATTTTGGTTGCTGTTACTTCTGCTCTGAGGATTTCCGAGTTTCAGGCTCTGATGTTTAAAGAGCCTTTTTGGTCCTTTCACAAGGACAGGGTGTCTTTGTGTACTAATCCTAAGTAAAAATACCACCAACAGCTTAATCTGATTCAAGATCATTTGGCATTCATCTGTATTCCCTTCCCAGTCGTGCCTGAAAAATAGGCAGAATTTGTCTAGTGCACTTACCGGTCAACAAAAACTAAATAACTAAAATAAAAAAGATAAATAATTTTTGCCTAAGGTGGTGTCTGAGTTTCATGAATCAATCCATCCACCTACCTGTTTATTATCCTGAGTACTCTAATCAGGGAGGCCTTACTTCATACTCTGCATGTTCACTGGGTGCCCTGGTGCTATTTGGATCGCACCCACTCTGTCCGAAAAACAGATCAGTTTGTTCGTGTGCCCCAGGAGAGCAGGGACTCCTGTTTCAGACAGTGTTTGTCTGAGTGGTTGGCTAATTGTATTGTCTACTGCTGCACTTAAGTATGACAGGCCTTTGCTGGGACCAGTCAAAGCCACTTTACCAAGTATGGCTGCTTTGGTTGCCTCTTTCAAAAATGTGTCCACTGCAGACATTTGTACAGCCGCCACTTGGAGTTCTGTCCATACCTTTATCGAGTATTCTGGTCTGGACATTGCCCTAGGCATAGGGCTGGCCGGACTTGCAGACCTTCAGGGCCTTCTTTCAGAAATGCCGTCTGCCTGTTTCCTTCTTTCCTCCTCCTCCCTGCTGACTGGGTCAGTTCTTTTACTGCTTAGGGATTCTGTTCTACAGGTGTTGCCTGCTGCAAGAGCCCCTCGAAGAAAGATAGTACAGTTGCACAAGAACTTAGCATAACAGTAGATCTTGAGAGGAGATGCATTCAAGTTGCAGAATTACTGTGCCACACACGAAGGGGTTCGCAACCAAGGTAGACAGCCTAAAACACACCTAAGCACTTTCCAAAGGTTTGCTCTCCAAAGAAAAGGGACGGAATGTACACAGCACATAACAAATTGAATTTATTTTCACCGCTTGTAGGAGCCCCTAAGCGCTTTAGCAAAGTGCCTTCAAGGGGCGTGATCTTTGAGAGGAGCTCTTGCAGCAGGCACTGCGTTCCCTCCTGATTCCTGTTTCTCCTTCATGGCTACTCTGCTTTCTTCAGTTCTGAGGAACCGCCGTGGTTCTCCTTTTTTTTTTGTGCCATCCTGGGGTCTCCAGCAGGAGGACTGAGGTTGGTCTGGGAACTACCCATTTTATACTATAGGACAGACATCGAGGTACCCAGCGTTGGAGGAGTGGTCCCCTGCTGTAGACTGCTAGCTAGAAGTTTTCGTGTGGTCCCTGGCGCCTGGTGGCTTAGTACTACTGCTGTTGCCTGCTGCAAGAGCTCCTCTCGAAGATCTACTGTTGCAGTAAGTTCTTACTGCAACTGTACCTTTCCCAACTCGAATTCAGAGCACAAGCATTTGCTGGATTTGGAAGTGAGGAAGTTGATTAATTCTGTGTAGTGGAAAAGGCAAAGCAAGGCAGATTTATTCTTGTGCCATCCAGTGGCTCTGGGCACCTTACAAAATTACTACAGTAAAGTAGAAGCAATCAGTACAACGGAAGAAAGACTAAAACATATTTAGAAAAATAAATTGGGCTGGCCCGGTGGCACTGAGGGTTGAGGCACTAGATGCCACACGGCGACCCGTGTTCGGGGAATGAGCATGGGCTGCTGGGGGTCAGCAGGGAGGGAAGAGGATCAAGTATCCAGAGGACATCTCTCCTCTCTTCTCCTGGGGAGGGAGGACTGTCACGCCTGCGAACCACTGCTCCCAGGTGGAGACCAGAGGGTAGTCTGGGTCAGAGGGGCCAGAAGAAGGGAGGTGCTGTGGGACTTCTGTGGGCGCGCACACCTCCACGATCGCCCATCCTGCGTGTGCGCCCCAACAACGGGAAGGGAGACAAAATGGAAGAAAAACACCTCCGGCTGTGGATGAAGACCAACCCCTGCAGGGCTCCACACCTGGCGACAGGGCATGGGTAAGTCCGGGTGACAGGGCTGGAGCATAAACTATATCTATAATCTCTATTTTTTTTCTGAGGTGGAAAGTAATCATCCAGACCTGTAACTAGAATGAAATAGTAGGTTTTCAGGTGAACCTTTAAATGTCCCCGAGGGGCCCTGTTTCGTCAGTTGTCCGCTATCGACATTGCAGCAATACCAACAGCACAGTCCCTGCAAGATTTTAATCTGAACCCAGGGATGTAGGAGGCCCACCTCAGAAAAATGAAGTGAGTGGCCAGGGATCAGAAGATCTTTCAGGAGCCAGGGCCAAGAGAGTGCAGTGCCTTTGTACATTCAAACACCTTGAGCTGATGCACCACCCAATTGGTAGCCAATGCAGCCGCAGAGCACTGAGTGATATGCTCAGACCAAGAGTTCCCAGCAAGCAGTTGGACTGCACATTCTTTGCTAGCTGCAGGCGATACACCAGCCCACAGATAATCCTAGGTAAATGGCATTGCAGTAATGCAACCTAAATATAGCAAAGGCATGCACTGTTGATTGATAAGTTGAGTTGGTGCAAGAAAGGCTTAATCCATAAGATGTTTTGTAGATTGCAAAAGCCACTGCAAACTACAGCTGACACTTGATGTTCAAATACCAGCATGCAGTCCTGTTGTATGTCACTCCTTCCCTGTCACTCTCACATTCTTTGAGAATGACCCTCTGTTTCTTCCTGTTGGACCCAAATCATTAATTTTGCACTAAAATAACTAGAAGGCCAGTTCCAAGGGATTCCTGTCTCTGGATATTAAGGGACACTTCACCAGTGGCACGGCATCAGAAAGTCTTTTCCAGCTGTGGGCCCTTCCAGCTGCACTGGAGGCCAAGAGACAACTTATTAGATGGATACCAGACAATGCCCTTCAGTTAGAGAATGTGTGATGGCCTGATTTAAGTTGGTTGAATTTGAGAGAATGTCACATAGCAAATCATAATCTTGCAAGATACCAGACTGTTTTGTTTGGGGCCCATTTTGCAGAGCACAGATGACCCTGGATCTGATACTAGCACTGGAGTGGAAGAGAGTTAACCACACTTCATTTATACAGTGGTTGGTGTACCTTTCTTGTGTTTACCAAGTACATAGGGCTAAGAATTTGTTATTGATAACTATTTTATTGTAATATTGGTTAAAGAACATGAAAAGCTTATTACTAGGAATACTGAATATCAAATGTTAAGTAGCTTATTGGTTTAAGTACTTGTTTATACATAGCATAGGGCTACACAATTCGTGCTGGTCAGTCCAGTCTGTGACATGTCGCTCTGTCCTGTGAGTGCTGGCATAAACTGCACCCCTAAACAAATAGTCCCGGCAATTCACCCTCAGCATAAATATAATAGAAAAAATCCAGGGACATGAATCTGGAATGAATTTTCAGGGAAGCGATTGGCGCAGAGCTTATAACAGAGCAAATTGTTGCAGTGTGAAAATGCCCATCGCAAATTGTGAGTGTACTATAGAATAACAGGAAAAGAGGAGTTATTAATTTGTAATGTTCTGTATTTGAAAATGTTTAATGAAATCCAGTTCTTTACTATAGTACTACTGCAATGTGCAGTACAAATGTTAGCGTGTCTGTATTGTAACATTTAAATTGTTGTAATAAAAAAAAAAAAAAAAAGTTAATGGTATTTAACTAGAAAAGTGTGTTTGTTCCTAGTGGAACAATCACTAGTATCTTTCAGCCACGATCACCTGTATGTCAGTATGCATTTTACTATAGATTTGACTATTCATGTGCCGTGCCATACCATGTCAATATTTGTTTCAAACTTAGACATTTAATACAAAGTAACTCATTTAAAGAAAGTAAATTAGAACACATTTTTTCTAAATTTCACTTTGGCTAATTTTGAGATAATCTGTGCAAGTTTTAACCTTGTCCACCTTCATGTTACTATACCTTTAGTTGTGTCGAAACATTTCCTCTCCCTTAAGTAATCCCTAATCCTTTACGTCTGTGAAAGTGGCACAAGATAAGTAAGCTGTCATCTAGAACTCCGTTGAGATTGTGCAACGTGATATATTTAATATATACAGCCAGCATACTTAGAAATAGCATTATGTTTTCAGAGGACCGGTCACCTCATCGAGGCAATCCCAGTGATACGGGACCTAAATGTGGATTCTGTCATGCTGGGGATGAAGAGAATGAAACCAGAGGAAAGTTCCATATATCAAATGCAAAGAAGGTGGCAGCACATTACAAGTGTATGGTAAGTGACGGTTTCTGCTATTAACCGTTTACTCGTATGATCATTTTCTACCTGAGGTAATTATTTGTCCTCTAAAACTCTGTCTTACTAACAGCTAAGCTGCCTAAATGATCAGTGTGATCTGGAACAACAAATATTAAATAAAATCCATTTATCTTACCATATATCGGCTTCTCTTATTCACTGCTCACACAATGCTATAATTCCTTGTATACAGACTGATCTTCACAGTGGACATCTCCTCCTTAGGCCACACCTTTGGAACTGTAAGTCATCTGAATCGGGACCACTCTGAAACTTTTACTAGCGGGGCCACCCATGATGACATCAACGTCTGTGTCTATAAAATGTGGATGGCTCCAATCATTGCTCATTTTTTCTTTTCCGTTGACTCGGACCTACAGAAAAACGGCCATTGTTTCTTTATTATTTCTTAATTTAACTTTCGTGTTTTGTCTCTATACCATCATTGAAAGAACCTTTATTTAGGTTTGTGCCTCTGATTTACAAGGTCTGCAAGGAAGGTGCTCACACTGTTTGTCTTTGATGTGTGGGCCTATCATAGATACATAGACAGTGTCGGCAGATAAGGGCCTATGGCCCACCCAGTCTGCCTGTTTGAGCCTGTAAGTTCAGTTTGTTTTCCTAGAACTCTGTTGCCCCTACCCTGACCTCCAGAATTCCTTTGTCTATCCATGCATTCTTAAATCCGTGATTGTTTCAGCCGCACCATTTCAACTGGCAGGGTGTTCCATATCCACCACCCGTTCTGTGAAGAAATTCTTCCTCACATTTCCTCTGAATCGTCCTCCCTCCAACTTCATGCCATGCCCTCTAGTCCTGGAACATCTCTTTCACTTAAAAATAGTGTATTCCTGCACCCTGTTCCTCCCTGTAAGATACTTGTATGTCTGTGTCATGTCCCTCTCTCCCTCCTCTCATCCAGGATGTACATATTCAGTTCCTTCAGCCTGTCGTCATAGGACTTGTGATGCAATCCATGTACCATCTTTGTTGCCCTCTTGAACCTTCTCTACCCTGTCTGTGTTTATATCCTTAAACATCAGGGCCTATAAGATCTGCCATAGGTTTAACTAGGTCACAGGAGCTGCCAAAGATGTCTTGGTAACCTTCTTTACCATATTGGCCATGCAAGCTACTGCTAAGGCCGTGGGCTCCAAACTGGGTCTCCTCACAGCCAGTTGCTGTTGGGAAGGATACTCTAGGTGTTTGGCGATGCTATTTCCAACTTTGTAGAAGGGTAGAGACCAGGACGGATCATCGTCAAATCCCTCCTCCTCTTGCCATCACCATAAGCACAGTGATAAAACTGCTTCGCCATTGGGGTCAAGGTCTCCATTAAAAGGGGTTAAGTCCTAGTCGTTGACTGCTCTTGCATCGACTACAGCCACCCTCCCAACTGTCATTGAGACACTAAGGTCAGGGCCTGACTCTGCCACTGCCCTACTTACTCACGGATGGTATGCAGCCTCCATCATCTGGTTCGTTGTGTCAATTCTGGTAGTTCTGGACCCTTTAATGAGTGCAGTCGACTCCCAGGTTGTGCTGGTGTCGTTCTCTGAACTGACATGTTGCCTGTTATCATTGTTTATAACAACTGCAGTCCTGTCAACTGGGCCTTATCTGTTGGTACCGTTGTTGTCGACTTGACTAAAAACGCACCACTCATTCCTCCCATCGCACTGCTTCTTCTGTCAATGGCTCTACTGATTGCCCCAGTCTTCATTGCAGATGACAATGAGATGGAATCCTGATCTCCTTAATATGGAGGAGGATTTGGAGGATGAGGAGGGTGATAAAGATCCTTATGAAGAGGCTTTACTCCATTCCACCCTCTCCTCATGTAGTGAGGACTCTGTGGTTTATAGCCCCAGGGTCTCCTCCTAAAACCCTTATTCCAGGCTTTGCTCAGACAACTCCAAGATGTCATGGGCTTTGAAGGTGAAAATGACTCCAGTAGAAGAAACTCGTGGAGATTGCAGCGTCATCTTCTGTTGTAGTGCCTCCAGTATATTCTGCATTAGAGGATGCTACATTTGCTGTCTGCAGTGCTCAGAAAGGCTGATAAACCGTTCCAGCTCTGTCTGCTAAGCCTTATTATGCTTCTCAGCCTGAAACTGATTCAGTAGTTATCATGGCTGCTCATGATCCTCTAGGGACCCTAGACATAGGAGTACTTTGCCTCCTAACAGAGAATCCAGGAGCCTGAATGTTACAGACACACAAACTTGTGCTTCCTCTCCCTTAGGCCTAAGATTGCTAACTACCAGGCCTACATGATGAAGTATCAGAATGGCCTGTGGAAATCTTCTGTTTCTGCTATTCAGTATTTGCCTGATAGTCCTGCAAAGACTGAATTGCTTAAGGCGCTTCAGCTGGTGTAGATACTGGAAAGAGGCTGTTATGCTCTGCATGTGGTATATCTGATGCTTCTGCTGCGGCTGCTGCCTCCAGCATATGCCTTTGGAGATATCCTTGGCTCAGGGTAGCTGACTTTGCTAATGATGTACAGTAGGCTGTGTTGAATGTCCCTTCATGGGCTCCATGCTGTTTACAGTAGATGAAAGCAAGTGCAGGGACCAGTAGCACACAGATGATCACGGTGAAGTTTCTTGAAGCTAGCATGGGTAGGAGCTTGGCGAATAGTTTGGGGTATGGAGTTCCAGTACTTTGGAGCCATGTGCTCAGAGGCGGCGTCGCCCATATTGGTTTGCATCTGGGGATATGGAGAGGGTTTGGTCAGTAGATTGAAGCCCATAGGAGAGGGTTGTGAGTGAAGCAGAGGTGGGAGATTGGGGAGGCCTGATCTAGCAATACCGTCAATTAGAGAGCCATAGGACTGAAGGCGATGGGCAGAGGGCCTGGACCAATTTAGGTCAGCATAGAGCTGGCAGTGGTGCTTGTATCATGGAGATGCAGAGGTATATCGGCAGATAGAATTATAGGTAGTGTCCCATTTATGGAGAGGTCTTTGTGGCAGAGGTAGGTGGCTGAGCCATAGGCCAGGGCAGGGAGCAGTAAACCTTGTGCCACAGCTAGTCTAACCGATTGGGTGAGGGCATAGCTAGTCGACAGGCACCTCCTATCTTAGCATTGACCGGATTTACAGGTGGTGGTGATGTGCAGATCAAAATCTAGAGATTCAGTCAAGAAGTATGCCCAGATATTTAAAGGAGCTAGTGCTAACGGTTGTGAACAGTCGGCACATGATATTTTGAGGAGCTTTGGTTTGCTTTAAGTCTGGCAGGTGAGCCAAAGAGCATGGACTGTGTTGCTTGTATTGAGAATGAGGTTGTTCTCTGTTAGCCAGGACTGAATACTTAAGAAATCCAAGGCAAGAGAGTGGTTTATATCGGAGATATTTCTTGCACTGTGGTAAATGACAAGGTCATCCGTGTAGAGTAGAGATGAGCAGGTTGGTGCAAGCAGCAGGAGGTCGTTAATGAAGATTGAGAAAGGCAAGGGGCCAAGTATGGAGCCCTGGGGAGCATAGCGTGTATAGACGAGAGGTCATATATGGCTGAGTTGAAAACTACAGCCTGTTTCCTGTCAGACAGATGACTATTAAACCAGGCCATTACATTTTCAGAGAAGCCTAGGAAATGTAGTTTCACAAGAAGAAGGTGATTGATAACCAGATCGAATGCCTTAGTTAAATTGATGAAAGCTGCACCTGTGAGGAGGCCAGAGTCAATAGAAGCATAGATGTCATTTGTGAGTTAGGATTACGGTGGAAGTGCTGTGGCCTTTATGAAACCATGCTGATGCTGGGAGCAAGTGAGAAGATTGTGCTTGTGAAGACGATCTATGGATTGAATTGCCACTAATTTTCCAAGATTTTGCTAAGCACAGAGAGGATAGCTTTGGGTCGTGTAATTGGTGTTTTCTTTAGGATCGCCTTTTTAGGAATGGGTGTAATTTTAGCTATTTCCCAGATATTAGGAACTGAGCGATGGCATAGTGATAGGTTGAAGACTTTGTTGGGGAGGCTATGAGAAGTGCAGCAGCTTTCAGGAGCCGAGGCTCAAACCATTGGACCCTAAGCTGGTGGTGTCAGGGATGGAGAGTAGCAGCTTTAGAACTTCAGCTCTTGTGATGGTCCGAATCTAAACGGAGGATATGTGAGAAGAGATTCAGTATTTTTGGGGGCAGTGTGTCCTGACGGAGGAGACCAGGTAGGTAGATAGGTCAGAAAAATGGCAATTGAAGGAGTTTGCAGTGGTGACAGGGTTATTGCAGTGTATGTCATTTAGCAACATATCACTAGCAGTGGCCATATGATTAGCTCAAGGAGGTTTTATGGTTGACCAGAATTTCTTGAAGTCACCTGCAGCTTTTGTTAGTAGGTCTTTGCAGAAGGAGCTTTTCGCTAATCGAATGTTTCTTTTGCACGATTTCTCAGTAGTCTATAGTCATCATAGTCTGACTGATGCCCTGAGGCTTTGAAACGCTGCCATGTTTTGTCCCTTGCTTTTATTTGGGTGAGAAGGTCTTTAGTTAACCACCTTGTTGAGTTCATGAATCGGCGGTTTGAAATGATGTTGAAAGTGCTCTCAGGACACTGGCCGGTGGCGCTGAGGGTTGAGTGCTGGACACCTTGCCTCGTGCTATGCCTGTGACCGGGTTCAGGAATGCCTTGGATCATCGGGGTGGGGGTCATTCGGGGTGGGGAGGGAGGAGCAGGATTGGCGGAGCCAGTGGGCTGCTCTCCTCTCCTGAGGGTGGTGGGTTGGGTTATCACCTTCCTGTGGTTCCGCCTCCCACGGGTGGAGGTCTAGTGGGAAGCGTGGGTGGAGGGGCAGCAAGGGGGGAGGCATAATGGGCTGAGCTGGCGCCACAGTGTGCATGCGTGCTGGAGTCTTGGGCAGGTGCAGTAAAACCGATTTTGGGGGACACCATAAACATAATAGTATAATAATAATAATAATGAAAAAAAAAAAGTGTTGTCAGGGAGCTTCAGTCACCCAAAATGACATTGTCAGTCATATCCCTGACCCTCAACTGGTTAGCGGCGTTGGCCCATTTAGTAAGCCTGCAGTCTGTCCTGGACTTGGCTACTGTCTGCAATCCCATGGCCATGGAGGTGATCCCCTTCAGAGTCCTCACCTCGGTGCCCACACCAAGGCATCCAAGGGCATCAGTCAAGGCTGCTCCACCACCCACTACCCTCTAGCTCACTTCTTCCTCTCCACTGTTACCTCCAGGGTACAGGGGAGGGAAGGATCTTCCTTCATCTGTCAAAATGGAGGGAGATCACACGGATGCTGAATCCTGGAAATAGAGAAATTAGAGAAGTACAGTCCCTGATTCACAAGAGAACAGTCAAATCTGTCCCTCTCAAAGAAAAGCAAGGAGGGTTATATTCTAGATAGTTACTGGTTCCCAAATGGATAGGAGATCTTTGTCCTGTACTGGACCCGAGAGACCCACACTGGTTCATTGAATACAGAAAGTTTTGGATGGTGTCTCCTCAAGCTCTCTTCCTCTGCTGCAAAATGGTGATTGGCTCTGTGCCTTGGGCTTGAAAGACAGACAGGAGGCAGTACCTCCACTTTACACTGAAGGGCAGCCATTACTAGTTCTCGTCTTGTCCACTGGTTTATCCTTGGCACCGTGGGTATATAACAGATTTGTGGTTGTTGCAGCTGCTCTTCAGAGGAAGCGGTTTTGTCTTCCTGTATCTGAACAACTGGCTCTGATTGGCTCGCTCCAGGAAAGTGGTTCAGTACATATTGTCCAGAACAAAACATGGTTTGAGGAACTGGGTGTTATGGTCCATGTACCAAAATCCATACTAGTTCTTGTCAGCACCTCCAATATAGTAGTGCGGTTCTGGACATGGCAATGGACAGTGTGCCTTCCAGCCTGCAGACAAGAGGACTCTGTTGCCCACGGCTGGCTGGTACACAGGAGTCATTACATGCCTGCTTGTTCCTTCTACTGGGACTCTATGGCTGCTGCCATAGTGACGGTTCCCTTTGCCTGCCTTCATATACACAATGGATTCAGTGGGATCGGGTAATCGACGAGCTGGAACAGGTGGTCCTCATCCTGTCGCAGCTCCGCAGTGCTTTGATATGATTGAAGATCCCTCAGCACCTGTTGCAGGGCATCCCAATCTTAGCCCCAACTCCATTGTAGATCTTTACTATGGATGCCTTGGGATGTGGCTTCAGTGCTCATCTGGGTCTGTTTCAGATCCAGGGTTCTAGGGATGTGGATATGTTGTTGTTATCCACACTTCCTGGCATGTCCTTTCCTTTAAATATCTTGCGGAAGGTCTAAAAGCTGGCTCTCCCACCCACCCAGGTGGTATATCCCTCAGCTTTCGCCTTGACGCCAGATCTTCCTTTCCGCTGGAAAATTTAGGTTCCCTCTTTATCGCTGCTTTCGTTAAGTAGGCCCTGGCGGCTTAAATCTTTGTATTACTTGCAAAACTTAAACTTGTTTGAGTTCCTGCGCGTCATTTATTGAGGTGATATAGGGCAGTATTCTCCCCTTTCCTCTTGCAGAGGGATACTGCCTTTTAGAACCTATATGTAATTTTTATTTATTTAAATCTAGGATTACAAATACCTTTGAGCAGGAACTGCTAGTTTACAGAGGTTCACGTCGAAATAGAAGGTAAACATACATACAAGGTCGACAGGATTATACATAGTTACACAGTAAAAGAAGCAGGAGGCTGAGGCATAGTTAATTACAGTACCTCAAAATGTGCCAGTGTTAGTAGAAGACACAACATCCAGGGCAAACTTAGAAATAAACTTAGAAATAAGCACTGCTGGCGAGAGGGTAGGGAGGCGAGGAGTGCATGAGCAGGAAGGCCATTGTCTGAGGGTAAGGGTGATGGTAAGAGCACTCAAGGAGAGTGATAATTGTCAGTAAGTGCCAGGAGGGTGAGGAAGGAGAGTGGGAAGGAGAGGGTGTGCAGGGGAGGCAGGAGAGGAGGGCATGGCAAGGGGGTAACGACCTGTCTAAAGTAGAGGACAGTGAGCGTGGGGCCCCACATTAGCGTAAACAGTCACAATGACTAGTTGAGCTGAGATGAAGTTGGAGTTGTTTTTAAATGGGCCAAGAGCAGTAGCTGCAAGAGTTTCATTGTTGAGTGTGTTGTACCACTGTGGAGCTTTGTGAGCAAAGCCCTCTGTCCCATGGTAGTCCAACGCTGGGGATAAGGAAGGTTTGTTGTTGTGAACTTCTCATTTGCTGGGTGCTGTGGTGGTCTATGAGGAGCTTTCCAACACCTGGGGCATGATCCCTGAGGAGGACTTTTTGGCTAAGAGGCAGGTTTGATGCTGGATCTTAACAGCTCTGTCACCTCCATCACTGATTACGGGCTAGCAATCACGGCTCCACCTCTGCCTTCCACAGAATTACGGTCTCCTCCACAAAGCATGCAGGCTTCTAAAGGGGCTGACCGACTTACACACTCTTGTGATCTGCGTTCGGGCAGGATGCCTTCCTCATCAGCCAGATCCAGCAGTTGTGGTGCTGGACTACATGCTGTCACTGGTCTGCAGTATTCCTCACTCAAGGTGCATTTGGCTGCTATATCAGCTTTCCATGCCCCCACTGGTGGTCGTCTGGTCACCCAGTTAGAGGTGTCTTGTACTTTTTGAGAGGTATTTTGTATATGAAACCTCCAATCCTACCTTGGGACTTCAGTTATGTGCTTGAGCAACTGACTTGGCTCCTTTTGAGTCTTCCACGAGTTGTGGCTTCGTTTCCTGTTATGATGTTATTTTGGGTTGCAGTCACTTCTGCCAAGGGTTTCAGTGCTACAGGCTTTAATGTGTGAGCCTCCTTATTTAATTTTCAGAGTTCCTTTGTTACGAATCCTAAGTTTTCACCGAATGGGGTATCTAAACTTACACTGACTCACCGATGCACCTTCCTGTTTATTACCCTCAGCATACCTATGCAGGTGAGGCGCTGCTCAGTACTTTGGATGAACATGGAATACTGTGTTTTTCTCACCAAGAACTACAGAAAGTCCTCTGATTTTTTTTGTTTCACTTGCCTTTGGGAAGAGGGCACCTAACCCTGTGTCTAAATAATACCTGGCAAATTGTATTACATTCAGATATAGGAGGTACGTACAGTGAGGAACTTCCTGGTGCAGTTCGTGATCACTCCACAAGGGCACGGTGGGTTGCTTCTGCTTGTTTCAAGTTTTTCTGTTGCTGACATTTGTGCTGCAGCACATGGAGCACTGTCCACACCTTGACTAAATATTACAGTTTGAACATAGTCTCTCGTAGATGTGCTGGCTTTGGGTCGTGGTACTGTAAGACCCACTGTCCTGAATGTATATACCAGCCTCCAGTGGCTTTGGGACTGCTTGAGTCCCGTTCAAAGTATGGTCTAATGGAAGAGATCCTCAAAGCAGATGAGCGGTTAAATACTTATCATGATAGTAGATCTTCAGAGAATCTCTTCTGTTCTGCCATGCCGTCCCTCCCTTTGACCCCTCATTGCTCCAGTGAGGGCTGCACCAGATATTGTGCCTGATCTTATCCATGGCTATTATATCCAGCACTGTTTCTCCCTTGTATGCTTGGTGCTTGTCTGGTCTCTCTTTTCTCCACGTTTGGAGGTCCTCAGACTCTGATCTCCAGTGGGGAAGCGGAGGAATGATGGAGTCTGCCCACGTTTATATAGATGCTGGTGCATGACAATGTCGTGGGCAGCCCAGTCTAGTAGAAGTTTCCATGTGGTCCTAGCACTGATGTGGGTTATAGTTCCAAAGGTGTGGCCTAATGGAGGAGTTCTCTCGAAGATCTACTGTTACGTAAGTACGATTAAATGTTTATTTTCCTTAGTTGGGCTGTTGCCACAGAGTAGGTGAGTTTAGCAACAAAAGCCACGTGCCATTGAATGAGCGGGAACTGCATTTATTTTGAAGAAACCTATTCCCTATTGTAGGTTTTGTGTTTAAAACGCGGAGAAAATTTTAGTGGAAAAGGTTTTATTTAAATGTATTTGGGTTGTTGCTAGGTAGAGTAGGGCAGGTTAGTCATAAACTGCAGTTTCTAGGTAAATAATTAATGGCGCTATGTTTTAACTAGTGAAATCAAATTTGGTCAGTTTTTTATACCCAGTTTTATAAAAGGAAGTAAACCTGTGGAGAGAAAGGCATTATGATCTGGTTGGCCTCTTAATGTGTTCATTTTGGAGTATATTGGATATACCCCTACCCCGCTTTTCTCCTGCTCCAGCTTAGCGGAATGCTTTCAGGTGTTCTGACTGGGTTTGCAAGCCTTTCGTCAGTCCACAGCAGTGGAGGTGATATTGGCCATTGATGGGTCCGTGATCCCTGTGGCTTCGTGCCATTGAGTGGGGCTGGCTGTTCTTTGACTATAGTCACCCATCTTCTGTCAAGTTCTGAGAAAGCTTCCCGTATCCGGCCGGAGACCAGGGAACCTGAGACTCTTGAGGGGTTCTCTGGCTGTCTGTCTTTCCTTTAGTCTGAATAGTCCCTTTCCAAAGCGACTCCTCTGTTGGGCTTGACTACCCACTGAGGATCGCTATTGGTAAGACAATTGGCCAACCTTAACGCCTGTGGCAGTGTCGATTTACATTGCTGTAACGCTGGAAGGCCCCTGCTGGCGTACTTCAGACCTAATCCAGTGGACGCCCTATTCTCGGATGCGTTGTAACTGACCTCGGGATTCCTGGGGCAGCCTTTGGGCCTTTCCAGCCTCAGGGTCTCCTCACGGGGACTCCACTTTCTGTCTGTCTGTGTGTGTGTCTCTCTCTCTCTCTCCTTGGGAGGGGTCCCGTGTTACTTGCACCCTGCATTTCGATACAGCTGCTTTTTTCAGGACGGGTACCAATTTTCCTCTATTCCTGTTCACAGGGGCCCAGTTCTTTGCCCCACATTTGCTGGGTCTTGGTGGGTGGTCTACCCGATGCAGGCAAATTGTAGATTCATTTGGGATACCACCCCTTCTTTGAGGGATGATGTTTTCCTCTAATCAAATAAAAAAATGTGAAGGGAATCCTTTCCCCTGGGCAAACTACTGGCCTTTGCCCCTGCTCTATAGGGTTTTGTCTTCCCACTAGACATTCTCCCTCAGGCAGTGGGTTAGATTTCCTCATTCCACAGGATGGGGTGTGAGATATGGGGAGCGAGGCTAGGGCTCTTCCTCTCAGGAGACATTCCCCTCTGGACAAGTCCCTTCCTTTGTCTCTAGGGTTTCCATTCCCTGTTTTTCTATGGGCATTCCCTTAGTTTTATTGGACCTTTTCAGGTCGGGTGCCTTCGGTTCTGACCAGTTTGCGACCGTCTCTGCTCTCACCTTCACCAGATTGCAGCGTCTCATCTTTGACAGCTCCTTTGAGGCAAGGCTGGCATCCTTCAGGATTACCTCCCTGTTTCTCTCCAGAGTCTGTCTCCTGTGAATGCTTTTTCCCTCGGCCTGTTGGTGAGTTTCTGGGATGGTCACTGAGACTCAAACATTTTGGGCTGAAGGGTTATAAGGCTCCCTTCCCCATTTTAACAGGCAGGGTTCGGGTCCTAGGGCCAAATCCAGTGACTGGATGGATTTCTTTGATCCCTTCCTTTGCCATACCGAGATCTGATTATTGCCTCTTTTTTTTTTTTTTCCTTGACCTTTGAAGGAGACTGACAGCTGTTCCTGTCACTGGCCTTCTCTCATCCGACCCCTAGTCTGATCTCTCTGGTGAAAGTCTTTTCTACCTCCAGGTCAGTCAGGTGTTGTCACATGTTTCGTATATTGGTCTGCGCTTTAGAGGCACTCTTTTAGGGTGGTGTTCATACTCTGTCTGTGTCCTTCTGGCGCAATCTACTGTTGGAGGTAAATTCTCTGGTGGAGGTTTTTTACCTCTCCTCCTCCTGGATATTTCCATTCAGGTACTGCTTGGTATTAAATAGCGAAGGCTGCGTGTGCGTGCCACTGATTTCAATAGGCGCTTTTGTTTTTAATGCATTTTAATAACATTACAATTGAGATTTTAACAAATCAAAGTGACCGCTTGACTAACAGGGACCCTGTTAGTCAAGCGGTCACTTTGATTTGTTAAAATCTCAATTGTAAATGTTATTAAATGCATTAAAAACAAAACGCCCATTGAAATCAGTATGCGCACACGCAGCCTTCGCTTACTTACATCACAAAACAGGGCTGCATGTGCCTACGTAGGGGCGTGTTGACGTAGTTCAGGAAATGGCTCCTTTTATCGGGAGCTATTTACGAGTGAAATAACTTTCTAACAGGGCTGAGATACGTGGATTTAATAATATCCATCAGTTCTGCTAAGGGTGAGGTATCATTTATGTTTGGGGACTGGAAAATAGGAAGGCGAGATCTGCTCTTTAAGACATTTTCATTATTATGTGATCTTTTCCTTGGACTTCATCTATACGTTGCTAATTCTTGCCATGAAGTCGTAATCCTCTGCTTATGACATCAGAAGCAGTTGCTACAGAATTATTTTGCTGTCACAAGCAGAAGATTATGGTTTCAGGGCAGGAAAAGCTGAAGTCTACAGTCAGCCTGATATCAAGTGAATGTCTTTAGTAATAAAGAATGGAAAGCCGTGAAATGTAAAGTTTCTTGCTATGTTATGAGATTTGATTCTGCTGATGCCCACTGGAATTGATTTGCAGAAACTGGCTAATCACTTAAGGTTCAGAATACTGGCTCAGTGATTTAAGTGGGTGTTATGGTCAAATGGCTTTCAAACAACATGAAGTCTTGCTATATTATGACTATTGCAGTTTGTCCCAGCCTTAGAACTGCTCCGGAGGTGAAAAGTTAACTTCCATGCAGAGCATGGAGCTTAAACATGAGCTCGGTTCAGAAGCTCTGTTAGGTTGGTTTCAAACCGAAACCGTCAGATTCTTTACTCCGCCTCACTGAACAGTGCTCGAGATTCCTCCTGTTGCTCGTTCATTTCTTGGTTTAAGCGCTATTTCTCGGTTTAATTTAACTGATTTAATTATTTTAACCATAAAACCGATCGGTTCAAGCTCTGTCTATGGTAATCGTAAGTAATAGATAGGGTTTTTCTGTGTGGAACTTGTAAGTGTTATCGGTTCGGTTGAACCGATCGAATTGTATTAAAATTTAAGTTTAAAGCCTTTAAGGCTTCTTAGAAGTCGGTTCCGGTTCTTATCGGTTCTAAAACCAGATTTCATTACGTTTTCCACGACCCTTGACACGGTTTGGAACCGATATGGTATCTAATTGCACTGCCATAAAAGGGCAAGTTTGTTGGTTAGGCTGGCATCATGTCTGAGAAACCCAAAAGAAAAACCGGGCCCACTGGTTTCAACACTGTAGTGTCTGTGGGAAGCCTTGCCAAGGCTGACCCACACATCACATGTGTGTCTATTGCCTGGGGTGTGACCACCCTCAATTCAGACTGCCAGATTTGTAAAATTTCCCAGCCACCCTGGACAAGAGAGTGGCAGGCTCAGGGAACGAGGCCAAAAGTCCGCTGACCCGGATGGCCAGCCCGGTTCGGTGCCAACCAAACCGAGGGAGTGCCCTCTGACCAGGGGAGACTTCCTCAGGCAAATGAAAGCTGGCTCTGAGGAGCCAGTTCCAGCAAAGAAAACTAAAAAATCAGCAGGTTTGGAGTCCAAAATTCCTTCTCCAACTGCTGCAGAGATAGCCAGGGCAATACAGATTGTCCAGTCCCTGTCCTCAGCTCCTCCGAACCGCCACTGTCTGGCAAAAGGTCGGTTCGGTCGGTTCCAGTGGTTCAGGATTATGATATAGAAGAGTTCTATGAACCAGAGGAGGGGATGAGGATTATGATCAGTGTGAATGTGACTTTGAAAGTCTGGATGTGCCCATTGAACGGACATCTCCCCAGACAGACCTTCAGGTGAGTCTCCCTAGGCTTTCTGGTCCCTTCTCATTTTTTGTTTTATAAAAAGTTGCTGAGACCCTCCAGCTTCCCTTAGAGGAGGCGTTGGATGAGCAAGAGGAGCCTGACTATGTGGAGATGATGGATAGCCCAGAGTCCAGGAGGTTGTCCATTCCTTTACATAAATCTTTAGAAAACAAACAAAATTTTAAAAGCTCCTAATTCTGTGCCTCCTGTGGATAAAAAGATGGACAGGAGGTACACTTTGTCAGGGCCTGATACAGATTTTCTTTCACAGCAATGCAGTCATGTTGGGTAGTTCAGGCTGCAGCCTGTGATAAAGCTAATATTCCACTGGCTTCACATCCTCCTGACAAGGATTCCAGGAAGATTGATGCCATGGCCAAAAACAATACATGGCAGCATCCTTGGGACTCAGACAAGCAAACTATATGGCTTATGTTGCAAGATACCAGAAATCTAGATGGGATACTGTCATGGCCTTAGCTAAACAGGTCCCTGGCCAGCTTGCAAAGGAGCTGGAACAGGTGGCTCTTGATGGTATTGAGGCATCTAAGGTGCAATTCCATGCTGCAGTGGATTCTAACGATGTATCTTCTAGAGTCATGAGCTACATCTGTGGCTTTGGAGATTGGCCTGGCTCAGGTGTACTACTTTGTCACAGGATACCCAGTCTAAGGCTATGGATTTTGGATTTATGGATTCTCTGTTTGGGAGCAGACAGAGAATTATATGAAAAATGGATGAATATAGAACCACTTACAGGAGTGCACAAGCCAAGAGCGGCAAGCCACTCTCAGAGGCAGCCCCCAGGGTGAGGGGTAGCCTTTCACAGGCCTTTTACCAGACCCAGGCCTCCTCCTCTTCAGCCTATGTACAGAGGGGTTCTTCAGAGGGAGAGGCAGCAGGGTTCGAGCAGGCCTGCTCCCACCCCTCAGCCTAAAGCCCCTGCCAAACAGGCACCCTGATGGGATGCCCAGGGTCGGCTCTCCACTACCTGTAGGGGGCAGGTTGGCTCACTTCGTCCAGGACTGGCAGTCTTTAACCCGGACAGGTGGGTCCTGGAAGTAGTGAGCCAGGGTCTGGTTCTCAGCTTCAAGAAATTTCCAAAGATGAGAGCCAGATCTTTTCCACCTACAAACCCTTTAGAGACTCTTGCTTTGGAAACAGAAGTCTCAACCCTCTTGGCTCTCAGAGCTGTAGAAAGGGTTTCTCCCTTCACTAGGGCAAGGGTCTGTACTCCAGGTACTTCTACCCCAAAAAGACAGGAGAGTGGCGGCCTATCCTGGATCTAAGATAGCTAAACAAGCACCTTTTAAAGCCAAAGTTCAAAATGGTGACACTGGGAATGATTTTACCCTCCCTAAGGCCAGGGGACTGGCTAGCCTCCCTGGACCTCAAGGATGCCTACTTCCATGTTCTTATCAGAAGCTCCCCATCAGCCTCAGATTCAAACTGCCCTCAGGCCATTATCAGTTCAGAGCAATGCCCTTAGCCTCACTTCTGCCCCCAGGGTGTTCACAAAATGTCTGGCAGTAGCAGTCGCTCATTTAAGAAGGCAAAAGATTGCCATTTTCCCTACCTGGACGACTGGCTCATTGTGGGTCAGTCTCCAGACCAGGTCAAATCACACCTGCTAGTTACCCAGCAGCTGCTTACCTCTCTGGGATTTCTCTCAATCTTCCAAAGTCAGTTTTGGAACCTGTCCAGGTACTCACCTTTATAGGCGCAGAACTGGACACAAAGCAGGCAGAGCCTTCCTTCCCTTGGAAAGGGTAAGACCTTAGTGGCCCTGGCCACCTCCTTCACTCTGCAGGTCTCTCGACCAGCAAGACATTTCCTGCAGCTCCTAGGGCACATGGCTGCCTCCACAGCTGTGGTGCAAGGAGTAAGATTTCAGATGAGGGACATTCAGTTCCATTTGAGAGCTTTCTGGTCTCAAAGAAGAGATCCTCTATCCAAGTTAATCCCAGTGACTCGAACCTGATCCAGGCCCTTCAGTGGTGGCAGGATCAGAGCAATCTGAACAGGGGTGCCTTTCATCCCTCTGTCCCATTCCTTGCCCCTTACTACGGATGCATCCTCTTGGGATGGGGAGCTCACATGGCGACCTCTCCGACCAGGGGTTATGGTCCCCTCAGGAATCTCTGCTCCACATCAATCTGTTGGAACTCAGAGCTGTTTTCTAGCATTTCAGGTTTCTCTGCATCTGTTCAGAACAAGGTGGTACAGGTCAGAACAGACAACACCACTACAATGTGGTACATCAACAAACAAGGGGCACTCGGTCTTGACCTTGTGCACCGGCGATGAAGTTGTGGTCTCTGGCTTATTCCTAGAACACTTCCCTCATAGCAGTTCACCTCCCAGGCAAGGACAATGTCCTGGCAGGCGCTCTCAGCAGGATTTCCCAGGGCCATCACGAATGGTCACTGGATCCCCTAGTACTGGGGATAGTGTTTGCCAGATGGGGCACTCCTCAGATAGATCTTTCGCAGCCCCAGACAATCATCAACTTCCACTGTTTTGTTGCAGGCCCCAGTGTTGGGCTCAGTTCCCTGGATGCCTTTCTCCTCAATTGGGAAGGGAAGTTTCTTTATGCCTTTCCCCTTCCCTCTCCTTTTCAAAGTACTAGTCAAAATCAGGTCTCAGCCCTGCAAAATGATCCTGATTGCTCCAGACTGGGCAGACAGCCCTGGTACCCACTCCTCCTGTCCTTAGCAGTCCATCTTCCTCTGTGTCTCCCCAGGAACCACAATCTGTTAACCTGTGCTCAGGGAGAGTTTGGTATCGAATCTCAAATCCCTCAACCTCAAGGCTTGGCTCTTGAGCAGTTGAGATTTGCTGATTTACAACTTTCTCAAAGTGTTCTCGAAATTCTGAAGACTGCTAGGAAGCCTTCCACCAGGGCTACCTATAACCCCAAGTGGAAAAGGTTTTCCATATGGTGTTCTGGGAAGCATGTTTCCCGGAATCTGCTGATCTACCCACTGTATTGGACTACATGGTCCATCTTAATTCTTTGGGACTGAGACCAGCTACCCTGAAAGTGCACTTGGCTGCTGTCTCTGCCTTCATTTCAGCAGGAAGCCCTCTTCTCTTTCTGCTCATCCTGTATTTTCCAAGTTTTTAAAGGATTGCTTCACCAATCCTCCATTCAGGGACCCTGCTCTGACTTGGGATCTTAATGTATGCATTGCTCAGCTAATGCAACCCCCTTTGAGCCTCTGTCTTGGCAGAGCTTAAGTATTGACTTGGAAAACTGTATTTCTGGTAGCCATCACTTCTGCCAGGCATTAAGTGAGTTACAGGCTTTATCAGTAGAAACTGACTATTTCCTTTCACAGGGATAAAGTAGTCCTCAGGACTAACAGGAAGTTTTCGCTAAGGTGGTTTCAGATTTCCACCTTAACCAATCTATTTCACTTCCAGTGTTCTTCACTGACCATTCCTCCTCTGGTGAGAGGAGGCTGCACAGCATGATGTTAAGAGGGCCCTAAGTTACTACATAGAGCGTACCAAGGGTCACAGGTTTGACTCCTCCAACTGTTTCTCACTTATGGTGAGGTTGGGAAAGGGAGACCTGCCACTAAGAGATCCATTGCCAGGTGGATTGTTTCTTGTATCCAAGTTTGCTATCAGAAGCTGGGTAAGGTTCCCCTCAGGCCTGAGGGCTCACTCTACCAGAGCACAGCTGCATCTCTAGCTGCTGCTAGAGACATCCCTATCTTGGAGATATGTCAGGCAGCTACTTGGAATCAGTACACACTTTCACAAGCATTACTCCCTGGATATTCAGGCCAGGAGGGATGCTCGGTTTAGCACAGCCGTGCTTCAGAGCCTATTCCTAAGTAGGTTCTGTCCCTCCTCCATGGAGGTACTGCTGTGTAGTTCGGTAATAGTCATAATATAGCAAGACTTCTGTTGTTTGAAGAAAAATTACTCACCTTAGTAATGTTGTTTCTTCTAATGGAGTCTTGTATATTATGACCTCCCAGCCTTCCCTCTCAGAACTCCTACTTTGGGTATGGGGTGGGTAGTCCTCTGTTGGCATTTATTGATGCCCTCTTTCATGTTTGGGTGTTGTGTTTATTTAGTTATTTTTATTTATTTTCTGGTCCACTGACTTGAGTCTTTGTGTTGGGACCAGAAAATGTGTTAATATATTAGTGGCCAGTTGGCTAGTGTAGGTTACAGCTTCCACACAGAACCTTAGTGATTTTTGCTCGTAAGGATCTGACGGTTTCGGTTGAAACCAACCTAACAAACTATTAACGAGCTTGCGCACTAAACTCCATGCTCTGCATGGAAGTTAACTCTTTCATCTCCGGAGCAGTTCTAAGGCTGGGACAAACTGCAATAGTCATAATATAGCAAGACTCCATTAGAAGAAACATTACTAAGGTGAGTAATTTTTCTTTTTGACATGCAACTGTATATGTGTAGTTGTATCTTGAAACCCTTATCAGATTGTCACCGAACATGGTACAGCAATTTGATACCATTAGTTCCTAATGGTTCGGGATTATTCTAATGAATTAAGACTACCATACCTCTTTGACCACGCAAACCTTCCTCTAAGGAAACATTTTTAGGAATAGTTAGAACAAGAGTGAAGAATTATCCATAAACTGATGGATCTGAGAAAAGAACATACAGTGTTAGTACATTTTCTCCATATTGTACCCTGACAACTTCACACCGCCAGAAGGATACTTATTAATGATCAAAACTAGCTTACTCGAAGAGAGTGTACTAGATTGAGATTTCCATTAATACCAACTGCTGTTAATTGGGACAGGGTACAAGGAGCTCCTGTTGATAGAAGCCTTTGACCAAGGTGGAAGAGCTCAGTCATTTTATTCTATGGCAGCCACACTCTGGGATAAAATAAATAACACATTACACTCTTGAATCTTTCATGACACCCTCCCGACACACTCTCTCTCTCTCTCTCTGTCTCTCTTTAGACTTATCTCCTACATTTACTTGATTTGTCAGAAGAAATCAAAACCACATACCTAGTAATTCTGATGTCCCAAAACTGGAAATGTAAATAAATGAAGTTTTCATGTGTGGGTTCCCAGTGCTTTAGCTGTTGCAAGGCTTAGTTTTCAACCTGAGCATCATGGTGCTTTTGCAAAAGCATGAGGACCCCCCCCCAATATAACCGCTAGAAATACTGATCTTTGTAATATTATGAAACCAAAAATGAAATGACTTTTCTCTTACAGCTGTTTTCTTCTGGTACTATCCAGCTCACAACCACATCCAGAGCAGATTTTGGAAACTTTGATATCAAAACTGTAATTCAAGAAATAAAAAGGGGAAAGGATGGTATGTAACCGTGTTTTAAACTCATTTAAATATTAAACAGGAACACGTGCAAAAAAAAAAAAATCATCCAAACTTTACAAAGTGGTTTCACTTGTAATACAGTTAAAACAATAGAAAATTCTATTTTTTTTTGTTTTAAAGAAATGTACGCTGTGTGGTCAGGCTGGTGCCACCATTGGATGTGAAATTAAAGCCTGCATCAAGACCTACCACTACCACTGCGGTTTACTGGACAAAGCGAAATACATCGAAAACATAGCACGAGGGATTTACAATCACAGTAGCTTAACATTACTTTTTCTTTTGGCGTTGTAGTGCAAAACCTAATCAGTCGAAGAGTATAGCCACAGTATATTGGGAAACATAATGATCTAACTTCTCTGGAGAGAATTTTGTATTATAAGCTTCATGGAACATGATGATAAATATCACAATACTGTTAGGTACTTGACTAAGGAACTGCTGCTAGATTTGCCTGGTATACCCCAATGGAAATGAAGAAGAGCTTGCATGGTGTAGAGTGGGTTAACAGTTTGCAGATTTAAGGATCTCATTTGAGGATATCTTTATAGAGCCATAACACACTGGAGTGTGAGCCTTCAAGAGCTTGTGAGAAACTTTTATGGGGGCACCCATGTTCTCGTACCTATTCATGTCATCAGTACCTGTACAGCATGCACAGCTCCCAACTACTTCACTTTTCTCCCACCATCAGAGAGTGAACATCAGATCAGTGGAAGTGTGTTTCACCGACAAAAATTCCTTCCTTGCTACTCCTTTGGGAATATTCGATCTTGCTTTGGTGGGAGCTCTTGCAGCAGGCAGGTCACACCGTAAGGACTGAAGCTGGCAGGCGCCAGGACCGCTGAAAACTTCTGGCTAGCAGCCTATAGCGGGGACTGCCCCTGATGTTGGCCTGCCTCCGTCATCTGTTGGTAAAGGGCATTTCTGTTTCTCCCCGTCGAGGCTGCACCTGCTCAGCGTGCAAGATTTACAGCTACGTCAGAGGCCTACCGGCGACTCCTCCGCTTTCTGCTCATCCCGACGCAGTTGCAGTTACTAGCCGGTAAGACCGTTCTGTTTTTCTAACGGCACTGGGATCTTTTGTTGTGTTTTTCTGTTTATTTCTCATCATGTCAGGTTCGGGAGCCAAATGCAAGTCAAAGGCGGGCTGTGCCCCTACGCGTCGGTGCTCCTGTGGCGGCATTTTTCCATCACGGACCTGCATGATGTTTGCGTTCACTACCTGGGACCCAACCATGATATGGATCAGTGGCGCCTGTTTCTCGATGGACTGTCGGCGTCCTAGAAGTCCACACATTCAAGATCGGCCAGGGCTCCGCGACTTGTAGAGGCAGGCGTCCTCAGGGATTCCCAGGTAAGATCTCCAGACCCTTCCTCCGGGTCCGCTCCCAGGCCTATAGGATCTGGAGAGGAGGAGGCCTCTTCAGCGGTGTTGGAGGAGTGCGTGGTCCCTCCCAGGGCGCTGTGGAGATACCGCCTTGGCAGTCGCCTCTTGGAGGTGGAGCTACCCCAGTGTCGAGCCCAGGTCTGCTGGGCCCGACATCGGTGGACCCTTGCTGCCGCCCAGCTCCGCTCGGGGTGGCCAGTATTGAGGTCCAGCTGGTCTCTTCCTCCTCAGAGGAGAAATGAGTCGGATGTGGACCTGTCCTGGCACCCTGACTTTTCGAGTCAGGGTCTGCAGTGAGACAGGTGCTAGGCAGCCCAGTGCGCCTATTTCTCTGTCTCCTGTGCTGTCCTCTCTGAGGCCTCCCAGGCTGGGGTGGCCTGGGGTCCCTAGAGGGGATGGCATGGAGCGGGTCGGAGGGCTCATCCTCCTGAGGGGTTGGGTAGCTGCCAATCCGGTGCTGTTGCACCTGCTCAGGTGGCGTGTCTCTGGGGTCGGGAGGAGGGCATTCTCCAAGTCTGGGGGTTGAGAGACTGAGTTGAGGCTCTGGTCTTCACCTGCCACCCTCGGGGTGTGGGTAGGAGCTGTGCGCTGGGCCCCGTCTTTCCCTCTCAGGCTCCAGGAACCCCTCTGGTGGCGTTGTTGTGGGCTGCCCTTCTGGACCCATGTAGCTCCAGGTTCGTCACAGGGAGGATCCCCTACTAGGCTCTTCCAGGCTTTGCATCCTCAGATTTCCGTTCTGCGACCTGGTTTGTTGTCTGGGATCCCACCAGCTCAGGCTCCGTTTTCCAGATTTCAGAGCCTCAGCAGAGGACAGTTGCCTCGTCATAAGTGTTCCTCTGCAGCCACCCCCCTCTCTCCCAGGCCATGTCAGTCCCTCACGGGCCCGTTATCCTGGGAGAGCGTTCAGAGCTCTGCCGCAGCCTTCCCCTCATACATTAGATATATGCATGAGCGGGTGTTTCGCCTATCCCCACTGCTGCAGGAGTCCTCGACATTCAAGCTTCCATCATCTCGCTTCCTCTGAGGGAGAGGACCCTACTGCTAATCTCTCCTCTGATGCTGATTTCACTGAATATCAGCGATTCCTTTTCTAGGATGGTGAGGGACCTTCGTATGTCCTTTGTTAGGCGAGACAATACCAAGCGAGGCAGCGTGAATTCCTCAGTGAATTCAGTGCCCAGCATTTGGTGGTACTGTTCTGGCCTATTCCTTCAGGAAGTGTCTATCTGTTCCTGGCGTAGCAGCCGTCCCTGTTCCAGCCCGGCAGACTGCAGAAGAAGGTATTGTGCCCCATTGAGTCTCTAGGTTCTCTTTCCAACTACTTCGGGATTGGCATTCCTAGAAACTCCCTCAAGGCGCCATGCTCAGGCATACCGGACTTAGATTCGCTGCAATTTGACCAGTGGGCGAAGATTGTTCTCTTCCTCTCGTGCGATGCTATGCATTGCATCAATCAGACTCGCTGCTGCCTACAGTAGGCATTTATGGTCGATGCTCTCCCAAGTCCTAGCATCAATGCCTGATACAGAGCAATCCAGACAGCTATAGGCCTGGTGCAGGCAAGACACCAAACAAGGGCATCTTACTGACGCCAATGAGGTGGCTTCAGGCTTGTAGGGACAGTGATCTGTATTAGACGGACGGCATGGCTTCATCATATCAAGGTTATCACCTCTGGCGCGTAGGGTGATTCGCTCCACTTGGGGACCCTTCTTTTTCCCTCCAGGGCTGGGAGGCTTCTGCAGGGCTTCCTCCATCTCCCTGTCCCGGGGACACCTCCTGGCTCTCCTCCACCATAGGCTTCTCGTCTGATTTAGCCCAGGGTCTTCCTCCTGTTTCCCCACCAGCAGGAGGCTGAGGGTCTTGTTCCCTCAGGGTTTCTGTTATCCCCCTTGGAGGGGAAGCAGTACTCACCCAAGCAGTATGAATGGCGAAGATTGACAAGGAAGATACTGAAAATTGCTGTTACCTACCGTAATTTTTTTTTTTTTAAACTTTCTCTTTATACCCCTTCCTCGCTGCACTAGGTTCCTTTCTTCAGGGATCTCCTAGGCTGTGGGTTCCCGTAGTCCGCCCAGGTATCTCCCTCCCGGCGGGCGCTTGGCTAGCCTTCCCATCCTGCTGCGGTTTACCCCCAGGGAGGAGGGGGACCCTCCCTTAAGTCCCCTCTCACACCTAGAGACTGTGTCGGAAGGTCTCATGAGCCCCATCTATGGAACCTGGTTATGGGTTTTCGGGACAGCCGAGTCCGTCTACAGGAGCCCAGCGCAGGGTTTTTCTGCTTTTCTGGTCCCGACCACTCTGGATGGTCTGCATGCAGGCTAAGAAGCGACGTGACGCCGTACGACGCAGCTTACGCCTCCAGCTCCTGGCAGACGTCCGCCCTACACTACAATCCGGATATTTTATCCAAGTGATGCTTTGTTTGGCACAGCAGTCCTGCAAATTCTGCTTCCAAACTAAGTTATGTGCCCACCTCCTGTGGTACTGCTTGGTAGTCTGCATAAAGTTATGAATATACTGAACATTACTGAGGTTAGAAGAAAAATTACTTCCATAGTAATCTTGTTTCTTCCCAGTGATGCTCAGATATTCATAACTTCCTATCTTCCTCCCATCCAGAACTTCAGCGTGCTGGTACGCCATGCCATAATATATTTTATAGTGCATATCCTCTGCACTTAGTCACAGTTTTAAACATAATTTTGTGTGTTTCTCTTTAGAGTTTCTCTGATATTGTTTTATGGTTAATATTATTGTTCCTCTCTTTGGAGGTTTATTTTAATACCATACTTTAATTGGGGTAACCCCAATTTTACAATTATTAATGATTAGGCTAATTTCCTAAGGCCTGACTTGAGGCTTCATACAAATCTGAAGAGTTAAAACACTACAGTTGGTAGAGACAGTGTCTGAAAGATGCTCACATGCAAAGAATTCTACTACTTGCATGCATTCCATCTCTCAGGCAGTCCAACCCCTCAGGCTTACTGCATCAAGTTATGAATATTTAAGCATCACTGGGAAGAAACAAGATTACTATGGTAATGTTTTTCTCCCTTGCCATGCCAGCATGATAAAACTAAGTAATGTGGTATGGTGCCATGATGCTTACCGTCAGAAGAATGTACTGCTTGACACAGTGGCAGTGTGACTCCAGTGTTCTCTGTAAAGGAGCAACTTCAAGGAAAGAGATTTTAAATGGAGAATAATGGCTATGCAACTGTGCATTATGGATTTGTTTTACACTCCCTAGGTGTGTGATGACCTATAAACCTCAGAAGCTTGAGGGATTTATGAGTTATCACACACCAAAACAATGTAAAAAAAAAAAAAAAATACTTAACATCGCAGTTTCATAGACATTATTTTTATAATTGCTCGTGCAGGGAGTTTTTCTGTTTAAAGCTAGAGAAAGTGGAGCATTGCTCGAGAGAGAGACACACACACACTAGCTATGTCTGTCAGTCTCTCTTTCTCCATTCTAGACATTATTTTCTTCTTTTCTTATTTACTTTTTATATTGTGCTGTAAAGCTCTCCAGGACCGCAGTGAGAGTAGGCAGTCATCGCGGTCCATTCGTGATCAGAGACGCTGTCTCCCAAAGCCACAAACAAGTCCTAACAGCAGGATCAACTGGATAGATTTTTCTTTTGTTGTTGTAATGTCAGGATCAACCAGATAAATAGTAAGGATCAATAACTTGCCTGTTAGGATGGTGAGAAACAAACTAAGTAAGGCTGGAGGATTAGTGCGGTCCTTGGAAACAAAATGGAACTTCCATTTTTTTGTGTGTGTGTGTGTGTGTGTCTGTGCGCGCGCATACACACACACACACACACCTACAGCCAGTGATGTGGCACGCTACAAATGAGTGACACCGAGCAGTGAAAAGTTTAGGAACACCGTAATAACTGGTTCTCTGAGTTATTACGGTGTTTAAATATAGGGTAGTCCATTTGTTAAAGGGAGTCACCAGTAATTATAAGCTTGTTAGTGAGTGCCCATATTTAATTGCTTAAGTCATTGTTTAAAACAAGTAATATAAATTATTTTAAGAATGTATAAAGGAATTAAAATTAACAAATGATGAATCTTAGGATGTCAGGACAGAGTTGCTTAAAAAAAAGATTTCTTTCCAGCTAAGAAATGCTACTTCAAGTTCTGCAATTAACTTTTAGCCCTTTTAAACTTATTCATCTGCACAGTGAAGTTATTTATTTTATACTTTTGCTTTTACCAGGCTATACTGTAATAATCACAGCGGAAACAATGAAAGGAGGCAAGAAGATGAAGAAAGAGAAAAACGAAGCAGAGAAAGAGCAGGCATGGTTGGAGATATTGCCAGACCGCAGCAAGTCAACGGAAACTAGGTGAGGAGGACATTTATTTAAACAAAAAAAAAAAAAGTAGTGGGCAATAAAGAACTGAAAGAGCAGCCAGCACCTGCTGGAGAATTTTGAAATACATAATATGTGACACATTTCAGCTTAAATTTCATAGTTCTGTATTTCTTCTATTATTATTACACAGGTCATATGCATGAAAACAAATTTTTTTTTTTTTTCCTTGGGAATTCATCGGCTCCTATTGATTATCCTCACCATAATACTCTGCTTTGACATCAAATGCAGGTATGCAGAAGAAGTTGATGTGCAAAAGCAGCTTACAAAAACTGGACATAGAAGTCTTTATTACAGCTCCCCACATGCACTGTGAATAAACACAGTACAGTGGGGCACTGTTGAGCAGGGCAGAAATTTGCATCGTTTCCCATTCTAGGCAAAGCCCAAGTCCAGACAGATTTTGTCTGAGTCACAACTGACCTATTGCTTAAGTGAAATCCGTGCATTTTAGCTCATTTATCAGTACAAAACTCCTGCTGGAACTGGAGGTGAGAAAGTTGTTAAACAATTGGGAGGGACCCACCTTTCCCAACTGGGAAAGTTCCTTCTCCCAGTACATTCTCATTCAAAATAAAATGGAAATGGTAGCCTATTCTGTGCCTGAGGCTCCTGACCTGTGGCTTGAAAAGCGATAAGTTCAGAATGGTAACACTGTGAACAGTGATCCCTGACTGGGGTCACCGCACTTACGGGATGCATAGTTCTACATCCCCAAAATACCCTTCCATTTAAGGGATTAGATGCTCAGAGTAGAGCATGCTTGGTTTCAGTTCACAGAAATGCTTTTGGTCTGACTACAAAATCTAGAGTGTTCACAGGGTGCTTGATAGTGGTGGCAGCTTACCTGTTTAGGCAGGGCGTAGTGGTGTTTCCTTACCTAGACCACTGACTGGTGTGTGGAAAAACAAAAGCAGCAGCAGTGTGCAAGTCAAACCGTGAAGACCAGTTTGCAGAGATTAGATTTCCTCCTAAGCTTAAAAAGTTGCACTTGGAACCCAGAAGGATTCTAGTTTACAGGCTCAGAGTTGAAGTCACAATTAAAGCAGCAGTGCAACGAAAATGTTTTTCAAAAAACGTTTCAGCTACAATTAAGGAAAATATTAGCATACCTGTCAAATCTGCTTTTTAGGTACCTCCTATGCTGAACACTTGAGTCTTTATTTTTTCGATCCTAACCCTTGCCAGGTCTGTAGTGCTATCTCTATGCAAAATGTGGCTGCCATTTTATTTTTCTTTAGAAAAGACTCGATTAAAGCATTTATAAAATACTCAGATTTTAGTGGAATAGAAAATTGTACCACCAACTAAAACTGATAGAAGCCTGGAGTCTTTTATGGTGAAGAAAAGATACGGTCAAATTTTTGGCCCAAGTTTATTGCACTGCTGCTTTAAGTTAAGCTTTCCTCCTCTGCAGAGGGCAGAAGCTCTGATCTGTAGATCTGAGCTGCCCCATAAAGTGGAATTTGTGTAAATTATGGAACTGTGGCATGAATTTCAAATCTCGGCCACATGGTAGCATTCTAACCTGCCTCTAATGTCAGATTTATTTTTCCACCTGAGGAAGAAGTTGCCTCGAAGAGCTCTCTTCGTCTTGCCTGATGTGTAACAGTTTTATTTTTGCAAGTATTTTTCCTATTTCATGTTGAACAGTTTTATTATTTTGTAAGTATTTTGTTTCCTTTTTCATATCTGTCATTTTAGTTAGTTTAGCATAGTTCAAACATGAAGTCTTGCTGTATTCTGACTATATGCAGTTAGGCCCAGCACTGAACTGCTCCGGAGGAAAGGGTTAACTCTATGCCAAGGCATAGAACGTTGAGCTCGAGCTTGGTTTTCAAACCTCTGTCCCAGATACTCTGAGTGTAACCGTCAGATTCTTTACTCCGCCTAACTGATAAGTCGCTCTGGAGATCCTCTGCTTCACTTCGGTTCGGTCACAGTAAAAATCGGTCTGTTTTTCCTAACAGTTTCTTTATTTTCTGTGTTCACATCTCTGTCCGGTACAGTAAGTGTATTAGTAAGTAGTAGAGTGTTTTTGGTAAAGAAATTGTTTCGGTTGGTTTCTTTCAGTTGGTCTGGAACTGAAGTAATTGTCTGTCTTTTATCTGTCTTTCAAAAAGATTTGTATGTGGTTTCGGTATCTATTGGTTCCTGGAAAAAAAGTTTTTTGTTTTTTACTCAACTGACCCGTGACATGGTGAACCGATAGGTTTGGTTAGTTGTCAGCCTTGAACGCTGGTGTAGCGTGACTTGTATTGACGCATGTCTGAAAACCCAAAAGAAAACCGGCCCACGGGTTTCAGCACTGCACTGAGTGTGGGAGGCCTTTGCCAAGGCTGACCCACCTCATCTGCTTTATTGTCTGGGGTTTGACCACCTCAAGGAATACTGCCAAATCTGCAAGAACTTTCCTAAAGCCACTGCTGAAAACATTTAAGTAGGCTAAAGGAAAGGAGGCCAAAAATCCGCTGACCGGATAGCCAACCCGATTCGGTTCGGCCAAACCTGAGGGGTGCCCACTGACCTGGGTGATTCCCCTCGGGCAGAGGAGAGCCTGTATATTATCCAGAGCATTCCAATCAAGGGAAGGCATTGCTCCATACCTTGGATGTGCATAGAATTTTGCGGTACTAAAGACTCTAGGAAGTCTAATCAGTTGTTTGTTTCGTTCGCTCCTGGGAGAGAGGGCTCCACAGTATCAATGTTTGTTCAAGTAGTTAGCTAATTGCAATGTCTTTTGTTACCAGAATACAGTAAACTTCCTGTAGCGGTTAAAGGCCAGTCCAGCAGGGGTGTGGCCACCTCATTAGCTTGTTTCAGAAATGTATCAGCATTGCTGCTACCTGTGCACTGTCCTCACCTTCACCAAACACTGCAGTTTGGACATCACCTCTAGGCCTAGGGCCAACTTCAGCCTAGCCATGCTTGAGGCCTTCTTTCATAGGCCACTGTTTGTTCGTTTTGCCTCCACCCAGACAGTCTGTCAGTAGTTGTCAGAACCAGTGATGGCCTGCTACAGGAGATGCCCTCAAAGTGAGATAGTACAGTGCAAGAACTTGCCATAACAGTAGATCTTCAAGGGATCTCTTGCAGCGGGCCCTGCTTCCCTCCTTCCTTCCTCTTTCCTCCAAAGGGGTGAGCCTTCTGATTATTATTCTCTACACTGTTGGGATACCTCAGAATCCTCCTTGGTTCCCTGTCGAGCATCTTGCTTTTGGTCTCTGGTGAGAGAACTGAGGAGAGTATGGGGCCACTCACCTTTATAGGAGTGGCTAATGGGCTGACGTCCTGAGATGGGCGGCCCTCTCGAGAATGCTAGCTAGAAAGTTTCCATGTGGTTCTAGTGCCTGGCGGCTGTAGTCCTATCAGTGATGGCCTGCTGCAAGAGAACCTCTCAAAGATCTACTGTTACAGCAAGTTCTTATGTAACTGTGCTTTCCGGATGGTGATACTTCTGGGTCTCTTGCCCTTCTGCACCAGGGAATTGGATTTGCTCCTGTCGCAGCATGAGAATAAACTTCAGATGAGGCAAATTTACAGGTTTAAAACACACCGTGATGTGATATTTATTTTTCAAAGTTAGAAAAATAAATGAAAACAAAAAATTCAAAGAAAATCACTGTTTCACATTGGTAGTTTCTCACATAACACAGTCCTGGATCTTAAAGCTCCTAAGACCCTTCTCTTCTTCATTCAACAGCTTGTCTACAGTAGCGTCTCTCTCTTCACTCTCAAGACTGAACTCTACAGAAGTGAACTCAGTGAAGGTTTATATCTTTTGGTGGGGTCGCCTGACTGAGCCCTTTCTATGTACATGTCTGGACATGTTTCAGAACCAAGGTTTTTGTTTTTGTTTGTTTCAGGGGACTTCCTGGTTCAGTTAAAGGTGCAGTGTATATCTCCACAGATATTGACACTCTATAGTTCTGATTCACAGTGATTAAGCACTTTTATAAAGCACACCACATTCTTTTGTTCAGCCTCATACATACAACCCTATACAGTAACAGGTTTATAGTGTGAATTTTATGAAAATACCTTAATTTCTTATAACTATAGGCTAATCATGAAATTATTACAGTTTTATATGGCTTCTGAATCCTTTTTATTTAAAAAGGCTTTATTATCTATTTATTCCTATTTAAAATAGCCTTCATGCTTTCTGTACACAAAATGCACTTGTGCACTTTACACAACACCTCTCCAGGTGTTTGGCATCATTCAGGGATTGAATGGATGGAAATGGAAAAGAATGAAAAGAGAGAACTAGTAGGAAGTTTAGTAGGGAGGGTAAGAGCTACGCTAGGTGGCCGACCTAGGGTAGGGAGAAGAAGAAAGGCAAAGAGAAAAGTGTTAAGTGTTGCCCAACAGAAGTTTTGGTAGCTAGGAAATGAGGAGATAGAAAAGTGGTCCATCAGTCACAGCTGAGGGTGTAGCCCAACTCCGCCACACTCCCTCAACATGAAAGATGCCTACCTGCATATCAAGGTTCACACCTCCCACAGGCAGTTCCTGAGGTTTCAGTTCCAGGAGCGCTTCCAATTCAGGGCCTTGCCCTTTGATTTGTCCTTGGCCCCTCAGGTGTTTACCAAATGCTTGGCAGTTGTGGCAGCTGCCCTCAGGTGGGAGGGCCTTTGTCTTTCCTGCCTGGAAGACTGGCTTCTCAAGGCCCAGTCCAGGGACCACCTGCTGCAAACCCTGGAACGTACCTCCTGCTCCAGGATCTCTGGATAACTGTAAACCTGCACAAGTCAGTTTTGAGGTACCCCAATGGACACTTAAGGTCCAGTGGGGCCAGCGCTGAGACGACCCAGAACAGCAGGTCCTGATCTCCAGTGAAGAAGGTTCTCCTTTGGTGGATGGAACCCCACCTGTTAAGAGAGGTTCACTTCATCATCATTCCTTACCCTCAGCAAATTCTCACCACAGATGCTTGGGGTGTGGTGGCAGAGCTCATCTGGGGCTCCACCAAACTCAGGGTCATGGTCTGCTCTGGAATCCTCACTCCAAATCAGTGTTATGAAAATAGAGGCGGTTTTGTAAGCCCTACAGTTCTTCCAGACTCTGCTAGTTCAGACAGACAATATCAGTGTAGTCCACTATGTCAATAAAGAGTGGGGTACTCATTACGTACCCTCTCTGTCGGGAGGTCATGAGTGTCTGGTACTAGGCTCTGGACCACTGTCTAGAACTGTTGGCTGTTCATGTTCTCAGCGCCCAAAATGTTGTGGCAGACCGCCTAAGCCAGTCCCAGTCATGGACACACAAATGGGAGCTGCTGACCTCAGTAGTGAGGACCTGTTAAAACCAGTGGTGTCATCCAGAAGTTGGACCTTTTTGCACCCACTCAATGCAAAACTGCCACACTTCTGTTCGCATCGATCCTGTGCCTGGGTTTTCTGGCGAGACGTGTTGACCCTCTCTTGGAAAGGAGATTTCTATATATTCTGTATCCCTTCCCCTACTTCAGAGGGTTCTGATCATGCTCCAGATGGAAGGAGTCACAATGATACCCATAGCTCCTTTAAGCCTCATCGGATCTTGTTCCCCTTCCTGCAGCAGCTGACAGTGGAACCTCCAGTGCTTCTTCCTCTGTGCACCAGCTTGCTCTCCCAGAACCAGGGCACCCTGGTCCATCCGTACCTCAAATCCCTGCATCTTCACACCTGGCTCCTGAGAACATTTCTCGGTTCGGGATGATGTCCTAGTGGTGGCTAGAAGCCTTCCACTGGGGCCACTTATTCTATGTGAAGTGGAAGCATTTAGCCCTGTGGCTGCTTCATTTCAGTTGGATCCCTTTACTTGTTTTGAAATACTTCTCTCTTAAGGTGCACATGTCTGCCATCTCTGCATTCCGTGTACCTATTGATGAGCGTGCTATGGCACAGCTGAGGTGTCCCTTACCTTTCTGAGAGGCATTCTTGACCTGAACCTTTTAGCTGCAATCCAGTCCTGCCTTGGTACTTGAATTTTGTGTGTTGGTTGGAAAACTTAGTGGGATTACTTCTGCTCAAAGAATTTCTGAGCTACGGGCACTCATGCAAGCAGCCTTGTTTGATTTCTCACAAAGTCAGGGTGTCTTTGCATACTAACCCTCGTTTCTTCCTAAGGTGGTGTCTGAGTTTACTGTAAACCAGTCCCTCCACCTTCCTGTTTATTACCAGAGCATGCCAATCCAGGGAAGCATTACTCCACACATTACCTGTACATATAATTCTGCATTACTATACCCATCTTACGAGGAATATAGGAAGTCCAAACAGTTATTTGTTTCTTTCACCCCTGGAAAAGGTTTTCCTGTTTCTAAACAGTGCTTGTCCAAATGGTTGGCTAACTGTATCACTTACTGCTGAAGGAAGTATGGCAAGGACCTTCCTGAAGTTGATCGTGGCCATTCCACTGGAGGCATGGCTGCTTCTGCTGCTTTTTACCATAATGTGTCAGCTGCAAGATTTGTGATGTTGCCACTTGGAGTGCTGTCCACACCTTTACCAAGCACTATACTCTGGACATTGCCTCTAGGTGTAGGGCCAGTTTGGCTTAGCTGTTCTACAGGGCCTGCTTTCTGAGGCTCTTGTTTCCTACCACCCAGACTTCATTTCTTCATGTCAAAACTGCTTGGGACTCATTCCATTGGTGTGGTCTGCTGCAATAGGTACCCCCTCCCGAAGTCAGATAATAGTTACATAAGAACTTGCAAGAAACAGTAGATCTATGAGGGATCTCTTGCAGCAGGCCATGCTGTCCCTTCCACCTGAGTCTGTGAGGCTCTCCTGTCTGCAACACCTCTCTTTTTGGTGGGAACCTTTTGTCCCTCTTGGTTCCTGTGCTGGACTCTTCTGCTTATGGTTTCCGGGGAGAGCGGAGGAGGCGGAGGTGTTGCCCAGTGTTGTGCACGTGGTGACTGTACCTGACATCGGGGTGGGTGGCCCCTTGTAGACTGCTAGCTAGAAAAGTTTGTGCGTTGTCCTAGTGCCTGGCAGCTATAGTTCCATAGGTGTGGCCTGCTGCAAGAGATCCCTCACAAATCTACTGTTATGGTAGGTTCTTACATTAAGTGTACTGTATACAGCGTCTGGACTGTGGCTGTTCTTGTCAGAGATCAGCTCTTCAGTCAACGGCACTTGGGCTTGAAAGTGAGCATCATAGTGTGAGAACAGATCATCTGACAGGGTGAACTCACTTACATCGAGGGGGTGTCTTCAGAGCTGTTAGACACGCACTGTCTTAGCATAGGAAGCCTGAGTCTGTGTACTGTAATTGGCATTTTCTGTCTGGGGCTTCAGTGGGCATCTGAGTGAGAGTCTTATTTATTTTTCAGCTCTTGCTTTCACATGTATCATAAGTATATTTAAAAAAAAAAAAAGCACACCACGCACTCTGGGACCCATTAATTTATTAAAGCAAACTATGCAATAAAAGTAAAAACCAGCCTGATTAAGTGGCTCTTGTACTTAAGCACACACGAGAAATAAAGAAATTCAATACCCTCTGACCTCAGCAGAATTCTGCTCTTGGCAAGCTGTGAGCACAGTCAGAATTGCAGCAGAGGAGATCGACCTCGGAGGTGAGAATGGGCACAAACTTAAAAGTAAACTGAAACCAGTCTTTACTATAGCTCTCTATACGACACTTGCAGTGCAGTGTCAGTAAGACTGGATTAGTGTAGCCGAATCTCATTCCAGTAACTGGACCGAAACTTCCGGTGGCACAGCGCATCAGCTGCAAGCATAAACAGGACACTCTGGCACAGGAGCTAGCACACAATACTCACCCAAATCAGGAACAAAAACTAAACAAGCACAAAAAATCCAAAAACTTCTGATCATAGGAGACTCCATGATTGGGGAGTTGATACCCATCTCAGCCAGGGTGATGGTCAGATGTCTCCAGGTACATCAGCATGGAGAGACACGACCGCATTGCTAAAATTGTTCACAAAGCAGGAGAAAACATTGATGTCCTAGTACACATAGGGACTAATGATCTGCCAGCCGGTCAGTTGTGGAGACCAAGGAACACCTGACTAGGCTGGGTGACAAACTATCATCTATTTAGTCCATCTCCTTCTCTGAGATCCTGCCAGTCTGGGAGAAGGGAGCAGATGGACGGAAAGGTCGAAGAAAGGGGAGATAGGGGAGCTAAACACGTGGCTCAAGGACTGGTGCCAGGAAAAAGGACACAGATTTGTGGGAACTGGCAACAGTTCTGGGAGCGAAAGTTCTTTAAATTTGATGGACTGCATCTGACTAAAGAGGAGTCAGTGCATTGGGGCAGAAGTTTGGCGTCTTTGCAGAATATTTAAACTAGCAAATGGGAGGGGTGCAGCACCCCATGCGTTGAATGGAACACCCCTCCCCTCAGCTAGTGGTCAAACTGGAATTCAGTGTGTTTGCCGTTCATTTGCATCACCAGGTAAGAAAAAGGTTTGTCTCCCAACACGATGCACAGGGTAATGCCAAACCCTCACCCAACAACTAACACACCAAAATCTGGCCAATGGAAAATCATGTACACAAATGCTCACAGCCTGGGAAATAAGATCCCAGACCTGCAGGCAATAATGTCAGAGGCTAAACTGGACATAGTAGCAATTAGTGAGACGTGGTTTACCAGTAACCACACTTAGGAGACTTCAGTACCTGGCTATGTATTGTTCAGAAGAGACCGAGGTGCAAAGGGGAGGAGTGGCCCTGTATGTTAATGAAAATATCAAAGCTACAGAAATTCAGAATACACATAAGGAGCCAGAAGAACTGTGGGTCACCCTGGAAACAGGAAATGGGACAGCCATAAGAACTGGGGTTGTCTACAGGCCCCCAGACCAGAGGAGGACATAGACACATTACTGTTAGAAGATATACAAAACATGACAGCTAAAGGGAGGTTCTGATAATGGGAGACTTCAACATGCCAGATACAGATTGGTCAATACCAGCAGGAACATCTGCCAGAACTAGACTCATAGTGGATTCCTGCAGGGGAGGGCCTCAAACAACTGGTACAGCAACCCACAAGAGACAGGGCTATCCTAGATCTAGTACTGACTAACAAAGAAGGGATCACAGATCTCCAGGTAGAAGGTCACCTGGGGCCAGTGACCATCACATGGTATGGTTCAATTTGGCTACTACATCTAAATCATCCCATTCCAAGGCAAAAATATGGGACTTCAGAGGAGCTGCTTTGATAAGATGGCCAACAGAGTTAAGCTAGCCCTGGCAAAGAAACACAGGTGAGGAGGTACAGGCAAAGTGGGCAAGCATTAAGGATACAATACTTGAAGCAACATCCCATTGTGTTAGACAGAAAAGGAAGTGCAAAGAAGAAGGAAACCACTTTGGTTCTCAAATACAGTAGCAGAAAAGGTCAGAGCCAAAAGGCTGGCCTTCAGAAAATACAAGGAACACAGCGGGATGAAGATGGGGGCATACCAAACTGCCCTAAGGGAAGCAGGTAAGGCAGTAAGGCAGGCAAAGTCCCAAACTGAGGAACACTAGCACAAACAGTAAAAGAAGGTGACAAGACTTTCTATAGATACATTAGTGAAAGGAGAAAGTCCAGAGGGGTATGCTAAGCTTAATGGAGAAAGGGAGCATGTGAGGAGGAGGACCTGTAAAGCATCTATCCTAAATAGATACTTTTGCTCAGTATTCACTGAAGGAAAGGTAGGCAGGGCCCACAGCTCAGCATCATGGACACAGAGGGAGGAGGTGAGCACTACTCCCTTCACAAAAGAAAGGGTCCTACAAGAGCTTGCTAAGCTCAGGGTGGATAAGGCAATGGGACCTGATGGCATACATCCCAGGGTACTTAAGGAGCTAAAGGAGGAACTAGCAGAGCCATTAGCAGAATTGTTTAGTGAGTCTCTGAGCACAGGAGAGGTCCCAGAAGACTGGAGAAGGGCTCATGTGATCCCACTCCACAAGAGTGGTAGCAGGAGGAGGCGGGGAACTACAGACCGGTCAGTCTTACCTCAGTAGTGGGCAAGATTATGGAAGCACTCCTTAAGGAAAGGATAGTGCAACACCTGGAATCCATAGGGGCACAAGGATCCAAGACAGCATGGGTTTACAAAGGAAGGTCCTGTCAAACTAATCTCATAGATTTCTTTGACTGGGTAACCAGAGTGGTGGACCAAGGGAGCAGTTGATGTACGCCTACCTTGACTTCAGCAAGCTTTGACACTGTTCCACATAGAAGATTGATAAATAAGCTAGGTAGGCTGAGGTGGGTCAGAAGTTGGTCAACTGGGTGGCAAACTGGTTGACTGGCAGAAAACAGAGAGTGGTGGTAAATGGTATACAGTCAGAAGAGATGCAAGTCACAAGTGGGGTACCTCAGGGATCAGTCCTGGGGCCAGTCCTATTCAACATCTTCATTAGTGACCTAGCAGATGGACTAGAGGGTAAGGCTTGTCTGTTTGCAGATGACACCAAGATCTGCAACAGAGTAGATGATCCAGATGGGTGGGCAGAATGAGAAGAGATCTGGATAAACTAGCAGAATGGTCAGAAGAGTGGCAACTGGGATTTAATGCAAGAAGTGCAAAATCATGCACATAGGGAAGAGAAACCCTGAAGCCACTTATAGGCTGGGAGGAGTTGCTAGCAGTCACAAAGGAAGAAGAGACTTGGGCATCATCATCACTGATGACCTGAAATCATCAAGCAGACCTCTAAAGCAGTAGGTAAGGCTAGGGGGTGTTAGGGTGTATTAGTAGGGTATCACAAGTCGTAAGAGGAGGTAATAATCCCTCTGTACAAGACATTGGTTAGGCCCCATCTGGAGTACTGCGTGCAGTATTGAGGCCACACCTTCACAAGGACATTAACCAAATTGAGGCAGTCCAGAGAAGGGCAACCAAAATGGTGCAGGGACTGCATCAGAAGACATATGAGGACAGATTAACGGAGCTCAATATGTATACCCTTGAGCAAAGGAGGGAGAGAGGTGATATGATCGAGACATTTAAACACCTTAAGGGCATAAACAAGGTGAAAGAGTCTAACATGTTTAAATATAAGAAAAATAGCAGGACAAGAGGACACAGCATGAGATTAGAGGGAGGCCGATTAAGGGGAATGTGAGGAAATTCTTTTTCACAGAAAGGGTGGTAGATGCATGGAATGGCTTACCACAAGAAGTAGTGGCTATGAATACAGTGCAGGGCTTCAAACAGGCATGGGATAGGCATAAGGGAGCAATACAAATGACTATGAATAGATAGGTCACTGACATAGCAAAGGCCGATGGCACATTTATAAGGTAGAAAAGAAATGGCAGACTGGATGGGCCTTGCGGTCCTTATCTGCCGTCAACTTCTATGTTTCTATGTAAAATGAGTCAGGTTTGTACAGGAATTAAATTCAGGCCACAGGCAAAAGACTTGCAACTCGGGGCAACTGTATGAGGCAAGTGTTGCAGGTCGCGTTGAACTAGGGCCACCCTGGGGAGTTTTCTAGCATGGCCGGCCCTTGTCCCAGATCAACTTAGTGCTACAGGGCAGGAAAATGTGGCAGAGAGAACCCTAATGACTTTCCCAAGGAACACACAAAACCATAAAATGGTAAAACAGTTCTATTTTACTTACCTGGTACTCAGACTGTACAGATCAGTTTTGACAGTCCCGTATACACCAACAGTGGTAGCTTGTCCCTCTCACAGATGTCGAGATTGCAGCGAGGCACTACTGTCTTGTGCAGTCAGTATACAGAGTAAGCTACGGAGATCTCAATGTGGCAACCAACAAGATTTGTGTTTACTATACCCACCCTTACCAAAAGATTGGTTCTGGACGCATTACAGGCAGGACACCTTTATGTGAGGCACACAGTATCACATCAGGAGGCTTAGAAATGGATCCGACTTTTGCGATACTGGCTATTTAATACCCAGAATTATTATTTCTCTCTAGCCATAGATCTTACTTGAGAGGGTTCCTGCAGTAGGCCTTGACATATGGGACTCGCCCCTGGCGTCTGGTTCAAATGGCAAACTTGTAGATAGCAATCAGCGGGACTGCCCCGGCGTCAGGCGACATGGCGTCAACCTGGCTATAAAAGGCGGTCCAGCCCATCTCAGTTCTTTTCCACCAGAGACCTACAGAAAGGTAAGTAGAAAAAGTAGGAGTGAAAAACTCCCAGGACCATGCTTCCTCTCTAGACCCAAGGGCTAGGCAGGATGAAAATGAAGGAAACATCCCAGGAGTAGGGGAAGGTGGGTGGGAAACTAGGCTACTGCAGGAACCTCTCTCGAAGATCTACTGTTACGGTAAGTTCTTACGTAACTGCAATATCTTATTTCGAAGGGTTTCTGCAGTAGGTCTTCACACATATATCACTGAATACCAAGCAGTCCCAAAAGAAATACTACGGAGGTACATCCGAGGAGGAGAAGTCTCCAACAGGAAAGCATAAAATAAATAAAGCAGTTCTATTTTGTGAAGACTAACTGCAGGAGCCTCTCAAAGATCTACTGTTAACGTAAGTTATTGCGTAACTGCAGTTTCTGTTGGTGGTATACAGTTCACATTCACAAGGCCCACGGACCTCTCCTGGCAAGTGACTCACAGAGCCTTGCTTCCAGCATGCTAGATCATCATCTGACATTGATTGGGTGGATCTGGAGGGTGCCACCACGGGTGATGGGGTAGCTTAGCTGGAAGACATTCTAGTGACTCTGTGTACAGCAAACTGCCAGTGTGGATATGAACCGTATACCACTAATAAAACTATGGTTACAGGTGAGTAGTCTGTATTTTTTTTTTTGCATCCTCTGCAGTGCAAAACTGCTGTGCTTCTGCTTCAGAAATCTGAGCATGGCATTTTTGTAAGGATGCATTCAGTCTGCAATGGACAGGTCTTTTCGCACGCCTTCCTAACATTCTACCTCACCTCATCCAGAGAGTACTCAAGTGGCAGGCCGGGGGATTGATACTAGTAGTTTCATGCTGGCCAAGACAGATATGGTACCCATTGCTATGTTAATTTGCAATTCAGCAGCTGAGGATGAATCTCCTGACCCAGGGTCAGCTGATGCTAGGCATATAGACCTCTGATCCCAGAATCTCAGGCGTGGCTCTTGAGGAGAGAGGAGTACAGGTTTCAAGTGTCCAAACAGGTCTCCCAAGTTCTTTTGGCTTACTGAAAGTCTTTCACTAGGAAAATGTGCAGTGCTAAGTGGAAGCTTTTCCAGTTAATGTTCTAAGTACTCCATAGATCCTTTTCTGCTGCCCTGCAGAGACTTTTTTAATGATGTTTATTGAACTTTTCCAGTTATGACATGGTACATTTAACAGATAATAAGTAGCAGTACATAATATGCATGCGGTTCTGTCGTGGAACAGATTTATGTCCTGACATCTTCAGCTTGTGAAGCAATGCTTGTCTCTCCCTAAGGTACGGCACGGGAGATTGATGTTTGTGCAGTACAAAAAATTAGAGCATTGTAAGTTATCACATACATGACCTTCTACAGTTTTAAACCTACAGATCCACATGTGACTCAAGTCAGACTTAAGGAGAGGGGTGACCAGACCAGGAGGAGGAGGGAGGAGTGACAAAACCATCAAACTCCCAAGACATTTGGGCTGTGCCGAGCAAAGTGTTTGGCTTCAGTTTCATTAGGGTGTTAGCATGGGGTCTTTGCTCTACGTGAACAAGCCACACAGCCCTCCAGGAGGAGCAAGCTTCCTCACAATCATTTAGGGACTATGTAATTTTCTCCATTCTGTAGACCTGATTGACCAGTGTCCTCTCTGGCATGTTCTAGTCGGGAATGGTCGGGTGAGCCATCAGTAATTGCCTTTTTGGCAACTGTTGGCAATATTCCAATGAGATCTAGAGAGAGTTCTTGGCTATCTATTGGACCTTTGGGAGTCTGGCCTTCAGTACTGTTCAGTAAAAAGTTCACTTGTCTGCCAAAATGACTGATCACAAGCTAGCGCAGACTAATCCCATAGCTCAACTCCTCTTTCTGATGATTTATGAGCAGTATCATGAACATGACACCCCTTTATCAAGACACCTGTCACCAATTGGGATCTCAGTTGGCTGTTAGATGTGCTTAGTTGTAAGCCGTTTGAACCGGCAACTGTGTGTGACATCATGTATCTGACTTTCAAAACAGTGTTTCTACAGGTCATTACCCCTGCATGCAGAGTTTCTAAACTATAGGCCCCAGTGACAGATCTGCCGTTCCTGGTGTCACAAGGATGGTGTACTCCTGCAAAAGCGGTGTTGGAGTTCCGCATGAATCAATCTTTGGTATGTCCAGCCTTCTTCGCCAAGCCGGAAGACCTAGGGAAGCGGTACTATATTCTCTCTGGTAACAGAATCTTTAGCTTCTGCCTTGTTAGACCCAAGCCAGACAAGCCTTTCAATTATTTCTCTTTCAGCCCAAATTTAAAGGACTTCATTTCTTAAAAAAAAAAAAAAAATGCTTGTCTAACTGGATTGCACTTGCATTCACCCACTGCAGCAGGAGACCAATTAAAGCTCTTGTCAGAGCTCATTGCAACCAGGCAGTGGGTACCTTGAGTGACTTCACTTGGTCCCTGTTTCAGAAATAGGTAGGGCTGCTACCTGGAGTACCTTGCACACACTCACAAAACATTAAACCCTGTATATCCACTCCAAGAAACATGCATATTTCAGATTGACAGTTTTACAAGGCTCGCTCTCTTCATGAGTCCTAGGGAGTTTTCTCTAAAGCTTGCTAGTCAAGACCAGAGAATGGTACTCTAAGAAGAAGATTGATTCCTGGAAGATAGATCTTGCAGGAATCAGCCATCACCTCTGAGTCCAACTTATGGGTCTAGGGCCAGAGGCTGTGGGACTCTACAGGATAAAATTTTATTTTGCAGGAGGAGAAAACATCTTTTCTAGGGCGTGGATATGTTGTTCATCCACACTCTTTGGCATGTCCCTTTCCCTTTAAATCTTGCCCGAAGTCTTTAGCTGACTTCTCCCACCCACCTGGGTGGTATATACCTCGGCTCCGCCCCATGACTTCAGATCTTCCTTTCGCTGGAAGATTCAGGTTCCCTCGTGCTACTTTCACAAGTACTGTAGGCCCTGGAGTCTAATCAGCGGTTTTCGCGCATTTGCTTTCTTTAAAACTCATAAGAGTTCATGAATCCGATCCGGCGCATCGGACATGGAGGACAAGTTGTCCCTCGTTGTCGCTGGTGTCCTTATGAAAAATGTCTCGTGACCGATCCCCACCCCTCTGTGCGCTATTGTTTGGGTGCCATGTATGACACCACTGCTCGCAACCATCTGTCTGGCCTTCCATCCCTAACGTCCTGGGCGATGCAAACACGCCTACAGCTAGGGAGACCAGAGCTTCACAATCCACTGGCGAAATCGGAGGGAAGCAGGTGGGGCGGTTTCCATGACGCGGATCAGCGAGCAACTCTAACAGATGGCGGCTTTGAAGAGAAGCTGCCAAAGCTTGACCAGCAAAGTTTTTTCATGTCGCTCAACCTGGGCTCCACCTTTACTGGGTCCTTTCGGAGCTGTGCAGTCTCTCCTACCAAGGCGAGGCATCCTGGGCTCACACTCCTCCGCCCAAGAAAGGGACAAGGACCCTAAATCATCTTCTTCTGGCGAAGAGGCGTTCCTGGGACGAGGCGGTCCGATTCACAGGACCTGGCGGTCTCTGCCACGGTAGAGATCGCTCTTGGCCGCCGGCTTCTCTGACCTTCTGTCAGGCCAAGGCAACGACGCCGAGATACGGCAGAACCGCCAAGATTTCTCTCGACTACTCTTTGGAAAGGACAACCATCCTTTCTTTCCCCGATGAGGAGACCTATCCTGCGGGCATCCCGATTTGAGGGACAGGAGCAGGATCCTCGGTTTCGCCAAATCCAGTCTCTCCCAGTCGACAGAGCCGACACCGTCTGTCTTGATCGAGGTAGGACCCCGTCAGTCAAGAAACTGGAAAGGGTCATAAACACTCCCAGAAGAGGCACCGCCGGTGTTCCTCGTCCTCCTCAGGCGAGGAGAGACTTAAGCGGAAGCTCTGTCGGCGTTGTGAGGACCTCATGTGGCGGCAGCTAATTCTGACCGGTCAGAAGCCGGTTACACCGGCCATTCTTGGCCCCAGCCTGTTAGGCCAACACAGACTCCTCCGTTACAGAGGACTCCAGTTCTTCCTCCGGCAGCACCGGCACGCATTCCTGCTCAGCCTGTTCGGTCTCCCCACCAGTTCTGGTGGAACCGCCGCCCTAAGCAGCCTCAGGGAGGGGCTCCCTCAAAGGAGGATCGGGCAGATCACGGGCTTGCCCGTCGTCTGTCCATCACTGTTGTTCGATGGCCCTAGGTGCATTGAAGGGGCGTGGCGGGAGACCCCTGTATCCTGACTCCTCAGACTCGGATACTACTGGTCTTCACTCACACCCTGATGATGAGTTGTCAGTGACAGGCCTGGAGGAAGGTCCTTCTTCCTTCCAAGGCATCCTTCAACTCATATCTGAGTCCACAGGTATGCCTTTGCAGCCTATCCAAAAAGGCGGAATATCCTGTCACGGATATCCGTGAGAGGATACCCGATGGAGGCCTTCCAGTGGCGAAGCCATTGTTGGCCGGCTCTGAGCTGTGGCAGCGCCCTGCCTCCTGCCCGGCTCCATCTGCCCGCATGGCTCGCATTACACTGTACCCATGGGGTCCTTGGCGGGCTTCACTGAGCATCCCTCGGCCGAGAGCCTTGTGACTGCTTCAGTGTTTCTGCATACGGGCAGCTCAGCAGATACTGACCGTCCTCCGGACAAGGAGTCCAAAAATATGGACCATTCTGCCCGGAAGGTACAGTATATGCGGCCTCATCCTTGGCCTTCATTAGGCCAGCTCGGCTGTAATCATGGCACACTTCTCTCATGCCCTCTTGGGGTCACTAGATGAAGTCCTCCCTCATCTCCCAGCGGACATGCAGACCACGGTTAAGCAGGTCTGTGACCAGGGCCATGCTGTTTCAAAATAGCAGCTCCGGATGGCCCTGGACATTGAGATTCCTTTGCCTGCTCCTTAGCAGCCGCAGTGGCCACTTGCTGCAGGGCATGGCTGAGGTTATCCTCTTTCTCTGGGATACTCAGCATAAATTAGCTGACATGCCCTTCCTTGGCACCCGACCTCTTCGGTCACGGGTGGCAGGTCACCTCCAGCGTATAGAGCAGTTCAGTGCCACCTTGGATGCTACCTCTGCAAAGGGTTCTTGGGCAAGAACCAGCAGAAGCAGAAGAAGCCCTTTGGCACTCTTCCCCTGCGGTTAGACAGTCCTCCTATCAAGGAGATCAGCAGCAACAGCAGGCTCAGGCTTGGCGCCCCAGGTCCAAGTAGGGTCCTCAACAGCCCGTAAAGGAGGCCAAGGTGCCGGTCCAGGAGTCTCCTCCTCCTCTAAGCCTGCTCAGTGGCAGGGCAGGGAGTTGCCACCCTCGCCCGTCACGCCAGCTCTGGGTCCTCCTGTGGGGTGCCGGCTCCGCCACTTTCTTTCCGCCTGGTCTGGTATCACTTGGACAGGTGGGTTCTGGAAGTGTCGGCCAGGGCCTGCCTCTAGAATTTAAGCAGTACCTTCCGAGCCGGCCCCTCGGGAGAAAGGATCTCAGCTCTCACTCAGTCGGCCCTTCAGGGCATTGCTCAACTCCTCTGCAAGGAGGCGGTAGCTCCAGTGCTGTATCCTCCTACAGACCCAGGCTTCATGTCCAGGTACTTCCTGGTGCCCAAGCGGATGGGGGTTGGCGCCCATCCTAGATCTCCACGACCTGAATCAATATCTCAGGTCTCGCACCTTCTGGATGGTAACTCTGAACCAGATCATACCATCCCTGGAGCGAAACATGTGGCTCTGTATACTGGATCTACAGGACACGTTCTTTCCTTCCCAATCCGTCTGTCTCACGAGCGGTTCCTCTGCTTCAGGGTCGAAGGGACCCTTTCACAGGTTCCGAGCCATGCCGTTCGACCTGTCATCTGCCCTCGGGTCTTCACCAAGTGCATTGCAGTGGTGGCAGCCATCGTCGGCGTCGAGAGTACGAATATGCCCCTGTCTCGCGATTGGCTCCTGGTGGTTCCTCCTTCAGGAGGTGGACAGATCAGGGATCTGGCCCTCACAACCTGCTCCCATATAGGCCTCTGATCAAGCGAGGCCAAATCAGACTCGTGCCCTCTCAGGTGATGGGCTTTATCAGGGTGAGCTCGACTCTCGTCAAGCCAGAGCCCGGCTCCGGCCGGTACAGGAGCAGAGATCCTCTCCTCCTTTGCAGTCATTTCTGGTTGGGCATTTGTGTCCTGCCTGGGACTTTCTCGCCTTCTGGGTTATGTAGGCGTGCACCTCGGTGGTCCGTTGGGCCAGGTGGCACTTGCCCCTCCAGTAGGAGCTGGCCGCCCAGTGGACTCAGTGATATGGTCACTCGACCAGCGGATCACTGTAACCTAGAAGATGTGGGGCGTCTTCAATGGTGGACCATCTTGGACTGATTGCAGGAAGGAATCCAGTTTGTCGCCCCGAAGCCAACAGTCGTCCTGGCGACCGATGCCTCTCTCATGGGCTGGGGGCCACATGGGGACCACAGGACCTCGGGTTCTGGACCCCGAGGAGTCCGATGCCACATCAACCTGTTGGATCTCAAAACAGTCAGACTGGCACAGTCAGCTTTGCTCCTCAGCTCCGGGGTCAAGTGGTTAAGTCCAGACGGACAATACCACGACCATGTACTACCTCAACAAAGCGGGCGGCATGCACTCCAGTCTGCTGTGCAAGGAGGCGCTCCAGATCTGGACCTTTGTCAGCTGGTTGGAGGCGGATCTCCTTGCCATCCATGTGGCAGGGGTCTCGAACCAACTGGCGGATGCTCTCAGCCGCATAGGCCAGACATCCACGAATGGTCTCTCCATCCAGAGGTAGCTACAATCTGTTCTTCTATTGGGGCAAACCGTTAGTGGACCTGTTTGCCTCCAGGGAGAACACCAAGCTGGGGCTGTTCCATGCCCGCCCCCTCAGCAGGGTTCGCTGCGGGGGATGCCTTCTTGAGGCCGTGGACCCTAGGCCTCCTCCTCCTTCCCTCCATTTCCCTTGATCCACAAGGTGCTTCTCAAGGTGAGGAGGGACAAGGCGAGAGTGATCCTAGTAGCCCCAGATTGGCCCGCCAGTTACAGTATCCAGATCTCCTCAGCCTCAGCTGCAGGGCCCAGAACGGCTTTGTACACACCAGACCTGATATCATTGAACCAGGGAAGGTATTCCACCTGGACCTTCAATCACTGCACCTCACAGCGTGGTACCTGAGCGACTAGAGTTCCAGGCTCTGGGTCTTTCGAGGATGTCTACACCATGGTGGAGGCATCTACGTGAAGCGACCAGGAAATGTTATGCTTTCAAATGGAAGGTTTTCCATTTGGTGTCAGGTAAGAGTCTGGACCCTTATCCTGCTCTGTGGCTAACATTCTAGACTACCTTTGGTCTCTCTCCAAAGGGGTCTGCGGTCATCGACCCTTAGGTGAACCTGGCAGCCATTTCTGCTTACGGTGCGGGCTGGTCAGCCCGACTTTGGCACAGGGAGACAGTGGTTGGGTGCTTTTCAAAGGCCTGGATCACATATCCCTCAGTGCGTGAACCTCCACCTCCGTGGGATCTTCTGCTGGTTTGGCAAAGCTCATGGGCAAACCATTCGAACCCATGCACAAGTGTGAGCTCTCACACTTGTCGTGGCAACCTTCCTGGTGGCTGTCATGTCAGCCAGAAGGACAGGGAGCTCCAGGTGCTGGGTGGACTCCCTTTATCTGGCCTTTCACAGGGACAAAGTTGTCCTGTGCCCCCACCGAAATTCCTTCTAAAGGTGGTTTCAGAGTTTAACCAGGTGTTTACTCTGCCGGTATACTACCCTAACTACACCTTGGACGCCGAGTACAGGCTTCATACTCTGGACCTGAGACATGCTCTCTCTTATTATAAGAAGAGGATGGCGAAATTTGAGGAGAGGTTCACCAGCTGTTTGTCACCTACGCTGAAGCCGCTTCTGGCAGACCTGCAGCTAAGCGGACCATTTCGAGATGGATTACATCATGCATAGGTCTGTGCTGTGAGTTAGCGGACAAGGAGCCTCCAGAGGGATAAGAGCTCATTCTACCCGCCATACTGCTGCATCGGTGGCTGCTTCCAGGGACATCCCTATGAGGAGAGCTGTCAGACTGCTACCTGGAAGTCAGCAGACACCTTCATTACCCACTGCCACATCGACCTTGAGTCACGCCAGGATGCTGGTTTTGGGGCCTCTGTTCTCCAATCTCTGTTTCCTAAATAGGGGTGTTTGCCTCCCTCCTCCCAGAGAACTGCTTGGAGTCTGCCATAGAGTGTAGATGAACAACATATCCACGCTCCTAGAACAGGTTACTCACCTGTAACAGTAGTTCTAGGAGTGGTATGTATTCATTCCATCCCTGCCTACCCGACCTCCCCAGCTTTAGGCACCACCTTGCTTCCAGCGGGCTAGATCTGGCGTCAGGGGCGGGCAGTATTTACCACCGGGTGGGTGGGAGGAGCCAACTTGAAGACTTTCCGATGAATTTAAAGGGAAAGGGACATGCCAGAGAGTGTGGATGAACAACATATACCACTCCTAGAACTACTATTATAGGTGAGTAACCTGTTCTTTTACACTTGTAAATTTTAAGCCAAAAATCTCTGAACAGTTGTTTTTTTTAAATGGATCGGGTTAGATTGTAATTAATATTTTGTGTTTGTTTTGCTATACAGATGGAAAATAAACAGATGGAACAGAAATGTGAAGCAGAAAATGGAATGGATGAGAGATCAGTACATACTGTTGCTTTCTTTGTTGCCAGCAAAAGTAAAGGCAGAGAACTTGCTCTTACTTTTAAATTATCTGCTGTCCAGTTTGGTCTTTGAGAAGTTACACAGAGATGCTCAAGGCATTGGCTTTTTTTGTGAGCCTTTATAAAATGTACTTTTTACACTGCAAGATTGTGTAATTTGCAGTTTCTTGTTTTCTAGTATCTTTTAGTCTGCTAGCGATGTTCAGCACATATATAGATATATGCACATTGCTAAGAAAACCATTTAAGGCAAAAATATGAATAATCTAAACCTTGTCATCTTTTCTACAGTACCTTACCTGTCTGCTATGTGATTGTCAAGCTCTGAAATCCGGAAGCTATTTTGTGGCCTTGTATACAAGGAGGAAAGACATGCAGAGATTTCCACGTACAAAATTGGTGTGCCAATGGTATTTTTAAGTAGTGTTTCTTTTTTGAGACTATTTCTCCAGTCCTCTAGTTGATACGATTTTGTTCTCTATAGTGACCCTCGCTGGTATGTGAGCATCTGGCGGGAAGGTGTGGCACTTGCTACAAGGACCAGAAAGTAGAGGTATAAAGAGTACAAGTTCTAGTGTTAACAGAACCCTAGTTATTGTCTTAAAAAAAAAAAAAATAAAAAAAATTATGCTTTAAACTACAGCATATTTCCTAATGGAAGTTGCTAAGCATCATGTTTAGAACTATGGTGGTAACAGGTTTTCACTTAGTGTAAATATTCAAAGCCTATCTGTAATGAATGCCTGTTTGCATGCCGCACCACCGTTGCATAGTTAATATAGAATAGGGTCAGGTCTTCACTTTGAGTTCATTTTTTCGTGTCTATTTTAAAGAATGTCAGCTGTTCAGGCGACTGGAAAGCCTACTGCAGATGCAAAGGATCTATCTCTAGTTGAATTAGAACAGTTCACAAATTATTGTAAACAATATTTAGCATTGTTTTGTTCTTAAGATGAGGTACTGTTGCATCATTTTTTTATAATTCTGAATTAACTCAAAATCGGATTTGTATGTTTGTACCTTAATGTGTTTCTTACACATTTACCTAAGGAGTATACCGTCTCACTACGGGACTAGTCATTGCTAGATTCAAAATAGCATTTCAGAATATATGCTGTTACTACCTTTTGTGTTGTTGAAAGATTGTGTTTTTAATAAAGGCAAGGGACATGCATTTCTGTCCCTTACCACTCTTTAAAATGTCTTCATGTTTTACATATGTATTTAGTCCCGCACAAGACCGTGCTGTGGGAATTGGGCACATTTGTCTCAGCTGGTTTGTAATAAATCAGGCACTACATCTTTACAGTAGTAGTGTGAATTCTGTAAAATCGCACTGTTGAGGAAAAACAGAGCGTCAAATCAGCTTTGCGACTTTATATCTAACAGTGAAAATTCCTCATAAAACACATGGGGCCCATTACATGAAGTAGAGCACAAAGTCTTGCCCTTGTCCACAACCCTCATGGATGCTATATTCAGTCAAATAGGGCGCCAGCACTATCAAACCGAATGTCAGGGCATGTTGCTGTTGCATTGAGTTAAACAGCGCTGCCCTGACATGGATTAGCACATGCAGGAATAGCGCACCCAGAGTCAATGGAACCAGGAGCCCCAGTGCGATATTCAGCTGGCACCATGCAGCTGGGCCCATTAGGCACAAGGTGCAGAGGGTCCACGTGCATGCCACTATGGGCTCATTTGCATGGGAAGTGGCAACAAGTTTCTCCCTGCTGCCAGCCCCAACCCCAACCCCAGTTGCCCATCCCATAAAAATCTTTAACATTCTCTGGCGTCTAGTGGTACCCTCCCCCATCCTCGAGCCCTGTCCCCATTAAAATTAGATATTTCTCTGGTGTCAGTGATCCCCATTTTCCAGTCGCTGTCCCTGTAATTAATATCTGGTGGTCCTCCACCCTCCGATCCAACGTCCCTTTAATTAACATGTCTAGTGGTCGATCACTGTCCCCATGTGCATTCAATATGTTCCTGATGTCAGTGGTCTTCCTCCCCCACACACACACACTTGAGTGCCACCTCCATAATTATTTAACATCTCCCTGGGTCTAGTGGTTCCCCACCATCCGATCTCCATCTCTGTTTGTATTTAGTATTTATTTATTGAATTTCAGAAACAACCTTTTGAGTAAAACTCTTACAAAGGGTCCACATCCATTAAACAGTACAAATACAGACATAGTTGAAATATCAGTACAGGAAGTAAAAACATAGAAAATAGTCATAAGTTTCATTAAGGTATTCAGTATGTCTCTAGGGTCCAGTTGTCCCACCCCCACCCACCTTTCGCTGTCCCCATATGTACCCAGTATGTCCCTTGCATCTAGTATTCCCCCTCACCCTCAGATCGTTGTCCCCATATGTGTGCAGTATGTCCCTAGCATCTAGTGGTTCCCCACCTCCGATCACTGTCCTTGTAATTATTTAACATGTCCCTGCCGTGTAGTGGTCCACCCCACCCTCAGATCGTTGTCCCCATAATTATGCAACATGTCTGACATCTAGTGGCACCCCTCACCCTCTGATCGCTATCCTCATATACATTGACATCCCTGGCATCCAGTGGTACCCTGCCCTCTGATCCCTGTCTCCGGTAATGGTGTGGCATGCTGTGACATCTAGCACCCCCTCCGCCGCCTGCACCGAGCAAACCACCCTGCCAGTGCCACAGAGATCTGAGGCGGCAATCAGCACAGAGTCTTCTCCTCACCACCACAGTGGCGCGTCTGGCCTGACAGGGCGTGTGTCCTCTATACAGTAAATGGAATGCTTGCCACCTCTAAATCACAGCACCCACAAAGCAGCCTTAGCTGCTTAAAGCAGAATATACATTGCAAGTGCATGTCTGACAGAAGTAACTGTTGCTAGTAGCAAAGTTACTTGTGTCGAACATGCAACTGCAATGTGTATGCTGAGCCGCTAAGGCTAACTGTTTTGAAGGTGGCACATGCTCCTGTCAAAGCCAGATGGCGGCCAGCCACGATGGTGAGAGGGCTTTGCCTGTCACTTTTTCAGATCTCCTGGGCACGGGTGGGGACAGAGGTATGGGAGGTGGCAGCATGGTTTGCTTGGTGCAGGTGTTTGCAGGAGTGCTATGCGCCAGTGCATACCACATCATCACTGGAGATGGGGATCGGGGCGCAGTTACCACTGGATGCCAAGGACTTTGTTAACGATACGGGATAGTGATCAGAGGGTGGGTGCCTTTATCAGACATGCACTTGCAATGGTGTGCTTTTTAAGCAGCTAAGACTGCCTTGTGAGTTCTGTGTTTTGGAGGTGTTGCCGCTCCCTTTGCTTTACAGAGGATGCACACTCCCTCTTAGGCCAGATGGTGGCGACTCACGATGGTGAGAGGGCTGTGCGGTCGCCATCTTGGATCTCACGGCACTGGGTGGTAGCATGGTTTGCTTGGTGCAGGCGATTGGGGGGTGCTAGGCGTCAGGGCATACCACATCATTATCTGAGATGGGGATCACTGGATGCCAGGGCTTTATCAATATGTGAGGGATGGCAGTCAGAGGGTGGGAGGGACCACTGGACACCATGGACATCTTAAGGGGATGGTGATTGGAGGTGGGAGGAACCACTAGGCACCAGGTGATATTCTACTGTCACTAGACTGGGGATCGGAGGGTGGGGTTGGGGTGCCACCCAGGAACAGGTGTGTTCGCCCAACCACCAATGTAGTTGTTGACATAATGGCTCTGCTGGCCACTAGGTTGCCCAGAGTAAGTCTGGCTTCTTCTTGGCTGTAATTTTGCAGTGCATGGTGGTCTCAGTATTCCCTTTGCAGCACTATCTTGCTTGAATGGTGCACTGCGCCAGGATACATGTCTCCTTCCCTGCCTTTGCCCACTGCATACTTTATTTTTTGTGCACATGCTAACCCTTTCAGAACATGCCACAGCTCCTTTGAATATAGCACTGGGGCACAAACCTGGGCAAACAGTACACAGTCACCTTGCCCAGTGGGAAGAGTTTTGAATATCTGACCCTTGATCTTGACAAGTGGTGTTGGACAGGCAGAGGATTTTTGTAGACCTGTATTTGTCTTGTATGTGTTGTACATTGAAAAAAACTTGACAAATACACTGAGACATATTTGGATGTAACAGTTTGCATTTTAATATTAGTTCAGAACATTTGATACACATGAGCATTCACATGTCATCTTTTTGTGTTATTTCTTTTACCCCTCACGTTGCTTCACGGCAGCCACTCCTTGGGGCTTACCAAGGCTAGCCTCCGACCCATCTGTCTTCTGAGCCTCCGCTCAAATCGCAGCCAGCCCCAGGGTAACCTGGCATAACCTGTGCCGAATGGGTTCCCCTCCGAGAAAGCACACCAGCTAAGGGGCGTGAACCAGTAACACTTGGCCCCGGGGTGCCTGCTGAGGTGGGAGGCTTCGGTGGGACCTAGATGGCCTCAGAGAGCCGGGCAGCCGTCATCCGGTTGCCGTGAAGCAGTATTTCCACTTTTCAAGTTGATCCTCCTCGTGCATCTGCAGTGCTCCTGGTCTCCACCAGAGCCGCTGCAGCGTGGCGACAACCGCTACCCACCCCAGGAGAGGAGAGCAGTCCTCGGACGTTCGATCCTCTCCGCCCTCCAGCCCGGACATCCCGAGTCAGTTCCGAACCGGGTCGCCGGCGTGGCGAGTAAGGCACCAGCGCCAACCCTCACGCCACCGGGCCAGTTGCATTTCATCTTCTAATGTTTCATTGATACAACCACTTTTCACTAAACATTTTGTTAAAGATGCAGTCAGCTGATGACATTAAATTATAAGCGTTTAATCAGCTCTCCATTAAAAATATTGTTCAAACAGCATGAAGTCTTGCTGATTCTTCTGACTATTTGCAGTTAGGTCCTGCCTTTCAACTGCCCGGAGAACAAAGGGTTAACTTTTCTATGCCTTATATAGAATGTTCATCACGAGCTCGGTTGAAGCCTCTGCCTGTTGTTATCGAACTGCAACCGTCAGATTCTTTACTCCGCCTCACTGAACATCGCTCCGGAGATTTCTCCTGCTGCTCGGTTCAAAAGTCGGTTGAAGTGTCTGTTTTCGATCGGTTTCTACCGAATTGTTGTTTCCACATAGTCGGTTCAAGTCTCTGTCTGAGTACTAGATAGGTTTTGTTCTGTTTTCTGTGTGGAACTTAGAAACTGTGGATCGGTTTGGCTGAACCGATCATTTTGAGGTAAACTTGTACTTTAGTGTGTGGTTACTGGTCCGTATCTATTCTTTAAAAAAAAAAAAAAGGTTTTAAGTATGTTCCCCCAAGACCCGTGACACGCCAGGAACTGATAGGGGAGTCTTGCCTCAGGCGATTGCCGAAAAAGGTTAGGTTGGCCATGTCTGAGAAACCCAAGAGAAAAAATGGGCCCACTGGGTTTCAGCACTGCAGTGTGTGTGTGTGGGAGGTCTTTGCTAAGGCTGATCCCACACCATCTGTGTTTATTGTCTGGGGTTTGACCACCTCGATTCAGAGTGCCAAATTTGCAAGAATTTTCCCAAATCTACCCTGGAAAAGAAATTAGGTAGACTGAGGAAAGAGAGGCCGAGAAGTCCGCTGACCCAGATGGCTAGTCCGCCGGTTCCGGACCGAACCAGAAGGAGTGCCCTGACCAGGGCGATACTTCGAGCAAAGGAGAGCAGATTCCGGGAATCGGTTCTGACAAAAAGAAAAGACAAATCGATCGGTTCGACACAGAATCTCATACTCCGACCGCCGATGAGATAATCAAAGCAATTAGAATTATGGATCGCTTTGATCGGTTCCGACCGAACTGGCACCATCTGGCAGGGGCTTGGTTCGATCGCTTCCCGGTTCCGGATTATATCTTGGAAGAATTTATGAACCTGAGTTTGAGGAGGAGGGAGAGTGAGGATGATTATGGTGATGGTGAAAGTCTGATGTGCCTGTTGACTGGACAGCTCCCCAGACAGACCTTCAGGTGTTTCTCCTCCTAGGCTTTGAGTCCCTTCACACTACATGTTCTACAGAAAGGTGGCTGATACCTCCAGCTTCATGTGGAGGAGGCAGTAGAGGATCAGGAAGAGCCTGATTATGTTGAGATGATGGACATCCCAGAGGCTAGGAGACTGTCTATTCCCTCCACAAATCTTTTGGGAAACAGACACAAAAATTCTAAGTCTCCCAATTCTATACCTCCTGTGGACAGAAGAATGGACAAGAGGAACACTCTCAGGCTCAGACACGGAGTTCTTTTTTCAGCAATGCAGCCATGTTAGTTGTACAGTGCTGCCTGTGATAAGGCAAAATTCCCTTGGCATCACACCCCAGACAAGGACTCCAGGATGATTGATGCCATGGCAAAGAAGCAGTACATGGCATCTTCTTTGGGACTCAGACAGGCTGAATTACATGGCCTATACAGCCAGGTACCAGAAGTCCAGGTGGGACACTGTACTGGCACTGGCTAAACAGGCTCCTGCCCAGCTTGCCAAGGAGCTGGAACAGGTGGCTGCAGATGGGATTGAGGCATTGAAAGTACAGTTTCATGCTGCTGTAGACTCCAGTGATGTATCATCAAGAGTCATGGCTACATCTGTGGCTCTTGGAGAATGGCTTGGCTCAGATGTACTAGCCTCTCACAGGATACCCAGGCTAAGGCCATGATTTTCCTCAGTTTGTAATTCTCTGTTTGGGGAGCAGACAGAGAATTACATGAAGAAAATGGACTAATACAGGACCACTTACAGGAGTGCTCAGGCCAAAGAAAGGCAAGCAACTCCTGAAAGGCAGAAGTCCAGGGCAGGCAGGCCTTTCCAAGGCCTTTTTACCAAGCTCAGGCCTCTTCTTCATTTTTCGCAGAGGGGTTCTTTAGAGGAGAGGCAGAAGGGGATGAGCAGGCCTGCATCGACCCTCAGCCTAAAGCCCCTGCCAAGCAGACACCTGATGGGTCTGCCCAGGTCGCCTCCTATACCAGTAGGGGCAGGCTGGCTTACTTTGTCCAGGACTGCATGTCTCTTACATCAGACAAGTGGGTCCTGGAAGTAGGGACTGGTTCTCAGCTTCAAAAAATTTCCCAGGATGAGAGCCAGATCTTTCCACCTGCAAATCTCTGAGACCCTTGCCCTAGAGGCAGAGGTTTCTTCTCTCCTAGCTCTCAGAGCTATAGAGAGAGAGTTCCCACCTACACAGGGGCAAAGGATTGTACCCAGGTACTTCCTGACCCCCCAAAAGACAGAGTGGCGACCCATCCTGGACCTAAGATATCTGAACAAACCTCTTTAAAGCCAAAGTTCAAAATGGTAACTCTGGGAATTATCCTTCCTCTCTAAGGCCAGGGACTGGCTAGCCTCCTGGACTTCAAAGATGCCTGCTTTCACATTCCTATCAGGTGCTCCCACAGAAAGTACCTCAGGTTCGAGTTGCCCTCAGGCCACTATCCGCTCAGAGCACTGCCCTTGGCCTAACATCAGCCCCAAGGATCTTCAAGTGCCTGGCAGTAGTTGTTGCCTTCCTAAGAAGATAAAAGATTTCCATTTTCCCATACTTTGGATGACTGGCTCATAGTAGGTCAGTCTCCAGACCAAGTCAAGTCACATCTGCAAGTGCTCACTTCTTTAGGATTCCTCTCAACCTACCAAAGTCAGTTCTCGAGCCAGTGCAGCTCCTCACCTTCATAGGTACAGAACTGGATACGGTAGAACAAGAGCCTTCCTTCCCTGGGAAGGCAGGGACCCTTATGGAACTGGCCTCTTTATTCAGCCTTCAGGTGTCTCGACCCAAGGCATTTCTTCAGCTACTGGGCCACATGGCAGCTTCCACAGCAGTGGTCCAGGGGCAAGATTCCAAATGAGGGACATTCAGTTCCACTTAAGAGCCTTTTGGTCCCAAAGAAAGGATTCCCTACCAAACTAATTCCAGTGACTCTAACCCTGATCCAGCTTTGCAATGGTGGCAGGATCAGGACAATTTGAGATGAGGGGTTCCATTTGTCACTCAGTCTCATTCAGTGATCCTCACCTCAGATGCTTCCCTGCAGGACTGGGGAGCCCATTTGGGGATCTTACCACCCAGGGACTGTGGTCGCCTCAGGAATCTCTGCTTCACATCAATCTCTTGGAACTCAGAGCAGCGCTTCTGGCACTACAAGCTTTTTCCAAATTGAACGGAACAAGGTGGTTCAGGTCAGAACAGACACCACCACCACCACCACCACCACCATGTGGTACATCAACAAGCAAGGAAGCACTCTGTCTATGGCCTTGTGCACAGAAGCAATGAAGTTGTGGTCCCTGGACTATTCCTGCAAACCTCTCTGATAGCAGTTCACCTCCCAGGGAAGGACAATGTCCTAGCAGATGCACTGAGAATATCCCAGAGCTCACGAATGGGCCCTAGATCCTCTGGTGTTGAAAGTGATTTTCTCAGATGGGGCACTCCAGAGATGGATCTTTTTGCAGCCCCAGACAATCACCAACTTCCTCCCTTTGTTGCAGACCTCCAGTCTTGGGCTCAGTCCCCTGGATGCTCTGATTCTGAACTGGGAAGAGAAATTTCTGTATGCTCCCCCTGCTCAGAGTGTTCATCAAGATAAGGTCACAACCATGCAAAGTGATTGATTGCTCCAGACTGGGCCAGACAGCCATGGTATCCCTTGTTGCTGTCCCTACAGTCCCATCTTCTCCTGTCTCGTCCAGGAATTACAGCCTGTTAACATCCTCTCAGGGAGGATTTGGTACCTGAATCTTCAGTCTCTAATCTCAAGGCTTGGCTCTTGAAGAGTTAGTTTGCAGATCTGCATCTTCCCAAGGGGTTCTTGATATCCTTAAGACTTCTCAAACCTTCCACCAGAAAGACTTACAACTCCAAATGGAAAACATTCAGCATTTGGTGTTCTAAGAAGAATATTTCTCCAGACTCTTCTGAATTGCCTCACGGTTCTGGATTATAAGGTCCATCTCAATGGCCTAGGTCATAGATACAGACAGTGTCGGCAGATAAGGGCCTATGGCCCACCTAGTCTGCCCATTTGAGCTTGTAGTTCAGTTTGTTTTCCTAGAAGTCTATTTCCTTACCCCTGACCTCTAGAATTCCTTTATGTCTATCCCATGCATTCTTAAATCCGTGATTGTTTCAGCCCCCACCACTTCCTCTGGCAGGGTGTTCCACTTGTCCACCACCTGTTCTGTGAAGAAATTCTTCTCATGTTTCCTCTGAATCGCCCTCCCTCCAACTTCATCCCATGCCCTCTAGTCCTGAAACATCTTTTCGCTTAAAATAGTGTTTTCCTGCACCTGTTCCTCCCTGTAAGATACTTGTATGTCTCTATCATATCCTCTCTCCCTCCTCTCCTCCAGGGAGTACATGTTCAGTTCCTTCAACCTGTCTTCATAGGACTTGTGATGCAATCCATGCACCATCTTTGTTGCCCTCCTCTGAACCTTCTCTACCCTGTCTATGTCCTTACGTAGGTATGGTCTCCAGAACTGTACACTGTACTCCAGGTGGGGCCTCACTAGTGTCTTGTATAGCGGAATTATGACCTCCCTTTTCCTGCTGGTGATGCCCCTGCCTATACATCCCAGCATCCTATTTGCTTTACCTGATGTCTTGTCACACTGTTTCCTACCTTGAGGTCATCAGAGATGACAACCCCAGATCCCTTTCCTGCTTGTGCATGCTATATCCTCACCCCCAACTGATATATTGTGCCTGGGTTTTTGTGCCCCATATGCATTATCTTGCACTTCTTTGCATTGAATTTCAACTGCCAAACCCTTGACCATTCTTCAAGTTTCTGCAGGTCCTTCTCATTCTGTCTACACCCTCTGGTGTGTCTACTCTGTTACAGAGCTTTGTGTCATCAGCGAACAATAAAATTCTGCCTTCTAGATCCTGTGCAATGTCACTGATGAAGATGTTGAATAGGACCGGTCCCAGCACTGATCCCTGTGGTACCCCATTGGTCACTCTTCCCTCTGTGGAGTGACAGCCATTTACCACCACCCTCTGTGTCCTGCCACCCAGCCAGTTACCTACCCACCACACTACTGTCCTGCCCACACCCATATTCCCCAGTTTGTGTAATAGTCTTCTATGTGGCACAGTGTCAAAGGCCTTGCTGAAGTCCAGATAGGCCATGTCCACTGCCCTCCCTGATCCACCTCCTAGTCACCCAGTCAAAAATTCAATGAGGTTGGACTGACATGACCTCCCCTGGTGAAACCATGCTGCCTTGGGTCCTGTAGTCCATTGACAACCAGATGTTCCACCAATCTCTCCTTCAGTAGTGCTTCCATGATCTTTCCCACTACCGAGGTGAGGCTGACTGGTCTGTAGTTCCCTGCTTCCTCTTTGTTCCCACTTTTGTATAAGGGGACTACATCTGCTGTCCTCCAGTCTTTGGGTACCTCCCCTGTTTCCAGTGATTGGCTGAACAGGATAGCCAGAGGTTCAGCCACCACCTCTCTTAGTTCTGTAAGGACCCTGGGTGCACCCCATCTGGCCCCATTGCTTTATCAGCTCTTATTACTCCAGTTCCTTCAGGACCTTTCTTGTAAAGGGACTTGTGTCCATTTCTGCACCATTCTCACCCCTTGTACTCCCTTCAGACCCATTACCCCCTCTTCCTTAGTAAAGACTGAGCAGAAATACCTGTTCAATATGTCAGCTTTACTGTTGTCATCCTCCACGCTGCCCCATCCTCCCTTCAGTCTCACTATCCCTCCCTTTGTCTTTTCTTTTTCACTTATGTACCTGTAAAATGTTTTGTCCCTTTACCCACTGATTTTGCAATGTGTTCTTCCGCCTGAGCTTTGGCTTCCCTTACTGACTTCCCTGCCTCCCTTTGTTTCTCCTGGTACTTCTCCCATCCCTTCTGCCTGTGTCTTTTGTATTGCCTGAATGCAATCTTTTGGCTTTCACTTTCTTTGCTACCTCTTTGGAAAACCATAATGGTCTCCTCTTCCTTTTCCTCTTGCTAACCTGCTTAATGCATAATTCTGTTCTTATAATCCCATTTTAAATACTGCCCACTGTTCCTCAACCCCTGATTCCTGTCCCATTCCCTTAATGCCTCTTTCAAGTATCTCCCCATTTTCCCAAAGTCTGCCCCTAAAATCCAGGATCGTGTTTTGTGTGGTTTGGTTCTGCTCTTTCTGTGATTTCAAACCACAATGACTGGTGGTCACTGTTACCCAGGTGCTCCCCCACTGTTACCCCCATCACACTGTCCCTGTTTGTGAGCACAAGGTCCAGTATTGCCTCTGCCGAGTTGGTCCATGACCAGTTGCTTGAGGAAGGCACCTGAAGGGAGTCCAGGATAAATCTGCTCTAGTTGATGCTGCTGCTGGGATGCTCCAGTCCACGCCTGGTATATTGAAGTCTCCAACCAGTACTACCTCACCTTGTCTGCCATCCTTTGGATGGCTAGCATCAGCTCCCTATCTGTTTCTTCCTCCTGGGCTGGTAGTCTATAGACCACACCTGGCGGATGGCTGGCCCCATTTTCCTTTCCAGCTTAACCCACAGTATCTCTCCCCATTTTGTTCCTCCTGGATCTGTGTGGCCCTTATGTCATTTTTCACATACAGTGCCACTCCTCCTCCCTGCCTGCCTGCTCTGTCTCTTCTGAATATGTTGTAGCCAGGTATGGCCATCTCCCAGTCATGGTTATCATTACACCAGGTTTCAGTGATGGCCACAATGTCCAGGTCTGACTGTACCATGACAGCCTCAGATCTTCCATCTTGTTGCTAAGGCTCCTGGCATTTGCACATGGCTTTCCATGATTTGACCTCCCTAGACTGCTTCACTGTTCTACTCCAGCCCCTTCCTTGGTTGTCATTTATCCCTGGTTCTCCTTGCTGTCTGCCCTTCTGCTGAATTTTGCCCCTTTCTGCTTATCCACCTTTTGACACTAATCTCCATCTTTGCACACTGCTTTGCAGAGTAGCCCTCCTCTGGTTCACTGGTTCCACTGCTAGCTGTGGGGGTGAGCAAGAGTACCGTCCTGCTGGCCTGCCACCCCTTTTCTAGTTTAAATGCTTGTCAATGTAGCATTTAAACTTATCATTGAGTGTTGATTCCTCCAGGATGGATGCAGGCCAGGCTTGAACAAACCTCCATCCCTCCAGGTGGGTCCCCAGTCACCAATGAATCCAAACCCTTCCTCACAGCACCAGTTCTTCAACCATGAGTTAAAGTTCCTGGTGCATGCACTCCTATGCTCTCCCTCTCTCACAGGTAGTACTTCGAGAAAGTGACAGAAGTAGCTACTTGCTTGAGACCCCTCCCAGTTTCCTAAACTCTTCCTGAACTTCCTTTGGCTCCCCATTTGCCAAGTCATTAGTACCTAGGTGGATAATGACATCCAGCTCACCCTCCCATCTTGCCTTCCCAGCGACCCCAGTATCTTCCTTCCATCCCTCCATGCCGTGGCACCTGGTAGGCACCTCACCTCCTGTCCTCCCCTTCTGTGTTCCTAGCTGGATCCCTCTTGATGGAGTCCCCACCAGGATTCGCTTCCTCCTCCTCTGGGGTCCACTGCTTTCCCACTGAGGTCACCTCCTGCTAACCTCCACATCCTTTCCTTCCACTCCTCTGGGTACCTCTATTTGTTGTCCTCATTTGCCAGTGTGGCATATGAGTTCTTGAGAGGAATAGGATCCTCTCAGACTCAGACCAGCTACCCTCAAGGTACACTTGGCAGCTGTTTCTGCTTTCCTGTCTGTAGGCAAGTCTTCTCTCTGTCATCCCATCCTGTATTCTGTAAGTTTTTCAAGGGATTGCTTCACACCAATCCCTCTTTAGGGTCCTGCTCCTGCTTGGGACCTTAATGTTTGCATTGATCAGCTTATGCAACCCCTTTTGAGCCTTTGTCCTCAGCAGAGCTTAGTACTTGACGTGGAAAACTGTGTTTTGGTAGCCATTACTTCTGCCAGATGTATCAGTGAATTGCAAGCCCTGTCAGTGGAATCTGATTTCATCTCTTTTCACGGAGATAAAGCAGTCCTTAGAACTAACAGAAAGTTCTTTCCTAAAGTGGTTTCAGATTTCCACCTCAACCAGTCAGTATCTCCCCGTTTTCTTCACTGATCATTCTTCCTCGGAGAGAGGGAGGCTACACAGTTTGGATGTTAAAAGAGCCCTTAGCTACTATATAGAGTGTACCAAGGGTCACAAGTTTGAACCTCCAGTTGTTCCTCACTTATGGAGAAGTGGGTAAGGCAAACCTGCCACTAAGAGATCTATTGTCAGGTGGATTGTTTCTTGTATACAATTCTGCTATGAAAAACTGGGTAGAACCCCACCTTCAGGCCTGAGGGCTCATTCCACAAGAGGTATTAGCTGCTTCCTGGCTGTTGCCAGGATATTCCTTTCTTAGAAATTTGTCAAGCAGCCACCTGGAAACAGTCCATACTTTCACCAAGCATTACTCTCTGATATCCAGGCTAGGAGTGATGCTCGGTTTGTACAGCAGTACTTCAGAGCCTATTTCAAAATAGGTTCTGTCCCCCTCCATGGACGTACTGCTTAGTAGTCTGCAGTAAGTCAGAATACAGCAAGACTTCATGTTGTTTGAAGAAAAATTACTGTCCTTAGTAATTATGTTTCTTCTAGTGGAGTCTTGTTGTATTCTTGACCTCCCCCGCCTCCCCTCTCAGAACCTAGTTTTTGGATGTGGGTGGGCAGGAGCAGTGTTGGCACCTTAGGGTGTCCATTTTACACCCTCTTTTCTTTGGGTGAATGTTGTTTTTTGATGTGTTTTTGTTTTTGGGTTTCCTGACTTGAGTCTTCCTTTGAGAACCAAAAACATTATATATTTGCCAGTTGGCTAGTAAAATATTTTACAGTTTCCACACAGAACACCTAGTGAGTTTTGCTCGTAAAGATCTGACGGCTACAGTTTGAGTAACAGGCAGAGGCTTCAATCGAAAGCTCATGATGAACATTCTATGCAAGGCATAGAAAAGTTAACCTTGTTCTCCAGGGCAGTTGAAAGGCAGGACCTAACTGCAATAGTCACAATACAGCAAGACTCCGCTAGAAGAAACATAATTACTAAGGTGAGTAATTTTTCATATGGGTGATCTAAGAGACATTACTCACTGGGTGTGCATGTGTGTCTAGAAAATAAGTGATGGCATACAAGGATGATTCATCGAGAGGTCAAACAAGCCACAAGCTTAAAGGACACGTGGCTTTTCATGAGCTCGCTGTTCGACCCAGGATGGTATCATTTATGAGTATGCTAGATTTTGCATATTTTATTTTTATAATGCATTAGGTTAGACACTTCTTGCTGTGCCATGTGTTTTGTCATAGTGTGTTGTGTGTGGGGGCGCATTAGGGTGGCTATTACATGTGGTGTTAAGGGCTTGTTACTAAGAGGCTTGTTATTGGGGTTTATAGTGTGCTGGGTAGTAATGTGTTATTACAAGGTGTTAGTAACACATTAATATAGTGGTAGTATATAGTGTTTGGGTATTAATGTGTTAAGTTGTTACTACAATACACTGTAGTCAGTGAACTGATATAATTAAAGCTAACTGGCTACCATCATATGTGGGGAACTATATGATGGCTTTTTCTGTGAGGACAAGGCCCAACCATGTATCTTTATATACTTTGTAATATGAGGGATATGTTGCCACCAGCAGAAATATGTGATAATTTTCACTGAGTGCTATTTGACCTTGTGACATCACAGTGACAGCCAATGAGTGATGTCAAACTGCTTACAGGAAAATATCTGATATTTCTGCTGGGGGCAATGGCGGTCCATTTATGCAATGCCATTTTCTTTTTTTATGGCCCTTTTCATTATTTGTTTGGCTGCTTGGTACTTGTCTCAGAATGAGCATTTTCAGGACGCACCTGACTCTTTCTATGCAAGGCCCGTGGTGTCGTATCAGTGTGTGTGAGTAGTACGTTGTCTGTGAATGGGCAGTACATCATGTAGTAGCAGGTGGGCACAGTCCAAGCTGGAGTGTCAGTCGCAGTCATGAGACTAGGAGTCTGCATGAAGTGACAAAGCCATTTTTGAGGGTCTTTAATGGCTTTGAGATGCAGGAAAGAGATGGGATGTTTCTATAAATGTGATGCAGGTTGGACTCTGGTTACTTTTTGGGAGCATTTATTCTGTTTTGAGAGAGCTGTTGATGTGGACAAAACCGAAATCAGACAAACTACTGAGCTGGAGCCCGCGTGACTTCCAAAAATAGAACCACGGTGTTCGGACTGGCCGCTTCAGCCACTGAAGACCTACTGTGAGAATATTTTTGCCCATGGGACCTAGAGTGAGAATATTTTCACTGTGTGTCTGGAGTGAGTAAAATATCACTGACAGGTGCCTGAAAATATAGGCCTTGCATGTGAGTGAGTCAGTATGTATGTATTTGTGTGTGTATATGCATAAATATAAATGACATACAGAAATGGATTAGTTGCCATATTGGTCCTAGTAAGAACAGATCCAGAAGCAAATGGTTTGATACCTTTTATTGGACCAACATAGACGTTACAAAAAGAAAATTATGTCTAAGCTTTTGGACCAATAAAGTCCTTCCTCTGAGACTTATGGCAGTTGTTCAGAGAGTCTCATTCTATTAACACCTAGATCATACATAAACACAAACCCAGAAAACATTCTTGTTAGTTTAAAGTACCAATTTAAAAAATCACAAATTTAATGGAATCAGTAGCTTCCCATTAGCTTGCTACTACTGAGAATCTTTTCAAGGTCAAATGACATCCAAATTAGATAAGCTGAACACTCAAGCAGACAAAACCTGTAACTGAAAGTATTAATGAATTAGTGTGTTATGATATGAACATACAAAATTTGCTAGCAGACAAAGGCCTAGAGGTCTATCAAGTTCTGCTCTAATGTGCAGCTAGCACCCTTATCTGCAGCTGCCCCACCTTCCCCTTCATTGACCCTCCCTTTGTCCTGTCCCATGCCCTTTGAGGCAGTCCACTGTTCTACTGGATACCACTTGTAGGTAGCGATTCCACCCAGCCACCACCCACTCCGTAAAAAGTGTCTCCTCATCTCCCTCCTGAACCTTCCTCCTCCAGTCTCATATCATGGCCCCTGGTGTCCCTCCCTCCTTTACTTTGAACAGCCCTCTGTACCTGTCTTGTTTATTCCTTTCATGTACTTAAAGGTTTCAATCATGTTCCACCTGTCCCTCCTCTCCTGCAGTAGTGAGCACATGTTCAACTCCTCAGCCTCCTCTAGTATGAAAAGTCCCTCAGCCCTTGATCATCTTTGTCGCCCTGCGCTGCACCCTCCAGTAACTTAATGTCCCTCTTCAGATACTGGTGCCAGTACTGCACGAGCTCCAGGTGTGGTCTAACTAATGACCTATACAGTGGCAGAATCACCTCCGAGGATATACTCCTTGCAATACAACCCAGCATTTTGTTGGCCTTTGCAGTTGCTCTTCCTACATTGTGCCGAGTTGTTCATTGACCCTGTAATGAGCAACCCCAGATCCTTCTCTTCTGTCTAGGCTAGCTGCACTTCCCCCAGCTGGTAACTCCTCCTTGGGTTCTTCATCCCAAAATGAAGCACCTTGCATGTTTTGGCATTAAACCCCAGTTGCCAGGTGTCTGACGAGGTTTCAAGCTTTGCCAGATCATTCTGCAATCCCTGCCATCCCCTGGGTCATCCACCACTGCTTCTACCTTGATCAGCAACACTGATCTTGCTCTTGGTGTCCAATGATATGTCTGCAATGAATATTCCAAACAACACTGGTTCCAACACCGAGCTCTGTGGAACACCGCCGTCACTACTCTTGGGTGTGAGAGCTCACCACCCACCACCACCCTATGTTGCCTTCCCTGAAGCCAGTGTGCCACCCATCTCTCTGTTCATCTAGTTCAAAATTGAAAGAAGACCTTTAGATTTAATATCACAAATGTCCAAGTTAATAAATTGATAATATTGTATGATAAACTGTACAACAGAAATGTATGTATGGAAATAAGAGGGGAATAAGAAAAATGTACCTTGTATGAACAACTGTTTAAAACATTCATACGGAACTAAAGCTAGTTGAGATATTTTGTAAACTATACTCTCAACCAGTTAATACATTCCATAAAACATTAAAGCCTACAGTGCTGTAACAATATACTTTACAAGATAATATCAATTGTTGTATGTGCCAAAATAAAAAAAAATCTCTCAAGGACCACTTAGAAAATGAGTTCATGCATCTTAAAATATTCAGAGTTCAATAATGAGTCACATATAATCACTTAACTATATGAACAGAAAGTCTTAATCTGTATAAACTCCAATGGAATTAAACTCCCCGAAAAGATAACTAGAAAAGAGTATACTCACTGAGTGTGAGCCAAGAGTCCTAACACCCTGTAGTACAATTATGACATGTGCCTGAATATAAGCCTACCTAAATATATAAGCACAACCCTCCACCACACACACACAGCCCTGTCCCCACAAAAACACCATCCTCCAACCCCCAAAAAACACAGAAAATTACCCACACACACCACCTCTACACACACCGCTTCACCCCCCACACACACACACACACAGGTATTTGGTGAAAATCCAACATGTTATTGATAACCAGCTAAAAAGAACTCTTATGAAAATAAAAACCCACACTGAAGTCCTGTTAAATGTCCATCCCATGCAGTACAAGTCTGCGTAAGTTTAAGTGGGTAATGTGTCATGAAACCCAAATCAGTAGTCATGCCATCTGCTACCATATTGAGAAATAAAATAAGCTTGGTTTCATGACATGTTACCCCACTTAAACTTACAGACTTACTTCATAGGATGGCTTATTTAACAGGACGCCAGTGTGTTGTTTTGTTTCTGTTTTCATAGTCCTTTTAACTGGTTATCAAATGTTGGTTTCTCACAAAATGTGTGTGGGGTTGGGGAGGTTGGGTTGTCTTGGGTGAGTGTGTATGAGGGGAAGTTTAGTATGTGTGTGGGGTAATTTTGTGTGTGTTTTTGGGGTTGGAGAATGGTGTGTTTTTGTGTGGGGAGGGGTTGTGTTGTGCTTACATATTTAGGTAGGCTTACATTCAGGTACATGTTATAATTATGCTACAGGGTATTAGGGCTCTTGGCTCACATGTATAGTGAATATATATAGTGAATATACACTTGTTTTCTAGTTATCTTTTCGGGGTTAATTCCATTGGGGATTTATACAGATTCTTAAGACTTTCTGTTCATCAAGTTAATTGATTATATACTGACTCATTACTGAACTTTGAACATTTTAAGATGCATGAACTCATTTTCTAGGAGGTCCTTGAGAGATTTATTTATTTTTATTCTGGCAATAATACTGACAATTGATATTATCTAATAATATTGTTACAGCAGTGTAGGTTTTAATGTTTATGGAGTGTTTTTAACTGGTTGAGAGTATAGTTTAGAAATATCTCCAGATAGGTTTGCTCTGTATGAATATTTTAAACAGTTGTTCATGCAAGGTACATTTTTCTTACTTCCATACAAACATTTCTGTTGTACAGTTTTTATCATACAGTACTATCAAGTTTTAACTTGGACATTTGTGGTATTAAATCTAAAGGTTTTGCTTTTAATTTTGAATGTATTCTCATAACACACTCTGCTCATTAATAATTTCAGTTAGAGGTTTTCTGCTAGTGTTTAGCTCACCTAATTTGATGTCACTTCACCTTGAAAAGGTAGTAGCAAGCTAATGGGATGCTATTCATTTCATTTAAATTTTAAATTTTTTGAAATGGGTACTTTAAGCAAATTAGAATTTTTTCTGTTTTTTTTTTTTATTATTATGTGTGATCTGGGTGTTAATAGGATGCAACTGAACAGCTGTCATACGTCTCGAGGAAGGACTTGGTTGGTCTAAAGCTTAGACATTGTTTTCTTTTTGTAACATCTGTGTTTATCCAATAAACGGTATCAAACCATTTGCTTCAGGATCTGTGTGTGTGTGTGTGTGTGTATATATAGAAATATCTAGATATTTATATAGATATATCGTGTATATATAATAAACACACACAGGTGTGTGTGTGTGTGTGTGTGTCTATATACATATACACACACTTTCTCAGACTTAAGTTTTTTTTTTTTAAACTTTTTGCATACTCAAAAGGAAAAACACAGGTTGAGGAGCGGACTCAGGGAGCCAGGGGTCAGAAGGGGCGAAGAGGATCTGAGCGTCAGAGGACTATGCCCTCTATAGGGGTGGGGACTGGTTGCCCCACTTGGCAGTGGCTCCCATGTAGAGTGGGAGGCACTACATGAGTGGTGCAGGGCATGCAAGAAACCGGAAAATGTCTCTGCTGTCCGGCTGATGATGACATTTTACCCACGATATCGCCAGAATTTAAGGACTTCTCCACCTCAGCAGCACTTCCAAAAGGGCCTACTGGAGCGTGGTTAGTATGTTTCCCCTGCCTTTTCCTGAGGAGAGGGACCGCTGGTGAAGGATACACCAAGATACCCGCGAGAGGGGCTGCAAATGTGGGGATCAAGGGAGGTCCAGAAAGAGGATGGCTGGTAAGTCGTGGGTAGCACTGAGGAGCCTGAAGAAGTCGGGGCACTACTAGAGCGCAAGGCAGGAGATAAAGACGGTAATACAAAAAAAAAAGGAAAAGTCATATCTGGTAAACTCTATAGATATTACATAGACTCCAGTTACTATTTTGCAACAGGGTGAAGTCCAAGAGACTCCAATATCACAGTTGCTGCTAAGAAGAAGTTCTGGGCAATGTCCATAGCTACTGGAGCTGTTAATGTGACCAAAAATCTAATCATCTGTTTCCTTTGTAATTCTGTAGCTTTATAATCATTTCTGTAAGAGGCAGCAGGAACTGGTAGCCCTTAATCCATAAAAGCAAGCCATTTGAGCAACAGCTTTCCATAAAGTTATAATGAAGTCCTGAGTAATACTGAAAAATAAGAGTTAAAACAACAGAGAAAGAGGGCGACACACCAATTATAATAAAACCCTGTACCATTAAGCAGGTGGTACGGCCCCCAGTAGAACTCGCAGTATCCTTCCCGCCTGTTGGGATAAGATCAACCTATTTTCCAATTCTTCAATAAGATTCATAAAAGGCAACCAGACTCCTCAAAAATTTATTTGATTGCAAGCGAGATCCACTGTCTCTCCCTGCCCCCCACCCCGTGTATCAAATGCCCTAACTATTGTAAACCAGTTCTCTAATTCTGGGCATCAATTGGATAGCTAGCATCTTCCAGCTGCTGCTTATAGTTATAAGATAACCAGAAAAACGTTGACAGTGTCTACCCGGAGGCCAGATGCTCAACACCAGAGTTTTAAAGTCCAGAGGTCTGTCAGTACCTGCCATCACACTGAGTCTGGGGCCCAATGCCTGCAAAAAGGTTGAATGGGCACTTCCAGAATTTGTGGGAGGAGTGCCAGTGCCCCAAACCCCTCCAGCATTTGTCATCGTGACCCATTGTACACTGTTTGGTATATGAGGGGTGAGGAAAAATGGCCCACCTTCTTCCATTGAAACCCTTCAAACCCCAGAAATCCTCCATATGCTTACACTGTTGCAGTCAGCCTCCTGTGTTGAACTGCCCTGGAGAAAAATGGAACGTATGTAACTTATGGAACCTCATTGGCTCATGCCAGTTACAAACGGTTGCCCCTAGTAATTGCTGCATTCTGAGAAACACTCAGATTAACTTCCACCTGCCTAGTTTAGACACCTTGAAGAGCTCTCCTCTGCTTCTGTAGATGTTATTTTCCATTTTGGTAAACGTTTTATTTTTAATTGTTTCGATTGCTATCCCATACCTTGATATTTTAGTTTGCCATACTTTTAGTGTTTTGAGGTTCTTCAACGATTCCAGGGAACCAGGAGGAACTGTTACCTCAATGGGTTTTTGACCACATTTTCACTTTTAATCAGGTTATGGTTCCTATCTTCAGGAACTGTAAAGTTTTATTTTTCATTTAAATACTTATCTTCACAATTCCTTTCCTGTCAGGAACCAAGTGTTTTCAGTTCCCTTGTGGTGAGCTGCCTGGCTGCTAGCCCTTATTTGTAGAAATTCTGTTTATATGTTTAATATCATTATATGCACATGCCAGTGTCCGCACAAAGGCACATAAGGAAAAGACTAGATTTTTTTTTTTTATTCTATTTATCCTAGCCACCTCTCGGCCCCTGGTACTTCTTGCATCCCATCTGGGGATCCGGCCGCCAGTCTCTTCTCCACTGGCACCCTGAACTCCTGCGGCTTGCTCCCCACAGTGGGGTGGCAGGAAGCACCCTAACTCCCCACTCTCACAGATCCAGTACGGGTGCCAGCTCCGACAAACACTGCTGGATGGCCATCAAGCTGTAGCAGAGGTGTCACCTTTTTTCCTTGTTTGCTCCACCCTTGCTGGAGCCCTGGGCATGCAATGAATCCAGCGGGGCAGGGGCGATGCGCCCACATGCTCTCCACAAGGCCTCTTGCCCAGACTCCTCCCTGATGCTGTCACCCGTGCCCTGACCCCAGCCTCCGCCAGGGGGCATCTGGCATCGGAAGTGAAATCCTCTCTCCCGGAGAAGGCGAGAGAGCAGTTTAGAGGACGCTTATCCTTTCCTCCTCCCGCCAACCCATGCTCATTTCCAACACTGGTCAGCCGGTGTAGCAGTAAGGCATCCAGTGCCTCAGCTCAGCGCCACCGGCCAGCATAAAGACTAGATGAAAAAAAAAAAAAAAAAAAAAGGCTTGACCTTCTTTTGACCTGAAGGCAGCTGTTTGCCAGCAACTGAAATTGCTTTCCCAGTTTTTTTTTTTTTTTTTTTAACAGGAATATGCCAAAATTCACTTGGTCATAAAATCATGCACTCGGGAGTGGAATGCTTTGATGTAAGGACGCTGTTATAATCTGCTACATTTTATGAGGTAACAGGAGAGGAACATGCTTCCTTGAGAACCTGTGTGAATTTGATCTTACGGGTGCCAGTGGTCTGCAGGGACTTCAAAGGGCTTAACTCTGAAATGTCATATTTATGCTAATTATAGGTCTCAATCTGATTCTTAATATGCTTGGAAATTTTGGAAACAGCACAACAATGCCATATTCTGGCCTAAAAGAGGCATCTCCTGGCCAAATGGAGTAGTTGCTCTGAACTGGGAATTGATGACACTGCAAGATTACAGAAGGGTATTTAAACCCCAGCTCAGGCACTTGGACACACTTTCTCACCTGGGCTTCACCTGACACACACAAGCTATCTCTTTGGAGTCTTTCTCCTGACCACAAGGCTGCTGCAGAAAGACTGCAATATTTTGTCAGCCAGCGATTCTCTGGACTTTAAAATCTTCGTACCAAGCTAGATTTGGCTAACATGTTTTAATGCATTTTCTGTATATTTTCTCATTTTCTTATACTGTAACCTAAATTAGTATATGTTCTCTTTTACTTGTAACTGCATTTATTTATTTTAGTAAAACCTTTGTTTGTCTAAAAGTCTGCCTGAGTGAGACTTTCTCATTTGTATGTGAATTGTGAAAACTGTATTAATAATCTGTGAAGACTGTTAATGCCAAAAGGGTCACACCATAAGCAACCAAATTAAAAGAGTCTATAAGGACATCTGGAAGGATAGGTGAATACCAGAGTCTACAAAGATTGAACCAGGCTGTTGCATGTCCCGTGAGGAAGAAGGCCAAATTGGGTGTTACGCTGCTACCCCAAAGAGAGTGTGACACCTGGGTCTTCCTCCTTTGTGTAATAGCCAAGGAAATGTTCATATTTGGCCACAAGACTGAGACTGGTATTGTACCCTTATCCAGAGCTGGAAGGACACCCTGGATCCTCGTGGCAGAGGTGTAGTCGTGACCTTGGCGAGCATTCAAAAAGGACGAGTAAGGTATCCTTGTTCCCCCCATCACAGATTGCACTTAAGGGTGAGCACTGTGAGCTCAGTGGACCTGACCCCAGGAGTGGGTTCATGACCGATCTGGTGCACGAGCGTTGGGATCCAGAGATTGGATGCATACTGTTGCGATTTGAGATATTTGTGGCACAGGCATAACAGTGGATTCGGAGCCCAGTGTGTCAGATTGGTAAACTGTAAACAGTCCACACACAATCAAGGCAGAGATTTTAAAAACATAATTTGGCTACAGTATAAAGTTCCCTACCTGTTGTGTTTTTTTTTTTTTCTTTCTTTTCTTCCTTGGGTGCAAGCTAATGTAGCAGTAGCTAGGGAAGAAGATGGCTTCCATCTACAGTGAATACACTGCAGACTACCTGAAGCAGTTGTGTCAGGAAAGAGGAGTCCAGTGTAAGGAGTGAACCAAAACGCACCTCATGGAGGCTCTTGTGGCAGCCGGTGAGCAAGCGACTGCCCAGGACCTCTAATCACAGCCAGTGACTGAAAGGGACCAGACCTTGGGCCGTAGAGCCCAGTCCCAGGGAGGAGGACGGCGAGACCAGAGAGGAACCCATAGCCATAGCTCCAGGGAGAATCACCACAAAGCTGGAGCCGGAAGGGATCAGGCTGCAGCTAGAGTTGAGGAGATCTGAGCTGGAATTCAAGCAGATGAAGTTCTAGATGGAGCTGGAGATGCAGGAAAAGAAAACCAGCATCGGAGAGGAGCCGAGAAAATAAAACCAGCGCCTGAGAGAGGCAGAAGAAAAAGAAAGGCAGCTTTGAGAGAGAGCAGAGAGAGAGAAAACGCCATAGGAATTCAAATCATAAGCTAAGGCTCCAACGACCAGTGCCAGAGGAGGTAAGTGGCAGGGTGAATCTGGAACTACTCCAGGACTGGGGTATAAATTAAATTCCAAATTAATAGCTGAATTTAAAGAGGGGAGGATATGGATGCATTTTTAAATTGCTTGAAGAGGTCTGTATCCAGGCTAAAATACCCAGGGAGTCCTGGAGCTTTCAGCTATCCCCACTGCCTACTGGGAAAGAGTATGAAGCACTAGGCCAAATCGACAATCAGAACAGTGGTAATTATGAGAAACTTAAAGCTACATTGCTTAAAAAGTATGAATTAACACCTGAAGCTCACAGGGTTAAGTTCTGTAAGCTCTGGAGAAGCCCTGACATGAGCAATGAGGAACTTGCCACAAACGGTGTCAGTTTTGAAACGGTGGGAAGGAGTTGAAGCAAACTCCAGAGAAAAATTGAGGTTTACTTCTGGAGCAATTCTTTGGACTTGCTTAGCAGAGCTAAAAACCTGGTTGGAGGACCAAGACCCCAAAACAGTGCAGGAGGCTGCTGAGCTCTCGGATCACTATGCCAGGAACAGGCCTGCTCTGAAAGAGGGGTGGGCATGGCAGCAGGAGGGGATAAGTGTGCCTTTAAGGCAGCTAAATCCTCACTGAATCCACAGAAAGGGAAGCCCCAGGTTACTAAAAAGGATTTATTGGATAAAAGAAATGATGGTGGTTGTTTATGCAAACTGTTGGAGCATCTTGCCAGACAGTGTCCTAAAAAGGCACAGACTGGCAAAGTGGTGCTTCAACAGAGTTGGGTGCACTATGTATCCCTGAAAGCATGCCTATAAACATGAGGGAGCACATACACCCGGTTACTGTAAATGGAGTGCATACCCATGGGTTAAGGGACACTGGGTGTCTCTTACCTTAGTAAAAGGGATTTGGTTGAGTCTGAACAGCTTACACCTAATCAGTTCGTAACAGTAAGGGGATTCAGTGGGAGGAGAAACTCTGCGGCTTGCTAGTGTTCTCCTGGACTGGGGTGAGACAGGAGAGAGGGTGCAAAAAGTGGCTGTGGCAGACAACCTCGCCCTGGATGCGGTTCTAGGGAGCGATCTGCAGAAGGGGTAGGTGTGCGGTTACCTGCAGTCAGATGGCAAAGGCCGACTGTAGTTCCCTGGACCCCATAGAAGCCCCTGTGGAAAAAATATGGGAGGCTGGTTCCCCAGCCTGTCTCCTGACATGGAGGGTAGTGAACAGGAGGTAGGACTTCCCAAAGTAACAGTTCACAAACCGCTACAGAAGGTTACTCTGAGGAAGGAGAGGTAACCAGTGATCAGAAGGTTAGGGATGGCAGTGACCTTGAATGCCCTGATACTAGAGCTATGGACCCCAGTTTAGGAACTGAAGGGGACATGTCCCATGCCTTGGGAAAATGTAAAGAGTTTGCTGCTGCTCAGAGGACTGATCCTAGTTTGGAGAGGCTGAGGGGCTTGTGCAGAATCTGTCGGGACACAGGGAGGTGACAGGAGGCATACAGTATATTGGGAAAATGGAGTGTTGTATCGCAGGCCGTAGGACAGAGGGGAGGGTGATGGGCAGCTTGTCGTTCCAAGGATACTGAGCGGTTGCTCAAGGTTGTGTTCTGGGTGAGGGTGTAGGTTGCAGGATACTCTTCATCTACCATCCACCAGGTGATGGGGTTTGTTCCTGCAGGAGATTGTGGACTTCAGTCCATCGACATGATGCTGAATTCCCCAGATGGATAATTCTGGGAATTTCAATGCCTGGGTCGATAACAAACTCTCTAATTTGGTCAAAATCTCCTCCATCTAATGATGCTAGGACTTACACAGGTTGTTACCTCCTCACCCTTATAGGAGGCCACTCATTGGATCTGCTGTCCTCCTGGGGATGGAGATCACTGATTTGGGGTGGAACCAGTCAGTTGGTCTGACCATCACACCATAGGGTTCAGTTTGGGGCTCCACCAAATGGACCTACCCTTTGGAGATGGTTCGCACCGCCTTTGAGGGGAGTTGCCCCAGATGGTCTGTCAGCAGAGCTGAACCTATCGGGATTGCTGAATGAAAGCACAAGTCTCTGGGATCTGGTACTTGCCTATAATAAGGCAGTGGAGATGCCCTGGACTTGATTGCTCCCTGTTTGTGTTCGACCACTCACTCTTCACCAAGGTCCCCTGGTTCGATGGGTCCTTGAAGGAGTTGAGGCGAAGTGGTCTAAGGCTCAAGAGAGCATGGCGGAAGTCCGCCTGGATACTGACAGGCTTAGATTGATGGAGCATTATGATAGCTATCAATCAAAATCACCTGTAAGAAGGCAGAGTTCCTGTCCAGGGAGATTTCTGCTGCACAGAACCGACTGGCTCAGCTCTTTCGTACTGTGGACAGACTGTGCAATCCAAACTGTCTGTAGTCTGGAAGAGTTTGTTCACAAGTTAAGTGTGATGAACTAGCTCAGTTTTTCGTGGATACGGTTGCCAGCATCAGGTCCAGAATCAGCCCGGCTCCTTCCATGAGGGGTTGTGGGGTCGATGGGAAGTGGTGAGTACCCGGTCTGTCTGGACAGATTTCGGCCGACTGGAATTCATGGACATTGTGAAGATTGTCCAGACTTTAGTCCAACCTGTTGTAGTTTGGATCTGGGCCCACCTCCTTTTGGTGGGATGTTTAGATGTTATCTGCCCAATCTTAGCTGAAATTGTATGGAGATCCTTGAGAGGGGAACCTTTCTGGATCCCTTAAAGGAGGCAGTCATTAGAACACTCCTGAAAAATCCTCCTTGGATCCCATCAATCCAGCTAACTACCAACCTGTCTCTAACTTCCCTTTGCGGGAAGGTTATTGAGCAGGTGGTTGCATTGCAACTTGACAGTGTCTATGAAGCTCTCCAGTCTGATTTAGGGAAGAGGTCTAGCACGGAGACTGCCCTTGTCCAGGTAATAAATGATCTCCTGATGGCTAGAGATCGGAAGGCTCGTGCCATCTTGGTCCTTCTCGATCTCTCCGTAGTCTTTGACACTGTGGAGCATGAGGTGCTTTTGGAGACCTTGTGTGTCCTTTGGCCTGTCTGGTACAGTCCTCAAATGGTTTCAATCTTTTCTAACAGGCAGGTCTGAGAGGGTGGTCACTGGAATTAACTCCTCTGCCCTCCCCTGTCCTGTGTGATACCGCAGGGCCCCATACTGGCCCCTCTTGTTGTTTGCAGTGTATATGCTGCCCTTAGAGATATCATTAGCAACAAGCTTGAGTTTTCACTGCTATGCAGATGATACTCTGCTGTATATGTCCTTGTGCCCAGACAGGTTGATGTGGTTTCCGTGCTAAATAGTTGCCTTTCTGAGATCAAAGACTGGATGAGCTTGAGTTGGTGGAGATTGAATCGGATAAGACTGAGGTGCTGGTTGTGGAACCGGCCACCCAGGGTGGGTTTTGGTGCTGGGCACATGTCTGGCCTTTGGCTTGATGGTGTCCAGCTTATTACCTCCGATTGGGTGCATAACCTGGGCATTGTTTTTGATGATGGCTTGACCTTGAAGTCTCGGGTGTTGGCTATGGTCAAATCCTCATTTCATCATCTAAGGAACATCGCCGGGTGAAACACCTGATTCCCCGGTGACCTTCCAACTCTGATCCATGCCTTCATTACGACCCATCTTGACTACTGCAGTGCCTCTACCTAGGGCTATCTGGGGTTGATATCCGCCACTTGCAGCTGATGCAGAACGCTGCAGCCAGGTTATTGACTGGTACTCCAAGTCCAGTCATATTACTCCTGTTCTGCACGAATTGCACTGGCTGCCGCTTCAGTGGCAGATCACCTATAAGGTAGGCTTGCTTACCTTTAAAGCCCTACACAAACAGGGTTCTGGCTACCCTAAAGATCTCCTGATTCCCTACTCCCTAATCGCTCCTCTCCGATCCGTCCGACAAGTGATTGCTAGAGATTCCAGGGTTCGCTTGAAACATCTGAAGCGTGCTTTTTGATTTGCAGCACCGATTCTGTGGAATTCCTCTACCTTGTCGGTTAAGAGAATGCCTGACCATCACAAACTTTAAATCAATGTTGAAGACATATTTGTTTTCATTGGCCTTCCCTGATTAATTGAATTGAATTGTGTTGATTTCAATAATTGTTATATTTTGTTTTAATGTATTTATAATCTGTGAAGCGCCTTGGTTTTGAAAGGTGCTATTAAAATAGATTGAATTGAATTGAAGATCGCTTATGATGTCACCATGTCCGGATATCTGGGAATCGTATGCACTCACTTGCAGCACTGGCCCAGAATTTCTATTATAGTGTCAGCTGCTATGTGTGTTTTTGGTATATATAACATCTTTAAATGTTTCAGATCACATTACTGAACTACAAACTTTTTGAAATTTTGTCACAAACGTTTTTATCCTGCTATTTCTAGAGTCCAAATAAGATATTTAAGCTATTTAGCAACATTTATACTATTTAACATTGATTAAAGCTATACTTTTTAGACTTTTTTTTACCTCCTCCTCTTGCATTTGATCGTTGTCTCCTCGAGGCAGCCAGTCCTGCCTTTACCTCCCACTGGTCTGCCATCCTGCTGCTCCAATGACCAGTTGTCCCAGATGTATGTAGCTTCGTGGGGGTCCCCACCACAGGGGGCTATCAGGAGGGAGGGACTGGAGTGCACATGGCACTCCTTTACATCTTCACAGACATGGAAATGCAACCTGAGGCATCGCGGCAGAGGCCAGGAGGTGGGTCTGCTGTCATCCAAACAGCATGTATGCCTTTTCACACTTTTCTTATTCCCTCTACGCCTTGTAGTGCTCCCAGTCTCCACTGGGGGCCGCTACAGGCGAGGCTACCACCACCCCCAGGAGAGAGACAGTCCTCTGGATGCTCAATCCTCTCCTTCCCCTGCCAGCCCTTGTGCTCAAGTCTGTTCCTCGAACTCGGTCACCAGCATGGCTCGAGCCAGCAACCTTTTTTTCTTTTCTGCCTTTACCCACCCCCATTTATTATAACAGCAAATTTTTGCTTATCCTTTTCAGCAGTCTTGTTGCACATACCTTATCTATCTACATATTGTCCCTCTCCTTTTTCCTTCTCCCGCTCCCTTTTAAGACATTTCAGCTTTTCTGCATAACAATATGTTATATACCACCAAATATATAAAATTTTTTTTTAATGTTTATGCATCACAGCACTTTTAACTTTTTCTGTCTCGTATCCATTAAGTAATGCCTGCATGTAGTATGTATGAAATTCAGTGTTTTATCATGTGTGTTTTAATTATAACTTACTTCACTTAGCACTTCCTTGTTGCACTGTCTCCTTAAATGTTAGTCTTTTTAGGCACTAATCACAAACACTGTATTAGCCTTGAGAAAGTGCATGACTTATGGAAAACGCTTGGCATGTTCTACTGAGGGAGGGTGTCCCCACAGCCTGTGTCATACTATTGGTTTCCACCTTGGAGTTTTACAATGAAAACTTTTTCCTGGATCCTTTTGCATTGGCTTGGAGTTCCTTTGAAACTTGTGGATCATTGCTCATGCCTAGAAATTACACAGGTATACAGAAAATAGGCTGAGGGACTTTCCCTTTTAAATAAAAGCACTATTAATTGGTTGAATTTTACTTTTGTGTGTGCCTTGTTTTATAACCTGATTGAAGTGTTTATTGGTGAAGGTAACAGCTGTTTCAGTGCTCCCCAAGGGGTGGTCTATTCCATTGTAGGGAGCTGGGTAGGTACTGCATCCTAGGGTGGGACTACACAATACCTGACCCACTTATTCTCTTTGGGTGGAAGCACTGCCCTATTTCATTGTTCTGAGATGAACCCCTCTACTGCAAGAGAAGGAACAAACCCAACCTCTTCCACCAGATGGGCCCTGTACAGTCACTAGCAGGAGCGTGAACCTGGACATGGTGTCCTGGGGATCACGCTTTCAAAAAAAAATATTGCACATGCCACAAGTTGCAAAAAATATAAATAATTTTATTTCATCAATAGCAATCACTTTGTGCAAGAGATATGAGAATTGTGCAAGAAAAGCAGCTGAGGCAGCATTTCCTACAAATGCATTAGCTCATGTGCAGATATACAACACTCATATTCAGTGGCTATGCCATATGAGTAGTACTTCTTAACAGAAGCTCCTACAAATACAAAACTTTCATAGAATACTGTGCAGAATCTCATGAGAAAATAGGCACTCAAAAATGGTCTAAACACCCTGAGCACCCCAGCGCTTCACTCTCATGAGCTTCATCAGGAGGCAGGGTCTGTGAGTCAGCACGATGTTTCAATGTACTCATCTGCACTTAAAGGTGTCACTGCACAGTTAGTTAAAAGATCCATTAAAACCCAACCGACACTGTTGTGAATAAATTCAATAATATGCATAAGACAAAATACGAAAAACACCTACACATTTAACATCAATTATTAAATGCTTATTCATATAAAAAGAAAAAATGGCACTAATGCATCATTTTTCAATTGTTAAGACAAAGTATTCAATACTAGTGATCAGTCCAAAATATTATGCTTTAAATACAGAGGAATCTCTTGGTGTGTGTTAATCAGATCTAGAGTTAAAACTCTCCAGATAAAGATATGTGAACGTTTGATAAAATCCAAAAGGCACTTTCTTCTGGTGAACAGCTTCAAACAATCTGCATTAGTCTGTATTTAAACTGGCTTCTCCCACTCTGTCCGATATAGCACAGACTGTAGATAATTTTACCGTCTCATACTAATGAAGAGTACCATCTGACAACCTTGACACAAGCGAGAGAGTATTAAGGGTGCATAGTGATATACAGATTGTAATTTTGTTTTTTATACTATATTGATTTCATTACACATAAACATTCTGTTTATTTTACATATAATAGAACAAGTGCTCTAGTTAACTAACCGTCATGGGTGAAATCAACATAGATATGGCAAAAAAGTCCATTTCACTGCTGCTTCCCATGTTATTTATTTTGTTGACCGGTAAGTGCACTAGACAAATCCTGCCTATTTTCAGGCACGACTCGAGGGAGGAATACAGATGAATGGCAACTGATCTTGTACCAGATTGAGCTGTTGGTGGTATTTTTAGTGAATGAGGAAATTTGGCAGGACACCGGGAAATTCTCTACTCTTTTCGATAAGTACCATGGGATCTTTAACATCCACCTGAACTACCACCAATCCAGGCAGATGGGACCTCGGTTTAACATCTCATCTGAAAGATGGCACCTCAGAAGTGCAGCACTCCTCTCATGCTGCACTACAGTGTCAGTACTGGGATATTAACCCAAGTGCCAGATGTGGGAACTGAACCCACAGCCCTCTGATCTCCCAGCCTCAGAGGCAAGTGTGCTACCTACTGAGGCACGTTAGCCTTCTTCTCTAGTAATTCCAGTCCAGGCTAAATAGTTATTTATAGTCCTTTTGCAAAACAAGTATAGGAAGTCTCATGCCATGGTATATTGGTGTCACAACTCATTTACATTAATAAAAAGTAAACAAAAATTAAAAAACAGTAAAAGGTCCAAACCAAACTTTAAGGTCATTCCCTATTTTAAAGAACCTTCATTTGTTAAACAGTCATAACTGGTGAGTGTAGCAATCAAATGTATGCTAGTTTATGGTTATCCCTTCAGGAATTCCCTCAGAAATGGAAGAGTTTGCCATTCCCCTCCCACTGCAGGCACCCAGCAGCGCCTGTCTTTGGGGAGCGGACCAGGGTTTCACAGGCAGGAAAGGAGTTCCATCTCATTCTCTAAGTATATTTAATTATCTTGGCCCTCCAGATCATCCATTTTGTCCGACGGTTCTGGAGAGCCGAGGTTCTCCAGATTATAATTTTCTAATAGACACAGATTCCAGTTAGAGAAAATTCTAGCCAACAGCTTAATAATAATGACTTGGAATATTACACACATCGCCATCTTAATCAGCATTAATAATATAAAGTTTAGCACTATCCAATGCAAGAGAAACAATTTTACTGTCTATATTCACATTCAGCAACCTCACATACAAAGGACGGTAGGGAGTTTTTATTTTTTTACATCTAGGTTCCAAACAAAAAGGAAGGGGGCGGAATTGGGTAAAGGCAAGACCAGGCAAATGTGAAGTAAACAATTATAACAAAATCCCAACTCAGTACAGGATGAATTGGCAGTCAAAGCACCATAACTGCAAATAATGGGGCCTATGCTCAGCAGGCGGGAATTACGTGCTCAAGTGCATATCCCACCCGTGGAGTTCCGCTCTCAGAACAGGTGCACACCAGCAGCATGCATGACCACTGGCCAGCCCTCGTGTGCGGGTATGTGAAGGATCATGTGGGGTGGCAGGTGGGCGAACCGTGCACCTGGGCGGTATCAGTGGGATGCCCTTACGCCAGTGGGGGCATTGGCTGCACTCCTTCATGGATGTCCACATGGCTGGTGGCCATGGAGGTGAGAGTGGGATGTGCCGCCCGTGTGGTGCCCCAAATAGATGAGGAATGGGGTCGGGCGTTGGCATGAGGGTGTGTGTTGGGGAGAGAAGGGTTCATGCTGCCCACCACACCATCAGGGCTGTGATGCAGGGCGAGGGCACGAGAGGCAGGCTGTTGGGGTTTGTGGGGGCTGCAGTCCAGGGGCCGTGCCCCCAAGTGTGTGTGTGTGTGGCAGGGGGTTGGCATGCACGGGGAGGTGGGTGGCATGGCTGGGTGCAGGGGTGGTGCCCTGGGCATTCATTCAGGTCCCATTGTTGAGTCACAGGGGCACATAGTTGGCTTACGGCAGGGTTTCCCTGGCATACTGGCTACCCCCTACTCATCCCAGTGTGCAGCTCTATGTGCATGCCGTAGTGCTGGCATGCCTCCCACCCACCCCTGCATGGGTGAGGAATTGAATGCTTAGGGGCTGCGCATCCCCTTTTGTACATCCCACATGCGGGGTGCAATGGGCGCAGAGTGTCTCTCGCATACATGGCACGGAGGGGCTCCACACCTTAAGCATAGGCCCCATTATTAATATGTGAATACAGTGCAGGATAGGATAATCTGTCTCATAACTGTGTATTCTTGTAGGTAGTGCTCAAATCATTTCTTACACTTCAGATCATAAACCTATAGTGGTTATCCATACCACTAATCTAACAAGTTCTAGTCAGAGTCAACACAGCTGCTCGAGCGTGAGAGTGCAGCAAGAGTGAGTAAAGAATACTCCAAGTTCTCACCACACCGGACTCTGTCATTTCCAAGATGGTGGCGCATGTGCAGTTTGAGCTGATGCTGCCAATTTGGGCATGTCAGCTGTGACTTCGCAGTTGAGGAAGATAAAATAGAGCCCCAGCAAAGGGTGTGTGTTTATGTGGCATGTGGAGGGAACAGCACCACTGGACAATCACTGCAGAGCACTGTGAAGCACACTGGACAGCGGTCGGTCACATGCTTCCACAGTGCTCTAGTAAACCTACTATGATGGCAAAATGTCATGAGCTAACCCACATAGCTGTAAAAATTACCGATGTTGCATTCCTTCAGTTGCCTATTTCATTGCAGTTTACCCACTGTAAACAAATACACCATAATTTAATTATGTAATATGACCACAAGTTCATCAAGTTCAGAGCTATAACAGTATTCTGATTCTAGCTCGGTCATTCATTATAAATAGCTTTGATGTTTAGACTCAGACGTTAACCCCAAAATGGTTTTAGATCTAGTTGGTCATTCAGCCCTGCTGGTTTTAGGCATTGTATCAGCAAGTACTGCTGCTGGGTCAATGTCTGTCTCTCCCAACCATCTGATATTGCTAGAGTCAGTGGTGGCAGGAGGAGGCAAGTGCCCCTGGGCAGTCTATTTAGCCCAAGGAGCGAGTTCTCCAAATCATTGAGCTGTGTGCTGCCAAATTCCGGGCTGGCAGTATAGCCTAGAGGTTAGAGTAACGAGCTGTGAATGAGCTTGGTATATCCAGAAGACCTGGGTTTGATTCCCCAACCTCCACTAGCAGACTGTGCGACTCTGAACAAGTCACTTAACCACCCAGGGCTGCCCTGAAAACAGGCATTTGTGTCTAGTGGGCCTTACCTGGTTACCAAAGAATAAACTAAAAATTCTAAGGACTGAAGAGTACTCCTCAAAGGGCAAGCAGCCCATTTAAAGTAATTAAACATTTCTTCCAGTTCCTCATGTCCCTTCTGGTACCAGTAACAGCCTATGCAGCCAGAGATATAAGGCACAGGAATAATTCCTTTTAATGTGTCCTCTCAGTGGAGAGGTCACCTTACACCATTTAAACCTCCTACTAGATCCACTTTTCAGGAGTGTGAGGGCCCAGACCTAATGCTACTCTGGGGAGGGGAGAAGAAGGCAAAGAACAATCACCTCTTGATGGCCAGCACATGAGAAAAGCCAAAAAAGAACAGGAAGCACAGAAAGACAAAGTAGCAGTAAGGCTAGTCTATTTTATCTATGTACAGGACATCCTTTTGACACCATGAAGGTGGCCTTGCCGTGGCAGTGCTGCTTTCTAACTCATCACCTATTTATTCCAGGGAGAGAGGGCCAATGCCGTCATCTTCATCCTAAACTCCGCCCACTAATACACTCATCCATCCTGCATACCAGCACAGTTGTCCGGGGGCAGTTTTATTTTACTGTGAGCCCAATTCCTGGGCACCCTATACTGGGGGTGAGGACAAAAGAAAGAGGTAAAAAATATGTGTTCAAACCCCAGGAAATCTTACTGTATTCTGACAATTACAGTATGGTCTCACCCATAGACTGCCCCAGAGCCGAAATGGTTAATAGAACCTATACTAATGATGGAATGTTAGGCTCGAGCTCGGCTTTTAAACCACTGTCCCTGGTTGCACTTCCTGCAACCGCAGATTTTTTTACTCCGCTTGCCTCAGTAAGACATCTCCGGAGAGCTCTCCTTCATTTCAACTGAAGAAGTTATTTTCCTCGGTTTAAATCTTAGTTCTTTTATTGATTTTTTGAAGCACTGTCCTTGGTTCACAGGTAGAATTAGATGGATAGTGTTAGTTTTGGTAAGTTTTATTGGTTCCTCCAGGATTCTCCCAACCGGAAGGAACCGATACTTTGATTCGATCTGATTTTACTTGTTTAAACATTGGTACCGTCTGGTAAGGCAGTTTAGTTATTTTAAACTTTTGTTAAAATTTTACTGAGGTAATTTCAGTTCACTTCGGTTCTAACCAACCGATAAATGTCTCGGCCTAAGAAATCAATCGGGCCCTACAGGTTTCAACATTGTACAGAATGTGGGAACTGCTCACAAAGCAGATCCTCATTTAATTTGTGTTATTTGTTTGGGGTTTGACCACCTCAAGGAGGACTGTGAAATTTGTAAAATTTCCCTCAGTTGATGCTTGATAGGAGACTTAAACGACGGCAGGAGAAATTGTCTGAGAAAACCGCTGAACCGTGGCAGACACTCAAAAGGAACCAGGGACCAGGCCTCTGACAAAGGTGACCTCAACTACAAAAAAGAGACCTGCTAACCCAGCACATTCCAGCAAAGGAAAAGGAGAAAGCACTCAGGTTGAACCGCAACTGAAGGCATAGGTTCCAACCGCTGAGGAAATAGCTAATGCTATTCATATAATTCAGTCTCTTCAGGGCAGTCCGGGTTTCAGTTGAGAAACGACGCGTCGTTCACCACAAGTTCTACTTTGTTCCCGTTTAGTGGAAACAGAATTAGACACTTATGGAGAGGAATATGAAGAGGAAGCTGATGATGACGATGAAGAGGACTTTAGGGAGCCCATTGAACCGATATCTCCCCAGATCCTCACAGACCTGATTCCCCTGATAAGGGAAGCAAAGATTTTACATCTCATTTCCAATTAATCAGACAGGTTGCTCAGTCCCTGGATCTTCCCACTCAGGAATCCACTGATGAGGAGGAAGAACAAGATTACAAAGAGATGACTGATGTGCCAATCTCTAAAAGGGTTTGTTGCCCATCCATAAATCCCTACAGAAACAGGTCTTGAAAGTACTGCATAACCCTACTTCCATTCCACCCATGGAAAGAAAAGTGGATGAAAAGTATTAGGTGGCTAAGGGTGGAGCAGAGTTCTTGTTTGGGCACCCTAGCCATGAGGGAGTGGTACAGGCTGCAGCCTGTGATAAGGCTGGCATCTCCTTGTCATCACACCCTCCTGATAAAGACTCCAGGAGAACAGACTCCATGGCTAAGAAACAATGTTTGGGGTCTTTCTTGCAATAAGGCAGGCCTCTTATTATATGGCCTATGTTGCAAGGTATGAGAGGGCTTTGTGGGACCCTGTGATGGAAATCATAAAGTCTGTTCCAGCCCGATGGCAGCAGATTTTAGGAGAAGCTGCATAAAGGAGCATATAGGCATATAAAGTGCAATTTCAGATGGCAGTGGACAGTAATGACACTGCTGCCAGACAAATGGCCTCTTCCATATCTTTAAGAAGGTTTGCCTAGCTCAGAACAACTAACCGGACTCAGGACACCCAGTCCAAAGCAATGGACTTCCCTGTGAGTCTCTGTCTTTTTTGGTAAGCAGACAGAGGCTTACATGAAGAAAATGGACAGTACAAAACAGCCTATCAAAGTGCTGCTGCTAGAAGCTCTCTCACCCCATAAGCATCAAGCCAGGGGTCACAGAGGCAGGCCTTATAGGCTATTCTTTCAGCCTCAAGCTTGCCCCCAGTACCAGCAGCAGAGGGCTACTTTAAAGGTAGAGGCAGAAGGGTGGCAAACTAGATAGCCCCTAGCACTCAGTCAGCTTCCAACCTAAGCAGACACCCTGAAAGGTCTGCTTGCCTCCTCTAGTACAAGTAGGAGGCAGGTTGGCCCACTACCTCCAGGAATAGAAATACATTACCATAGACAAGTGGGTCCTGGAGGTAGTGGGCCAAGGTCTAACTCTGTTTCAAATTAAAACCAAGGCTGAGGGCAACTGCTTTTCACCTTCCTCCCAGCAGAGACCTCTGTTGTTAGAGAAGGAAGTATTAAATCTCCTATGCCTAGGGGCATGAGAGCCAGTTCCCTGCAGCAGAAGGGAAAGGCCTCTATTCAAGGTACTTCCTCACTATCAAGAAAACAGGGGAGTGGAGACCCATATTGGATCTCAGACATCTAAACAAGCATTTACTGAAACCAAAATTCAAAATGGTCATTCTGTCTACAATTCTGCCCATTTTAAAGCAAGGGATTGGTTGGCATCCCTAGACCTCAAGTATGCATACTTCCACATCCCAGTGAGACAGGCACACAGAAAATTTCTCAGGTTTAGACTGCCCTCAGGCCATTACCAGTTCAGGGCAATGCCTTTCAGTCTTACGCCTGCGCCAAGGGTATTCACAAAATGGCTGTGAGTTGTGACACATCTAAGGAGACAAGGAGGGCAGTATTTCCCTACCTAGACGAGTGGTTAGTCATAGGGCAAACTTCTCAACAGGTCAAGCAGTCCCTGGTACTCACACAGGATCTCTGGGATTGCTGATAAATCAGAAAGTCAGTACTGCAACCAGTGCAGCTCCTAGAATTCATAGGGGCTCAACTGGATTCAGTGAAAGGAAAAGCTTTTCTACCGTAGGAAAGGGTAAGCAACTTGGTACAGTTGGCAAGCTCCTTCAAACCTTACAGTCTCAGGTCTGCCAGGCACTTCCCACAATTGTTGGGCCACTTGGCAGCATCAACATATACAGTACTAGGCTAAGGTTTCAGATAAGAGATATTCAATATCATCTAAGACAATACTGGTTCCAGAAGAAAGATTCACTGTCAAAGCTGGTCCCAGTAACACAAACCTTCATGCGGGCTCTGCAGTGGTGGCTAGAAGAAGAGAACCTCAGACAGGGAGTTCCTTCTATAAGTACAACCCTCCAGGGTGCTTACCACAGATGCATCCCTCCTAGGGTGGGCAGCACGCCTAGAGGAGCATACTATCTACGGTTCGTGGTCCAAGCAAGAGTCCCTGCTTCACATCAGTCTGCTGGAACTTGGGGCAGTCTTGTTAGCATTGCAAGCATTTGCCAGCATACTTCAGGGAAGGTGGTACAGGTCAGAACAGACAACACAACCACAATGTACTACATCAACAAACAAGGAGGTACAAGGTCCACTCCTCTGTGCACAGAGGCTATGAGAATATGGACCCTGACTTATTCACTAAATATCCAGTGGTCAGCTGTCCATCTGCCAGGCAAAACAATGTATTGGCAGATGCACTGAGCAGAATACATCACAGCCACCATGAATGGTCTCTGCACAGTCAAGCACTGCAAGTGGTATTCAAAAAGTGGGGACCCACAGATAGACCTCTTTGCTTCACCAGACAACTACCAGCTCCCAAGATATTGCTGCAGACCACCAGTAACTGGTTCAGTGCCACTGGATGCACTAGTTCTGGACTGGACAGGGAAGTTTCTGTATGCCTTCCCTCCGTTTCCCTTGTTACTAAGGGGTCTGATCAAGCTCAGAACCTAGTCTGCCACAATGATTCTAATTGCTCCAGTTGGGCCAGGCAACCTTGGTACTCCGTGGCACTGGATCTATCAACAGCCAAGCCGGTCAGCCTCCCAGGAGGCACAACCTATTGACTTCATCCCAGGACAGGATCCTGTATCCGAACCTTTGGCCCTTCAGGCTCAGGGCCTGGCTCTTGAGGACCTAGAGTATGCCAATCTGCATCTCTCAGAAAGTGTCATGGAGATCCTCAGGGTTTCTAGAAAACTCTACCAGAAAGATTTATTCTTCCAAATGGAAAAGATTTTCTGTTTGGTGTCAGAATAAAACCTGAACCATAATCAGGCAGGATTGCCTGTGGTTTTGATTACCTTACCCACCTTCACTGTCTAGACTTAATGCTATCCACACTGAAGGTGCATTTGGCTACAGTTTCCCTACTGTCAGCAGGTAAGACATCATCCTTGGCATCTAACCCTGTGTTCAGGAGTTTCTTTAAGGGACTGTGCACTTGCACCCACCTCACAGAATTCCCACTCCAGTATGGGATCTTAATATTTGCATAGCACAGCTTATGCAACCACCCTTTGAACCCTTGGCAACAGCTGATCTCAAGCACGTGACTTGGAAGACTGTGTTCCTGGTTGCCATTACCTCTGCCTGGAGGATCAGTGAACTCCAGGCCTTGTCCATGGAGCCTGATTATGTGGCATTCCATAGGGACAAAGTGGTCCTTAGGACAAATATAATAAGTTCCTTCCAAAGGTGGTTTCAGAGTTTCACATTAATCAGTACATCATACTTCCAGTCTTGTTTACTGACCATTCTGCTTCAGGTGAATGTAGACTACATGCCTTGGATGTTAAAAGAGCTATCAGCTACTACCTGGAACATACAAAAGTCATAGAGGGGATAAAACCCAACTCATTTTGACTTGGGAAGTGAGAAAAGGCAAACCTGCCACTAAGAGATCCATAGCAAGATAGATTGTGGCATGTATCCAGTTCTGTTATGGCACAATGGGCAAACAGTCCCCTCAGGGGCTCAGGGCCCATTCTACAAGAGGGACAGCTGTGTCTATAGCAGCTTCAAGAGATATTCCCCTACTGGAAATCTGTAAAGCAGCAACCTGGAAAACAGTCCACACATTCACTAAGCATTATTGTTTGCATACCCAGGCCGGAGTGATGCCAGGTTTGGCACAGCAGTTTTGCAGAGCCTGTTTCTAAACAGGTCCTCTGCCCACCTCAAAGGCACTGCTTGGGTAGTCTGCAATTGTCAGAATACAGTAAGATTTCCTGGGGTTTTAAGAAAACATTACTTACTATAGTAATTTTGTTTCTTCTAAGGGAATCTACTGTATTCTGAGCTCCCACCCTTCCTCCTCTGCTAGGACCTACAGGGCACTGCACACTGCCTGTTATTGATGTTGGAAACCTGTAGATAGCTATTAGTTTATTGGGCATCTGTTGACTTGAGTCTTAGTAATGCCCTTTGTTATTTGAAGGTGCTTTTCCTACCCTAGTTAGGGTATTTAGGATTAGTTAGTTAGCTTAGTATTTTAGCTTCTGCATGCTTCAGAAGAATGACGGTTGCAGGAAGTGCAACCAGGGACAGTGGTTTGAAAACCGAGCTTGAGCCTAACATTCCAACATTAGCATAGGTTCTATTAACTATTTCAGCTCCGGGGCAGTCCTATGGTAAGACCATACTGCAATTGTCAGAATACAGTAAGATTCCCTTAGAAGAAACAAGACTACTACGGTAAGTAATGTTTTCTTACCTTACCTACATTAGCATGGAGTTATGTGCAGATAGGTAATATCACTATCTGAACATCCTCTCAGATCCTACCCTATCCTTCATCTGGGATGACTCACCTACTGACCCTAGCACATTTAGCTCTATCATAATGCCAAGAGTCAGTATTTTTTATTTTTTATTTCACGGACATCAGTGTCTGGGAGGAGGGACGGTGAAATGCACAGCTGCAATCAGAACACACAAAATCAATTTACTCTGGTTTCTAGTGGATCTTTATCACGAAGATGCTTCTCTCATTTTGCCTGCCAGCCGTCTGAAGATATGCAAGCACCCTTCTAGAATGCATAAGTGGCTGTCTGAGAGAAATGATACAGTGGTCCCCAGATGCCAAGTACTATGGACCCAAAGAATTGTTCAGGGTTCTTAATTGTATGCAGGCACTGGTGGTTATAGAGGGTCCCTTAAAGTGACTACTAAATGCTTATTTACACTGTGCAAATGCTATTGTTCAATTGGGGAAATAGAGTCGAGCAGAAATAAAATTATTAAACATCACAGACATTAAAACAGTGTTCCCCAAGAGGAACACAATTAAACACACAGAACACTACACAAAGCGAAAATATATGCAACAGGTTCCCTGCTGCTGGGACACCTCTAAATCTGATTTTTGCCTTAGGTCTTACACTTCTGTATGGTGCACTTTACATTGGGGCCCCTGGACTGGGACACCTTGTCTACCAAGTATTTATCCCTTCACCCATAACAAATACTTTCAAGGCTGCACCAGAGAGGGGGCTTAGCACCATATTCTTACAGCTACTCACCCTCACGTGCTACAAGATGGTCACTGTTGCCTTCCTCTGGTGGTCTTAGTTAATGGGGTACCTCTGCTCAGGCTTTCTTGCACTTACCCTCCGCCTCCAGCTCACTGTAGGGTGACATTTCTTAAGCTTCCCAGGGCACAGACACATACCGAGAAGGCCACGAGAGGGGCAGGAACCTATTCTGGCACCAGCAGGTATTACTGGCTCAGCATCTAGAGTGGCATGCTAGACACTTTTAATGGTATGCCAGTACATGTGTCTGAAACCACCACCTAGAGTGGCATGCTGGGAATTTTCAGCGGCAAGTTGGCCCAGATGCGGAAACCCTCTCTAGGTGCATACAAATGAGGGTAACGCTTTGGGCCAGTTGAGACCGACTGCTACCATCACATTGTGTGGGGCTATGAAGAATTTTCAAGGGAGGTTCAGTATCACCTCCCCAGAAAAACAAACAAAAGCATAATTTTTTTTCTTACTGATTTTCATCAGGTGTGCATATGTTTTACAAGTGCCAGAAATAAAGCACCTATAGTGGCATGTTATGCACTTACAGCGCATCGACAGTCGATCTGCTAGAAACCTAGCACTTGGAACAGCATATCAGGGAGACATTCCAGGTCTGGAAAATCCTTCTTCAATGCAGTTGGACGTATTTTTTATCATCTTTATCCCCACCTCGCGCTCTAGTGTCCCCCAACTCCTTCAGGCTCCTCAGTGTTACCACGACTTACTGGCCATCCTCTTTTCTCAGACCTCCTTCCGATCCCACATTGCAGCCGACTCCTGCGGGTATCCCGTGTATCCCTTCACCAGGCGGTTCCCTCTGAGGGGGAAGGTGCATACCCAGTGCACGATCCAGTAGGCCCCTTGGAAGTGCTGCTGAGGTGGAGGAGGTCCCTTAGAGTTTCCGGTGATGTCATGGAGCGGGAGCCATCATCTGGCAGATACCAGAGCCATTTTCTGGTTTCTTGTGTGCTCCTGCGTCGCGTAGTGCCTCCCAGTCGCCACTGGGAGCCGCTGCCGAGTGAGGCAACCCAGTCCCCACCCCAAAGTGGAGCAGTTTTCTGACGCCTCAGATCCTCTTCGCCCCTGCCAACCACCGCTCCCGAGTCCATTCCCGAACCTGTCACTGGCGTGTCCAGGTAAGGTGCCAGCACCTAAACCTCTACACCACTGAGCCAGCTGACTTATTTCTTTTGTGGTTGTTATTGTATATGATGATATATGAAATGCACAGTACGATTAAACTGTAAATCTAATTTTACAAAAATTTATTTTTCCTCCCTCCTTCGAGATTACATCCATCATGTGTGGTTCTCCTGCTTCTTTCCTTATTAGCATTAAATAGATTTAAAGCAATCGATTTAAGGCTCTGAACATAGTCTAAATATGCCGTTGGTATCTTACATTTCACAAAGCATGTTGAAATGTTTTGTAGTGCACTATTCCAGAAATTTCTGTTAGAATGCATTTAGAAACATAGAAACATAAAAGTTGATGGTAGATAAGGACCGCAAGGCCCATCCAGTCTTCCAGTTTCTTTTTCTACCTTATAAATGTGCCATCGGCCTTGCTCTGTCAGTGGCCATCTATTCATACTCATCTGTATTGCTCCCTTATGCCTATCCCATGCCTGTTTGAAGCCCTGCACTGTATTCATATCCACCACTTCCTGAGGTAGGCCATTCCATGCATCCACCACCTTTTCTGTGAAAAAGAACTTCCTCACATTACCCCTTAATTTGCCTCCCTCTAATCTCATGCTGTGCCCTCTTGTCCTGCTATTTTTCTTATACTGAAACATGTTAGACTCTTTTCACCTTGTTAATGCCCTTAAGGTGTTTGAATGCCTCGATCATATCACCTCTCTCCTCCTTTGCTGTAGGGTATACATATTGAGCTCTGTTAATCTGTCCTGATATGTTTTCTGTTGCAGTCCCTGCACCATTTTGGTTGTCCTTCTCTGGACTGCCTCAATTTGGCTAATGTCCTTGTGAAGGTGTGGCCTCAGTACTGCACACAGTACTCCAGATGGGCCTAACCAGTGTTTTGCAAAGAGGGATTATTACCTCCCTCTTCTGACTTGTGATACCCTACTAATACACCCCAACATCCTCGTAGCCTTACCTACTGCTTTAGTGGTCTGCTTGGATGATTTCAGGTCATCGGTAATGATGATGCCCAAGTCTCTTTCTTCCTTGTGATTGCCAGCAACTCCCTCCCAGCCTATAGGTGACTTCAGGGTTTCTCTTCCCTATGTGCATGATCTTGCACTTCTTTGCATTAAACCCCAGATCTTACTTGAGAGGGTTCCTTCAGTAGGTCATCACATATAGGACTGCGCACCTGGCGTTGGAGCGCCACGGCAGACTTTTCTAGCAATCCCTGATGGTGGACCGCCCACCATGTCATGTGACTGACATCAAGCGTGACTTGTATAGTGGACGGTCCCCACGCCTGCCCTCCAGTTCTTTCCCACCGTCGCCTCGGTTAGTCGCTCTGCAGACTTCCATTTGTGATCGTCGAGAGTTTCAATCGCTGGGTAATCCCTCACTACTTATTCCTTCAAACTACTGTTCTTTTGATGTCTTCTCCTAAGAAAAAAAAGTGCTCATCGTGTGGCACCCAGATCCCGCACAAAGACGGACATCCGGCGCCATCTGCCAAGGCCCAGACCATCCAGTCTCCTCTTGTCCTGAGTGCCAGTCCTTTAATCAGGCCACGAAAACAGAGATAGCAGGCTTTGGAGGCCCACCTGCTCAAAGCCCGCCTAGCTTCCCTAGAGAAAAAGATGGATCGGCTTAGGGACTCGTCCTGAAAATCTTCCCTTCAAAAACACAAGGAGAAGTCTAGGGGCGGGCTCGCTCCATGAATAACTTCAGGCCCTCAACAAGCAAGGCCCAGCTACGCCTAAGAAACTGGATGGTAAGTCGGGACAAAACTCTGGTGGATAAGTCGATCGTTGGCTCCTCTGGTGACTGCGCCACCTCAGCTGGTATGTCAGCCCCGGCTCCTCCGGAGACTGCATGGCAGCCGGAGTCAGCTCACCCAGCTGGGGCAGCCGCCCAGCTCCAGTCGCTACGTCAGCCGGGGTTCTACCCCTGACCCGATCCGCCAGCTAAGTCGGCCATCTCTGGCGACCGCAGACTTGGATTTCCCCCATCGGGTCTAACGGCACCACACCCGGACTTCCAGCGGGACCAGAAGGAGAAAGCCCTCCTCTCCTTCTCTCTTCGCCTGTGTCCTCACATTCTCACGCTGACATGTCCGGCGATGGCAGCGAGCACGCCCTGAACTTGTGGATATGTTAGATTCTCCTCCATGCTCCCCTGCTGGGGTCCAGGTGCAGGAGGCTCCTCCTCGGCTGGATGGCCTTTCTCTGAGGCCCCTCCGCAGCCTGACAGAGGGCTGCCGCCCTCAGACACTGGCAATCCTGACAGTCCTCTGCTGGGACCAGCTGGCCTATACCTTTTGGCCCCAACGCCAGACTCGACTCTAACGCCGGAGCCCTTCGTCTCAGTGCTGACGCTGACCTCCAACTCGGATCCCTTCCGGCGCTGGATCGGGTAGCGCCGCTGCCGACGCTGTTCCTCTGACGTGATTGTCTCGATGCCGGAGCCTCCTCTGATCTATACCACAGCGGATCCAACGGGTTCCTCCGACGCCAGACTGATGACGGGATTTACACCGACCCTGAACTGTCCCCATTACCCTTATGGCTATCCTGGGGATCCTTACCGGGGGGTTCCACCCTGATTGGGTGTCACCTGGGACAGTTCTACCTGGGATATAACCCCTATTCCCACTACATGGGACCACAGGGTTATCATCACCCACGGTTGCCCTTCCTCCTCTTCCCCCAGTCTCAGCTGGCTCTACCCCCGGTTGTTCCGGATTTCAAGACCCTAATACAGTCTTGGTGGCAGGGGGCTAGGTCAGAGCTGGTTTCAGACCTGGAATCTAGACTCGCACAATTGCAGCTTCCTAGGTCCCTTTCCCCAGCAGCTCGATCCACTGTCCACATCTCGGGAAGACTCACAGGACATTTCCTTCCGATTTTTCTCATCGTCCTGTTGAGGCGGATGATGACAACTCAGACTGGAGGGAGGGAGGATTCCTCGGAGAAGGAGATTGTGGAGGACCCCGAGGAACCAAGAGGCAAGACCTCACCAAATCACCGCCAGAGGACCCTTCTTTCTCGGACTTCTTGAGGGCCTTGAGAGACTACTTTGACTAGGGAGTTGGAGGAACAAGACCCAGTAAGACAGAGACTCGTGGAATATCTGGACTTGGAGTCTCTGTCTCCTATCCCAGTTCCTCCGTGGATGGACCCCCATAAAGATCTCACCACGACCATCTGGCAGATGCCTCAGTCTATTCCGGCTGTTCCCAAACAGGTGGACAGACTATACGACGCCTCAAGGATGCCCTTTAAAGTCTCATCCTAAGGCTTACTCTATAGTCATTTCAGTGGCTCATGATCGCTATTCTGTTCCAAGACATGAGCACAACACCTCTGGACAAGGAGTTGAGGCAGATGGACCAGTTCTGGAAAAAGGTATACTCCTCGGCCATGTAAGCCTTCGCTCCCTCAGTTATGTGACCCATATGGTGTCCCACCAGAAAGCGACTGTAGCCAGGTTAGAGACAAAGGTTCAATCTGTGGATCCTTCACCTCTCAAGGAGGAACTTGCCAAGGATCTCTGCCTCTCCAAGATCTCCTGCAGGCATGCTCTGCAGGCCATTTACAACTCTGTTGACACTGTAGCCTGTACCTCAGCAACTGCTGTTGCCCTGAGACGGCACTCCTGGCTTCACCTTTCGGGCCTCACTAATGAGGTCCAGTTGGTGATTCAGGATGCCCTTCAGGAGCTCTGTCCTTTGGAGGGGACACCAAAGATATTATAACGGATCTACAGGACAAGGGAGTTGCTCTTAGGTCTGTTAGGTCTATGTACCGATCGGGTGCTCAACGACAACAGCAGCAGCCCTTTGGAAAAGGACCTGGAGGCAGAGAAAGAATGCTCAGACGCGCCACCAAGGAAGCGTAAGGCCAAGGGTACAGCCACCCTCCTGCCTCCAAGAATCAGAGATGTTCAGGAGGTCCTTCCCTGAACGTCCGCCCCTTCTTGACTCCCCAGTGCCACTGCCTCCTCAGTCTTGCGATGGGGGCAGGTGGGGAGAGGTTCGCCTGCCATGCCCAAGAGTGGAGGCGATTACCTCCGATGAGTGGGTCCTGCAACTGGTGTCCGCTGGACACCATAGAGCTCCTGGAATTTCCTGGGAACCCTCCGCAGAAGTCCTCGCATCTCCAGGACCAGGCACTTCTTGTTCGTGAGGAGGTAAATTTGCTCTTGCTCAAAGAAGCAATTGAGTGCCCCTCAGGGCAAAGGGAAGGGATTCTACTCCCATTTTTTCTTGGTTCCAAAGACCGGGACTTCTGACCCATACTCTACCTGAGTCAGCTCAACCAATTTGTTGAGTACAAAAATTTTGAATGCTGATTCTCCAGAACCTCCTTCCTCTCCTCATGGAGAACCACTGGCTCTGTGCTCTGGATACGCAGGATGCCTACCCTACATATCCCTATTTTCCCTAGCCACCGCCGATTCCTGCGTTTCTGTTTCCAAGGGAACACTTCCAGTTCAGTGCTCTCCTTTGGTCTGTCTTGGCACCTCAGGTTTTTACCAAGTGGCTGGTGGTGGTTGCAGCGTTCCTGTGCCGAGGTATTGATTCCCTTACCTGGATGACTGGCTGATTGCAGCCCTGGCTAGGGATTCCTTGCTGGAGGCTCTTCCTTTACACTGGACTTGTTTAGCCGGTTAGGGATCACGGTCAGTGTGCCCAAGTCATCCTTGTCCCTGCCCTGAAACTCCAGTTTATCAGGGCAGTCCTGGACATGCTCCAGTGCAGAGCCTTCCTCCCTCCAGACAGGGTGGAGACCCTTATCCATCAGGCCTCCAAAGTGGCTTCCAACAAGACTATCCCGCCTGGGAAGTCCTCTGCCTTCTGGGCCTGATGGTGGCCTCCATCACTGCTATTCCTCGCAAGGCTTCACATGAAGATCACTCGGTGATCCTTGCGGTGCAGTGGGACCAGCTTCTGGACGATCTGGACAATCCGGTCCTCATCTCCTCAGTGGTTCAGAGGATTTGCAATGGTGGATGGATTCTCCAATCTTTCCTTAGGAGTTCCTTTTCGAACCCTGCACTAGCAGCCACCCTCACCACAGATGCCTCGAACATGGGCGGGGCTCACCTGGGGAACATTAAGCCCAGGGACTTTGGTCCGGCTTGGCGATTTCTCTCCACATCAATGTTCTGGAGCTCAGGGCAGTCCTGTATGCTTTACAGGCCTTTAGACCATCCTTCTGAAGGAACACTGCTAATCCAAACAGACAATATGTTGGTAGTTTGGTACATCAACAAACAAGGAGGAACGCGGTCGTACCCTCTTTGCAGGAAGGCGACCAGGATGTGGAACTGGGTAGTCCAGCACCATCTGGCCCTAGTGGCCGTGCATGTACCGGGCGTTCTAAATGTCCCAACAGATAGTCTCAGCAGATCTCGGACCCTAACTCATGAGTGGGAACTGCATCAGGAAGTGGCGGATTCCATCTTCCGGTTGGGGCGCCCGGAAATCACCCTTTGCCTCCTCAATCCAAACGCAAAACTTCCCATCGCTTTGCTCGCCGCTCCAGAGCAAGGTGCTTTCTGCGCGACGATTGTCTCTATCTTGGATAAGGACATTTTTGTACGCTTTCCTCCATTTCCCATTCTGCAGAGGGTTCTTCTCAGCTTCAGGTGGAGAGGGCGAGATGATCCTCATCACCTCTCTGGCTGAGACAGATCTGGTTCCTGCTGCTTCAGCAGCTTTCCAGGAACCACCGTTCCACTTCCAGTGACTCATGACCTCCTTACTCAGGATCAAGGCTGTCTGGTTCACCCAGGGCTCAGTACCCTGCATCTTCATGCATGACTCCTGCAGACATAGCAATATCCCATTTCAGAGTTTCCTCTCGGGTCGCTGGAGGTCCTAGTTGAGGCCAGGAGACTGTCTACCCGTTCTACTTACGCCATGAAGTGGAAGCGGTTTTCCATATGGGCACAACAAAGGGCTGGAACCCTTCTCTCGCTTGGCCCCGCAAGTCATGGAATACCTCCTTCACTTGTCAGACTTTGGTCTGTCCTACTCTTCCTTAAAGGTACATCTTTCAGCAATTTCAGCGCACCATGAGCTAGTGGATGGTAAACTTGTAGCTCAGTTGGATATCTCTCAAACCTTTCTGAAAGGAATTCTCCATCTGAAACCCCCATCTGCAGCCCAACCCCACCTTGGGATTTGAACTTCGTCCTGGAAAAAGCTCACTCTTTCTCCTTTTGAACAGCTATGAGCTGTGAGCTGTGCTTCCTGTCTTGGAAGGCGCTTTCCTGGTGGCCATCACATCAGCCCATAGGATTTCAGAGCTTCACGCTGTAGTCTGCAAGGAGTCTTACTTGATTTTCCATCGACTGGGCGGTCCTAGAACCCATCCAAGATTCCTCCCAAAGGTGGTGTCAGAAGCCACGCTTGAACCAATTGGTAGAGCTTCCATGTATTATCCATCCCTCTCTAACAGAGGTGAGGCACTCCTTCACACGATGGATGTCCATCGGATTCTCTGGTGTTATATACACTGGACTACGGAGTTTCACTCTTGTGACCAGTTGTTTGTCTCTTCGCCCGAGATCGAAGGGCAAACCGGTTTCTAAGCAGGACCTTTCCAAATGGCTGGGCAACTGCATCGATTCTGTTACCAGAGTATGATAAACCTCTACTGGGTTCCATCAGAGGTCATTCTACTAGAGGCATGGCTGCTTCCTGCCCTTCCTTGGAACGTTTCCGTGGCTGACATTTTGTGCTGCCGCTGCAGGATTCTGTCCATATCTTTACCAAACACTATAGTCTGGACATTGTGTCTGGCGGAGGGCTGGCTTTGGCCTAGCCATCCTGCAGGGCCTTCTGTCCTAGACTGGGTCCATTCTGGACTTATTTCCGTTGGAGTTTGTTTTCCGCCTCCCTAGTTTCTCTCAGTCTCTCTTGGAGGGGACTGCTTGGGACTCAGTCCTATAGTGATAACTTTGAAGGCACCCTCTTGAGTAAGATAGGTACAGTTACGTAAGAACTTACCCGTAACAGTGGATCTTCAGGAGAGGTTCCTTCTGATGGGTCATATTTTCCCTCTCCCTCCTTCTCCTCATTTTATGTTCTACAGGGTTCCAATTCCTGTTCACTCCTGCTGTCAGGCCTCTTCCTGGCTCCAGTGGGAGAACTGGAGGCGGCGTGGGGACCACCCACTATATACAGTCATGCTGATATCAGTCACGTGACGATGGGTGGGCGGTTCCCCATCAGGATTGCTAGAAAAGTCTGCTGTGCCACCTGGACGCCAGGTGGTGCCAGTCCCATATGTGATGACCTACTGAAGTAACCTCTCTCAAGAGCTACTGTTACAGTAAGTTCTTACGTGACTGTACTTTGCCACTCTTCCAACCATTTTGCCAGTTTATCCAGATCTCTTCTCATTCTGCCCACTCCATCTGGATCATCTACTCTGTTGCAGATCTTCATGTCATCTGCAAACAGACAAACCTTACTCTCCAGTCCATCTGCAATGTCACTGATGAAGATATTGAAGAGGACTGGCCCAGGACTGATCCCTGAGGTACCCCACTTGGGACTTGCATCTCTTCTGACTGTATACCGCTTACCACCACTCTCTGTTTTCTGTCCATCAACCAGTTTGCCACCCAGTTGACCAATTGCTGACCCACCCTGAGCCTACCCAGCTTATTAATCAATTCTCTATGTGGCACAGTATTGAACGTTTTGCTGAAGTCAAGGTAGGTGACATCAACTGCTTCCCTTGGTCCACCACTCTAGTTACCCAGTCAAAGAAATCTATGAGATTAGTTTGACAGGACCTTCCTTTGTAAACCCATGCTGTCTTGGATCCTGTGCTCCAATGGATTCCAGGTGTTGCACTATCCTTTCCTTAAGGAGTAACTCCATAATCTTGCCCTCTACTGAGCTAAGACTGACTGGTCTGTAATTCCCACCTCCTCCCTGCTACCAGTCTTGTGGAGGGGATCACATGAGCATTCTCCAGTCTTCTGGGACCTCTCCTTTGCTCAGAGACTCACTAAACAGTTCTGATAATGGCTCTGCTAGTTCCACCCTTCGCTCCTTTAGTACCCTGGGATGTATGCCATCAGGTTCCATTGTCTTGTCCACCCTGAGCTATCGAGCTCTTGTAGGACCCTTTCCTTTGTGAGGGACTAGTGCATACCTCCCTCCTCGTGTCCATGGTGCTGAGCTGTGGCCCTGCCCTACCTTCTCTTCAGTAAATACTGAGCAGAAGTATATATTTAGGGATGGATGCTTTTACATGGTCCTCCTCATATGCCCCTTATCTCCTTTGATCTTACCGATACCCTCTGGACTTTCTCCTTTCACTAATGTATCTATAGAAAGTCTTGTCACCTTTTTTATTGTTTGTGCTTGTGTTTCCTCAGTTTGGGCCTTTGCCTGCCTTACTGCCTTCCCTTAGGAAAGTTTGGTATGCCTCCTATCTTCATCCTGCTGCGTTCTTATATTTCCTGAAGGCCAGCCTTTTGGCTCTGACCTTTTCTGCTTCTGTTTTTGAGAACCAAAGTGGTTTCCTTCTTCTTTTGCACTTCCTTTTCTCTCTAACACAATGGGATGTTGCTTCAAGTATTGCACCCTTAATGCTTGCCCACTTTGCCTGTACCCCTCATCTGTATTTCTTTTTGCCAGAGGCTAACTTAACTCTGTTGGCCATCTTATCAAAGTCAGCTCCTCTGAAGTCTTATATTTTTGCCTTGGAGGGATAGTTTAGTTCTAGTGGCCAAATTGAACCATACCATGTGATGGTCACTGGCCCCAGGTGACCTTCTACCTGGAGATCTGTGATCCTTTCCCTGTTAGTCAGTACTAGACCCAGGATAGCCCTGTCTCTTGTGGGTTGTTGTACCAGTTGTTTGAGGCCCTCCACCGTAGGGAATCCACCATGTGTCTAGTTCTGGCAGATGTTCCTGCTGGGATTGACCAATCTGTATCTGGCATGTTGAAGTCTCCCATTATTAGAACCTCCCGTTTAGCTGTCATGTTTTTATATCTTTTAACAGTAATGTGTCTATGTCCTTCTCCTGATCTGGGGAGCTGTAGACAACTCCAGTTCATATGGCTGTCCCATTTCCTGTTTCGAGGTGACCCACAGCTCTTCTGGCTCTTTGTGTGTATTCTGAATTTCTGTAGCTTTGATATCTTCATTGACATACAGGGTCACTCCACCCCCCACCCTTTTTGCAGCTGTCTCTTCTGAACAGTACATAGCCAGGTACTGAAGTCTCCCAAGTGTGGTTACCGGTAAACCACGTCTCACTAATTGCTACTATGTCCAGTTTAGCCCCTGTTGTTATTGCCTGAGATCTGGGATCCTGTTTCCAGACTGCGAGCATTTGTGTATGTGATTTTCCATTGGCCAGATTTTGGTGTGTTAGTTGTTGGGTGAGGTCTGGCATTTCCTCCTGTGCATCGTATGGGGAGCCAGACCTTTTCCTTACCTGGTGATGCAAATGAACTGCAAACATGCTGAACTCCTGTTTGACCACTAGCTTAGGGGAGGGCGTTCTTCCCATTCGACGTATGGGTGCTGCACCCTCTCTCCATTTGCTAGTTTAAATATTCTGCAAAGATGTCAAACTTCTGCCCCAATGCACTGACCCCTCCTTAGTCAGATGCAGTCCATCAAATTTATTTATTTTATTTATTCTCCTTTTTTTCCTTGGTCGGGCCACCAACTATTTTCTGCCCTGGTCATGGCCCCGGAGACCTCCCCTGCCGCCTATAGCTGCCGGGGACCTCAGTCACCCCGGCTTACCCCGAGTGGGGCTGGCCACGGAACTGTAACTAGTGCGGGTTCCTGCAGTGGCGGCGGTGAATTGAGGACCTCTGGGGAGGGCTTCATTCCTTGGTGGTCGGCCCTCCTCCCATTTTCGTTTTTTCTCCCCAGAGGAGGCGGGGCGTGCAATGGCCGGCGTCTGCCCCCCTCCTCCCCTTACTGAACGTCGGGTAGTGGTGAGATCTCCTGGCCTCCCAGAGTCCTGAAGGCCCGATTGTTGCCTATTACCTCGAGAAGGAGAGAGCTGTCCATTGGACGCCCATCCTTCTCCTCGCCAGGCCTCTGATGATCCAGGTCCATTCCCGAACCCGGTAGCCTGCATCGCAAGTGGAAATCCCACTGCTGGGCGCCGACGGGCCTGCCCAGTCCATCAAATTTAAAGAACTTCGCTCCCAAAACTGTTGCCAGTTCCATACAAATTTGTGTCCTTTTTCCTGGCACCACCCTTGAGCCACATGTTTAGCTCCCCTATCTCCCTTCTCTGACCTTCCGTCCATCTGCCCCCTCCCCAGACTGGCAGGATCTCAGGAAGGAGATGCCGATCAGATAGGATGATAGTTTGTCACCCAGTCTGGTCAGGTGTTCCTTGGTCTCCACAACTGACTGGCTGGCGAGATCATTAGTTCTTATGTGTACCAGGACGTCAATGTTTTCTCCTGCTTCCTGAACAGTTTTAGCAATGCGGTCAGTGTCTCTCCACGCTGATGTACCTGGCAGACATCTGACCTTTACCCTGGCTGAAGATAGGTATCAACTCCTGAATCATGGAGTCTCCTATGATCAGAAGCTTTTGGATTTCCTTTTGCTTTTTTTGTTTTGGTTCCTGTTTTGGGCATATTTTGTTGTGCTAGCTCCTGTGTTGCAGTGTCCTCTGCCCTTTGTTTGATTTCAAAGATAGAGGCAGATACCTGTTTAGTAGTTTTTATATGGTCTGTGGAGGTAATATGTTAGAGAGCACCCAGTGGCGGGCCACCCGATTTGCCCTCCTAACCACCTGCCAGCCTCCAGGAACCAACTACCCTCTGCGGTCAAGGTGCTTCTTTTGGATGTTGGGAAATGGTGGGTGGTTCTTATAATATATTTCCTCTTGAATATGCAATTTGAGGTGTGCAATCTCTGCCCATGCTGCCTGGAGCTGAGCCTTAGATCTCAATGGCCCATCATGAGGCGGTGTCCTAAATCCTGTAAACCTGCCCTTCTGAAAAGTGTCCCGCAGTACCTGCAGTTAATGATATCCTTTCCAGATAAGTTGCTGGGTTTATAACCTGGTCAGAGTAACTTGAAGGAAGAAAATGAAAGCAAAAGTTTGATTTTGTGTTTTGTTTGTTTTTGTATAACTTGTTATAACAAGCAAAATTACTAGTGCCCCTGTAAATGAGGTCACCGTGTAGATACCCACTGATCCCATTTTCCTGCTTTGCTGCAGGGAATGTCACGACTGTGCTACCCTATAAAAGGAGTGTAGTGTGGGGTGGTTGGGGATGGGGTGAGTGGCTGGACCCTTCCCTGCCGAAAGAACCACCATGGATGAAAGAAACAAGGAGGTAAGAGCAGAAACAATCAGCCGGCAAGAAATGCAGTAGCCTGAAAGCTTATCCTAATGACAGATAAAACTGTAAAACCTGTAAAGCACCACCTGTAATAATTTCACAGAAGATATAATCTGTAAGAAACACTTTGTTACAGAGAAAAATAAAGCCATAACAGAAAATATACCTTGCAAAAGACAATTTGAATCGGAAGATTACAGCAGTAATCTGTTAGCACACACCTGTAGGCACACCCTGTAATAATGCAGCAGAAGGTATACCCAGCAACAATTTGAATCGGAGAAAAATAAAGCAATAAAATGTTAGCAACAAACAGTAACAATCCCTGTGGGTACAGAATAAAAATAACAACACACAGTAAAACTGCCTAGCCAAAAAGCCTTGATCCTTTCCCTTGCTCTGGTAAGGTTCTTTGCTCTGTCCTTTCAAGCAACCTAGAAGGAAGAGCTCAGGTGAAGCTAGGTGCCTTAGTCAGCAAACCTAGTTTTCCCATTCTGATTCTGTATTATATCATTATTTTTAACCCCAGTAATACTCAGGTATTCATAACTATATGCAATCTTCCTCCTAAGTAGAACTGCCCAGAGTGAATTTGGAACATATGCAAATGATGGAATCTTTTGCATGAGCCACTTTTCAAATGCTGCCTTATACTAACTGCCTTAGTTCTAAACTCCTCAGATTTCTCTCCTCTTCATCATCTTGTTCTGACATGAAAACCTTATAGAATCGATAAGTATTCTTTAACATTCTTTGCTGCCTTTTACTTTTTGTAATTTTAGTAAACCTGTAGTTTTAGTGTTTAAATTTTAAGTTTCTGGTTCGGTATGACCGAGGTAAACAGAGGTTTATTTATAGTTATCTGAGTTTTTGACTAAAAAACTACATTAGTTATGTTTAATTTTATTAAATTAGTTTGTTTTAAGAACTGCTAGCACCGGTTCTTTAACCGATAGTCTCGGTTCATTAATGGTTCGGAACTGACCGCAACTGCTAAATAAACTTTAAATTAAAATACTATTTAGCGGTTGCAACTTATATTGGTTTTACATTGAAAATGTCATGAAAACTGGTGACCCTGGTTTCAAACGATGTATTCTGTGGTGAAATTCTGTTAAGTTCCTTTGTCTACCTATCTGGACATGAACATTAAAAGCAGAATGAAATCTGCATTTCATGTCCTGAGAAAACTATTTTTTTTTTAGCCTTATCCAGGCATTTTCTAACTTTCACCATCTAAGGGTCCCTCCAGCTCTGCCCAGCTGACACCCTAAATTACTGTGGGTGAAACCACAACAATTCATGTAAACTGCTACCCCTGAGACGGACTCTCACCTCTCATCTCCACCACCGATCCCGACCCCACATCGCAGCCACCTCAGGGTAACACATCATAGCCCTCGTCAGGTGGGTCCTCCTCTTTTGAGGAGAAATGGCCCTAACGGCCTAGGGTGCTGCTGCAGCTGGGTCAGCTGTCACAGTGCTTGTGGAGGCACTGGTCCGGCGTCCATCATCCATTAGGAGGAGACCATTTTCTAGTTTTTCTTCTGATTCCCCTACTCATGCCACAACTGAGCTTCCCTGGTCTCCACTGGGGCCCACCCCCAGAGGAGGAGAGCAATCCTCGGATGCTCCATCCTGCTCCTTCCCCTGCCGACCCTCCTGGTTCCGGTCCGTTGCAAACCCGTGTCGCCGTGCCTTGTAGAGGCGCCAGCGCCTCAGCCCTCTGCACCACCAGGCCGGGTTATCCTCTTTTCTAATGCTTGAGGTACCCTAGATGCTACAAGTCCCCTTCTCCATAGCTTGATAATTCCCATATGCCTATCTCACGCATTCTTGAATCCCTGAACTGTGGCCGCCCCACCACTTCCTGGGGAGACTGTTCCATCTCTCCACCACCCTTTCAGTGAAGTAGAATTTCCTCAAGTTCTGAGTTCTAAGTTTCCCTTTGAATCTCATGCTGTGCCCCCTTGTTCTGCTATTTCCCTTCATGGGAAAGATGCTCTCCTCTGGTACTCTGTTGATCCCCTTAGATACTTGAAAGTCTCTATCATGTCGCCCTCTCTCTCTCTCTCTCTCCATTCCTCCAGGGAGTACATATTGAGAGCTCTGAGTCTGTCCTCACACAACTTGTACCGCATCCTGGACACAATTTTTGTCACCCTCCTCTGTACCATCTCCATCCTGTCTGTCTTTTTGGAGATGGGCCTCCAGAACTGAACACAGTACTCCAGATGAGGCATTACTAGGGTTGTACAATGGTACCACCACTTCCCTCCTTCTACTTGTTATACCTCTCCCTATGCATCCTAGTTGTTAGTCTTTCTAACTGCTTTGTTGCACTGTTTAGCCACTTTGAGGTCATCTTCTGCACTACCCTAGATCCCTTTCCTCTGTGGTGGCCTCCAGTGTTACCTGTCTAGTTCATACTCGACCCTAAGATTCTCTCTCTCTCTCCCTAGGTGCATAATCTTGCACTTTTTGTACTGAAACCCAACTGCCATTCCTTGGACCAGTTTTCTAGCCTCTTCAGATCTCTCTAATTTTTCTATACCTTCCTGTGTATCTACCCTATTATGTAGCTTTGTATTGTCCATGAAAAGGCTAACCCTCCTTCTAGACCCTCTGCAATATTGCTTATGAAGACATTGAAGAGCACTGGTCCCAGCACTAATCCCTGGGGTACGCCACTTGCTACCCATCCCTCCTTTGAGCTAACCCCATTTGCCACTACTCTTTATGCTCTGTTACTCAACCAGTTTCTAACCCACAAGACCACCTCTGTCCCCACACAAAGATTTGCCAGCTTGTGGATTAGTCTCCTGTGTGGGACTGTGTTGAAGGCCTTCCTGAAGTCCAGGTAGGCCACATTCTACAGCTCTTCCTGGTCTATTTCCTTTGTCACTCACTCAAAGAAATCAATCAAGTTGTTCTAGCATGCCTCCATGCCGTGAATCCATGTTGCCTTGGGTCAAGCAGACCTTTGTCTCTAGGTAGTCCACCAGCCTTTCCTTAGTTGAGTTTTCATTATTTTATCTACTATCGAGTTCAAACTGACCGGCGGTAGTTTCCTGCCTCCTCTTTCCTAGCAACGTTTGTGCAGGGTACCACTTGTGCCCTCCTCCAGAACCACGCCTGTTTCTAGTGATCCACTGAATAGTTTAGCTAGTTCCTCCTGGAGCTCCTTTGGGATCCTTGAGTGTATCCCATTGGGCCCCACAGCTTTATCCACCCTAAGCCATTCTAGTGCTCTTTTTACTCTGTCCTCTGAAAAGGGTCTAATGTCCACCCCTTCTCCCAGTTTGCCCTTCTCCATTAATGGAAGACCATCCCCATTGTCTTCTTCTGTGAATATGAGCAAGTATTTGTTGAGGATGGTAGCCTTCTCAATGTCTTTTTCCATTACCCAGCCTCCCTCTTCCCTAAGTCTCACAATCCCCCATCTTTCTTCCTCTCGCTAATATACCTGAAGAATGTCTTCCATCCTTCCTTCACTGATTTAGCTAACTTTTCCTTGGTTTCGGCCTTGCAGCCCTTACTGCCTTTTTCGCTTCCTTCATTTTTCCACATATTCTTGCCTGTCCTCCTTGCTTTGTGTTGCCTTGTACCCTAGACATGCCATCTTTTTTCCTCTTACTAGCTCTACATTCCCTCGAGAACCACCCTGGTTTCCTGTTTCTTTTGTTCTTCCTGCAGGCCTGGCACAAAGGTTTGCTCCTAGTGCAGGGCTTCCTTTATCTATGCCAGTGTTCCACCACTCCCTTATGTCATTGTAGGGTGTATGCTTTTTAATGCTTGAATGGTAATAATATTTACAGTTAATTCTCCTATCGGTATTGTTAGAAAGGGGTCCGAGACGTCCTTTATAAGTGTACCATTTGTAAAATCAGTTGTGCTATCTTTCTGTGGATAGTTGTGAATATTGTTTTAGTTACAAAAGTATAAATAAAAAAAAAAAGAGATGTGAGTGGCAGGCAGCTCCTAGCATTTGCATAGCCCTTACATGTACAGGTATGTATCTAACATGAATTTGCCAGCAGAACTAGACCACTTAGTGTATCAAGTTCGCTTGGAGTGTGAGCTAGCACACACCTTGCAGCTCCCCACTTCCCACTTACCTTCCCTCTCACCTTGTCCCATACACAGTGCACAACAGCCTATCAAAGCAGGGGAGGGAGGGAGCCTGAAATACTCCAAAACTGAGGGCCTCTGTTATACAGCTTTGTAGGGCTGGATAACATACCATTAGAGCTGGGCTGTATAGCAGGCCAGTTCCTGTTGGGATCAAAGTCAGGAAGTGTTTTGCAGCTGTGCCATTAGAATGCATTGGAAAACTGGGATAAGTAAGGATTAACCCGCGACACAGCGTGGGTGTCTCAGGTTCCAACCACCCAGCCATACATTAATCCCTGAGAGACACATGCTCAGGAGTGGGTTAATCCTCTTGTAACATGGGAAGAGAAAGGGTTCATCACTCTTTTTATATGTTTCTCTTCCTCATGTTACAGTTGCATAAAAGTAATTTTAAAGTGCAAAATTACAAAGGTTCCAGGAGGATATTAAGGGTCCTACCATGGGGAAAAGAAATGGGGTTGCACCTGACTGGAGAAACTACATTTTTAACTTTTTTATATTGTGGCTGCAACAGTGAACAATTACTGATTACATGCAGATGTGATCACCATTTCCGAATATGTGCTCATTTTGACAGACTTTGTTTTGTAAGCTGTGGAACCATCTCCGTGTTTCTGCTATGTTTGGTTGGCTGCTGTGCATTATGGGAAATGCATATATTTAAATGCAGAGGAGATTTGAGCTCTGGCAGTTGTTGCTGCAACTCCTTTCCAACCTACAGATGGTAGTACACTGAGGCTTACATCTTTTTTATCTGTGAATTTTACACCCAGCATTGCACATTAATAACTTTGCCCCATTTCAACTGATTTACATGAAATTTAGAAAACACACCTCTGTGTCAGGAATCTTGATCCTGTAAATTCCATGTAGATCGTGGTTCAGGGAGGCAAAGTTTCACAGAACACAGAACTCATGCATTATTAGTGGTCAGTGCACACATGCATCAGTGGTTCATCCTCACCTCAGAGGACACAGAACTCAGGCACTATTAGTGGACAGTGCACACATGCATCAGTGATTCATTCTCACCTCAAAGGGCACAGAACTTGGGCATTATTACTGGACAGTGCACACATGCATCAATGGTTCATTCTCACCTCAAAGGGCACAGAACTTGGGCATTATTAGTGGACAGTGCACACATCCATCAGTGGTTCAAGTTGTTGCTGCAATTCCCTTGCTGACCTACAGATAGTAGTACACTGAGGCTTACAACTTTTTAGCTGTGATTTTACACCCAGCATTGCATATTCATAACTTTGCCCCTTTCAACTGATTTAAATGAAATTCAGAAAGCACAGCCTCTGTGTCCAGACTCTTGATCCTGTAAATTCCATGCAGATCAGTTCAGGGAGGCAAAGTTACAGAGGTGCAAAGAAATGCAAAAGTCTCTGTTTTCTTTTAAATGTTAAGCTTTTTTTTTGCCACCCGATAACTAAAAAAATAGGAGACTTTGATAGACATTGGTCCAAGGTGTGTGCTTTTCTTGTTTTTAGGTTCCACTGTTAAGTATTTTTTTATATTTAATAAAAGACATGGAGGCAATGTGGAAAATCACAGGTGGCATAAATTACTGTGTAGTTACTGAAAGGGTATGTGTTTCTGAGCCAACAGACCAAGTAAAAAGAAACAAACAAAAAAAATATTACATAGTCATACAGATGTTTTCAAGCTACTTATGACGGAACTACAAGAAATTTCACTTAAGCATATCTATTCTTGTTTGACAGCCATCTGTTGGTTGACTGTGAATTGCATCGCGAAGACTGTTTTGGGAAAGGAAACTAACATGGGGAACAGAAATGTGGATGTATTTTACCATTGATTAATTCTCAGGCAACCGTGGATTACTTGAGAATTAATCAACGGTCACCTGATGCTGTTGGATCAATCCTGCGCAGTGCAACCTTTCTCTTCCCCATGTTACAAGCCTTTTTTATAGCTGTCAGTGAGTGAGATGTGCCTCGCTATTGCTTCTTGCAGCTGGCTGAAATGCTTTGTGACTGTCGCAATTAACATTTTCTAACCAGAGTCGAAATCCCATGCAACTGAGGAAGGAAACATGTGCAAAGATCACGCATGTGCGGGATTTTAGCTCCGGTTGGAAAATGTTAATTGTATTAAAGGTGGTGCTAGGTCAGGGCCTTGTTTATTATGCCCTTGGCCATGCAGTAAAATATGTTTCATGCACACCCTGCCATGTCCTATTGCGCTTATAAATGGGTAGGCTAAACCAGCCAATCAGAGCCCAAGCTCTCCGCATAAAATCTGTTCCATGCATGGGCGAAAAAGAGCTGGCAGTAAAAGGGCAAGATTCTGGTGCCATAGAACATTGGCATTTTACTGACAGTCATCTTTCTTTACCCAATGCAAGAGAAAAACAGAGATTGCTTACTTCTTGCAAAATGCAAACCACACACTGGAGCCTGCAGGATGCTTGGTCTCAGAGTAACTAGTTGGTAAGTGGGTTAAGCACGGTAAACTTTTTTTTTTAAACAATGCAGTCCTGTGAGGCTGTCATTCGCTGTGGCGGTGGCGCACTTTCGGCACGCTGCAACTAACTTCTTTTGACTATACCCCTCAATGACACGGATTGCTCGCAGTCTAACTCTGGTCACTGCTCACCCCTCTCTGTTCCTGATTCAGGTAACCTCGCTCCAGACACAGAATACCTTGCTTTCCACGCATTCTAGCCCCATACTGCTGACTCAACCCTATTCCAACTAGACAGTCGTATGCCTCTCATGATCATCCTGTGAACTATTCTCTCCCTGCTGCTGTTGCCCTCACTTGGTAGCTCACTGATTTTTAGTGTTTAGAGAGGGAGGTGTGGGCTGTTGGCAACTGGGTCATGGGTGTATTTAAAAGAAAATATATAGAATGGGAGGGAAAAGTTGGCTATATGCAAATGAGCTCATGAATATTAATGTCAGCAGAAAGACTATTTTAATATAGGTTAGCAGAATATTTTTTCTATATACAAGCTAAAAAAGAGTCCATTTTATAAATGCAAATATACTATATATAGTTAGTCTGACTATCCGATGTATTGTGCTTATACTTTGTGTTTATGCAAACCAATATAATACTTAAGTTCAAGAACAAAAAAATCAATACTTAAAATTAAATTGATCCAGCTTCTTGGTGGCCTAAAATCAAACAGCAAATACAGCAAGGGCTTGCACTGCAGATTGCAATGATAATGATCAGAAAAGGCACATATGGTGCCTCGCAGCGGTCAATATAGTCACACTATACACACGTGTATAGTGAGTGTGCCTTCAGCTTGGCCCCCTGCTTCCGCATCTGCTCTGTTGCAAAGGGACGTCTGGTAGTCACGTGCCGTTACATTTGGTGAGCTGAGCACGCGCTGCTGTCTTCACCTTGCTACAGTCCGGCCCGCGCTCCTCAGACTGCCGCAGCCTCGGCTCGAGACGCAGGGAGACATGGCGACCGAATGTATTGTGGTGAGTGACATCGGCTGCTGCTGCTGAGCTCGTACATGCACTCGGTGTGGCGGTTCATGATGCTGATCGTTTGCTTCCGCTCCTGCTGGCACCAGCGGAGGGCGGAGGTTGCATGCTGGCTGTAATTGCCTTGTTGCCAGGGTTGATGATCAGCGTGCCGGAGCAGGCCTTGCAGCGAGTCCCCAGGGCGCACATGTTGTCCCTGCCGTGCATATTTGCACGAGTTGTTGCTGTTCCAGTGCTGAAAGGCAGGATAGCTTACAGGATCAGCAGCATTAGAGCGGAGAGCTGCCTTCTCTTAACGAGAGACAAGTCACAAGTGCCAGCCATTAGTGTGATTCTTAGCCAGAAGAGAAACCAGCGGTAATATCACTGCTGATCAAAACGCATGGCGGTAATCATGAAATACATTATAGCATCCTGACGTGGCCTCTTAACCCTTGCAGGGCTGCTGACTGCCTAGCTCTGAGTCTGTCCAGAACTCCATGGGTTCTCATTCTGTCGGCAGCTTAAGGGTTACATTCCCTACTAGCACCAAAACGCGTGCTAGCGTTGTTGCAGAACCACTTGATGTTTCTTAACCCAGCCTTACAGCTTGTATGTTATGATCTGTGACTGTTTCGGCAGGTTCATGTGTTAGCATCCCCTTCTGTTTGCACTGTTGCTACTCTGACTGGCGTATTGAGGGAGACGGATTACTGCATGACTGAAGTGCAGGAGGTTCATTGCTGTGACGGTGATTCAGGGCTAGGTTGACAGCCTGCGCAGAAAATGGCTTTTTGGATGCTGTGTTATTACACTGATCGAGTTAAAACTCTTTAACAACGTTGGTTACACTGTGACTGGGCGGGAGCCCTCAGAAATCCAGCTTCCAGTTTTCTGAGTGTTTTGATTTCGGCGCCTTCACTGCTCAGCGCTGTAGCTGCCACTGTATGGAGGTACTAGTGTGACCATATTTAGAATACTTCTGCATTTTAAGACCTCATAGCAAGACCAGAAATATTGCAGAGGGTGCACACTATAGGGATGTGTTTTAAAAAAAAATGAGTAGTTACGAGGACAGATTGGAGCCTTGGGTATGGATGTAAGAGGAAAGACTGGAGCCCTTGGATATGGTTTATAGGAGGAAAGACTGGAGCCCTCGGTATGGTTTATAGGAGGAAAGATTGGAGCACTTGGGTACCAGTGTAGGAGGAAAGACTGGAACACCTGGGTGTGCCTGTGATGGAAAAGTGAAGTGGGAGACATGGAAACGGGTATTCGACATTTTAAAGGGAGTTGTTAAGCATGGACCATGGAAGCTTTTTCAGGGAGACGGAAATCTGTAGAACAATCAAGCAAAACCATTGCTGTCTTGTCAGTCCATCCGTCTTTCTACACACACTCCCCCTCTCTCGCCTCTAGAGAAGGCATCACATGACATCAGTGTTCCCTATCATTTACGTCTCGTGTTAGTGGTGTGGATGACTTGCATATGGCAACTGGGTGCCCCTTTTTTATTTTACATACAGAATGTATATATGTGTGAAATATGCACACGTGTACATATACACATATGTGTCTGTGTGTATATGTATTCATTAATCTGTAGTGTACAAAGTTTGTAACTAGCTTGCGCTAAACTTCCTAGCAGCAACCAAACTAAATGGCAACTAAAACTTTTTTTCATTACATTAAAATCTTTTCCACCTTTTAAACACAAAACACGATAAAAGGGCATAGGTTTCTTTTAAAATAAATGTGCTTCCCAGCTTCATTCAAACGCACTCAGGTTTGTTACAAAACTGTAACATGCTACCTAGCAACAACCTAACTAAATGAAAATAAATCCTTTTTCATAAAATGTATATATTGTATTTTATAAGTGCAGTAACACACTCCATGCATGGGTTTCTTGAGAATTAATACTTACTCGTGTGCATTGAAAGTCACCTGGCTGTTGAGCTCATGCCATCCAGTTTTTCTGGGGCAGGGGTCGAAATTGGCACTGGCCTACTAGCCAAATGCTGGTAGATTTTGTATTGGGCTAGTAAGATTTTCCTTTAACTAGCCCTGCAGGCTTGTATTGGAGAAGATAAGATTTCAGTAAGTACACCAGCTGGGCCAGTGGAAAAGTCTGTGGGGCTACTGGATTTTTCCAGTCACTAGCCCTGCTGGCTAGTGGCTACAAAACTTAATTTCAACTCTGTGGGCGGCATTCATTTTCTAGAAACATATGCTTGCTTGTGGGTTATTGCTTGCTTGTATGTGTATATAAATTACAGTGGTGCAGTAGCATAGAAACATTGAAATTGACAGCAGATAAGGACCACTAGGGCTACCCAGGCTGCCCATTTTGTCTACCTGATGCAAAACCACAGACCCTACTTTATCTCTGGCTTTGTTCTTTACTGTTGCTAGGGTTCCCATGCCTACCCATGCATTTTTTAATTCCTACGAATTTTCCCCACCACCTTCTGCTGGGAGGCTGTTCCATGCATCCACCACCCTTTCTGTGAAGAAATACCTCCTCATGTTACCGCTAGTCTGCCCCTTCCAGCCTCATGTCATGGTCTTGTTCTAGAACATCTTTTTCTGAAAGATGCTGCCCTCCTGTATCTTATTTATGCCCTAGAAATATTTGAAGGTCTTTGTGATATCCGCCTCTCTCCCCTCTCCTCCAGGGTATGCATATTGAGGTCCTCCAGTTGCTCCTTATATGACTTTTGGTGCAGGCCCTGCACCTTTTTGTTACCGCCTCTGAACTGCCTCTACCCTGTCTATGTCCTTACTGAGATGTGGCTCCAGAACTGGACACAGTACTCCAGATGAGGTCTCACAAATGATTTGTACAGTGGCATCACCACCTGCTTTCTTCTGCTGGTGATACCTCTCCCTATGTACCCCAGTACCCCACTGGATCTCCCCACAGCCCTGGCACATTGTTTGGCCACCTTTAGGTCATCTGATGTGATTACCCCCAGATTCCTTTCCTGTTTGGTGGCCGTCAGTATCTCCCCCATCATGTAAGTGCCACTGTAGTTAGGGCTGAGCAGGGGTTTCTGTGTTAAACCTCAGACTTTGCAGTTTAATAGCTTCACAACTTCAGCGGATTTGCACAAAATTTTGCATGCACCGTGGGTAGATCTCTTGACCTGCCAAGTTTAGTTCTGGTTAGATGTAGGGATCCGAGATGTGGCTAGTGGAGAAAAGTGTAAAAAAACAAAAAAAACAAAAACATTGCCTCGCACTTAGACGGTTTGAAATTTTCAGGTAGAAAGGGCTTGGGCTACAGTGGTGCCTTTGGTGGTTTGGTGAAAAATATCAATCTGTTCCATAGTTATTAAATTTTAAAATTTCGGTTGTGAGCATACTCAGTATGGTCTTTTGGATACTGCTCAGAATGAAAAAAAATTTGGTCCATACAAAAAGATCCTTATTCGCATGGGGTAATCCTTTTCATGAGGAAAATATCCCTTTTTTGTATGCCCACCATCTTATTTCTGTTTTAGAGAAAAAAAAGCCCGTGGCGCTGAGCATTGAGGCGCTGGGCGCCACACCTCACGCTATGCCAGCGACCCATGTTCGGGAATGGGCATGGGTTGGCAGAGGAAGAGAAGGATTGAGCGTCCGGAGGACTGCTCTCTGTCTCCCGGGGGTTCCAGTGCCGCCATCAGCTGCCACCTGGCGGAGGCTGGGTGACACGGCACCGCTCTGCTAGGGACAGATGCTATCACACTAGCGTCCTTGCACGTCCCCAGCTCCTAAGGAGAAAAATTCTCTCAAACAAATGCTGGTCCCTGCGTAGAGGCTGGCTATGGTGTCCGACCCTCCAGCCATGACAGTTCCGCCTCGGTGGCCGCACTGCGAGCATCCCTGGGTGAGGGTCATCGGAGCCTGGCGAGCCTGTTCACGGGCTAGGGAGCTGGCACCAAAAGGAGGAATGGTGGGGAAAAAATCAAAACCCACTAAAATGACATCCTGCACACACACCAACACGTGTGTCTTAGAAACACAGAAACGAGACATTGATGGCAGATAAGGACCGCTAGGCCCACCCTGTCTGCCCATTTTCTCTACCTGCTGCAAAAACCACAGACCTTGCTCATTGGTACCCCATTAGGTGGATTCTGTACTTAGTTTGTAGGTAAATGACCTTTTGTGAGCTGATTTTTTTTTTTTTGGTATGGCTATATGAAAAGGAGTTGACCCATACGAAAAAGGATCCCTTCATACGAAAAAAAAGAATTTGGGCATAGCTTTTTCTCCCTCAGATTCTTTTTTGTATGAATGAAAGACTTATCTGATAAGGATCCTTCATATGGAAAAAAGATCTGGGGGAAAGAGGTAAGTCCAAATTCTTTTGTCATATGAAGGGAACCTTTTTGTGTTCATACAAATGGATGCCTTAACATAAAAAATAATGTGGACCCCCCCGCCGATTCTTTTTCATATGACAGGATCCTTTTTCATATGCCTTTTTCATTCATACTTGAAAAAGGATTCCCTCATATGAAAAAAGATTTTGAACTTAGTTTTTCCCATTTTTTTTGTATGAGGGGATCCTTTTTTGTTTATTTTATTATTTATACTGATGGTACCATGGGCCAGAAAGACCCGTTTTCATGGGCGATCAGTGTACAAATAACAGTTAAGTACAGAATGAAATATGCAACTTAAAAAAAATACATATACAGTGAGATTGATATCCGTTTCCTTGGTTCCCAGGCATGGTGACGGATAAGAGAGAAACGGTTAAATGCATCATTTTCTGTCTGATTGTCAAAATTCATGGAAACCATTTAGAAATACAGGAAGAGAGTTTCTGGTGAGCCTGCAGTACTTTTAATGACGCTATATTAAGTAAAACACTAATAATGGTCTTTATTTGTTGTTTTCTTGTTTTACCACCGTTTCACTGTGCAGTTCTGTACCTGTAGTGCTACAGTACAGTAATTATTTTACAGTACTGTACATTTTCCACTTTTTAAAACAATTCACCATGTTACAGTACAGTAATCAAAACAGTACCCTGTACCCCATCACAAGAAATCATGGCATTTTCAGTTTCATGAAAACATTCCACCACACCATCACAAAACATGACATCCCCTCCCCAATACAGTACTGTACATTTCACAAACAGCAATTTTTTCAGCCTCATGGAAACAGTTCCCCATTGCCATGAAACAAGGCACTTGCAGTGAAAGCGGTCCCCACAAGCCGAGAATAAAGCATGGCATTTGTTTAACTTTCAACACCTCACCATCACAAAACCATGGCATTTCCCCTCTCACCCATAACATGGCATCTTTTTTTCATTTAAGTAACAACAGTCCCCACATGCCCAGAGTAAAACATGGCACCTTTTTAACTTTCAGAAAACATTTCGCTGCCCCATCACAAACCAAGGCACCTCTCACACCTACAAACCATGGCATCCTCCCCACCCACAGCATGGCATTCTTTTTGTCACTTAAGAAACCACAGTCCCCAGAATAAAGCATGACATCTGTGTAACTTTGAGGAAAAAATTCCACCACACCATCACAAAATCATGGCAACCCCCTCCACCCATAGCATGGCATTCTTTTTCTTTTAAGAGATGACATTCCCCACATGTTCTTGGACTTACTAACCATGCCATAACATCACAATTGAAAATGAAATGCACTGTCTCACAGTTTGAAGTCCCTCACAGTTCACTGCCTTCATGATCTTTTTAAAGAATTGCTCGATCACAGTCTGACGTGACTTTTCTGACCCACCACAAAAGTCTTTGCAATCAGGGCCGGATGCAGTCAATATCCTTTATGTCGAAAAATCCATATTCTGTTTGGCATATCCCAAGGCAACTTCCAGTCCACGACACGGGCATCCACTGCTGTCCGGGTGACAGGTGTTCTGTGTCATCGATGCTGTCGGTGTCTTCATTGGAATTTTCTGCTTCATTGGATGGTTTCACCATCTGAACAGTTTCCTCTTCATCTAGTACAGCACAGGTTTCAACATTCTCATCAGCCCGCAGGATGTCTACTGCATTGACATTTGAGGTGTCAGGCAGCTGGTCAAGAATGGAGATGGATTGCACCACAGAGTCAGTGGAGTTGTTAGGTTGTTCTTGGGTGGCACTGTTGTCAGTAGAGGGCTGAGCAACAGGGTACGGAATTTCCGTATTTTTCCAGCAATTGACGATTGTTGTCGTGCTCGATCATGCCAACTGTCCCATATGAAATACAGCGCCTCCTTGATGTTAACATCTGCTGGTTTGCCATCATCCAGGCAGTTGACATAGTGCTGCAGTTGCTGTCGTTGGTACAGAGCCTTAAAGTTCTGGATTATGCCAGCAGCCAATGGCTAGAGTTCAGAGGTAGTGTTTGGAGGGAGGAAATGAAGGTGACATTACGGTGGCGAACTGTGTTGACAGTGCGAGGAAGCATTGTCAAACAGCAAAATCACCACGACGTCTCCGTAGACGCATAGATCAGTCAAACTCCTTTAGCCATTCTTGAAAATTGCAGCTGTGATCTAGGCTTTTCTGTTAAGTGTACCAGTAGCAGAAACTGTTAGGATCAAAGTCCTTTCAAAGCACCGAGGCGGTTACATTTCCAGATGACCAGTGGCTTATGTGTGTCTGTGCCACTTGCATTGACACATAGTGCCACTGTCAATCTATCTTTATTTTTCAGACACTGGCCCTGTTGCAAGTGCAGCACTGGGTTCCATCCGAAAGAACAGACCAGATTCATCCATGTTGTAAATGTCATTAGGGTCTTACTCTTTCAAAACATGTTGTAACTGCAGGCGCCCATCAGACACACTCCTTCATCCACACTTGCAGCCTCATCATGCAGTTTGTAATGCCTAATGTTGTGGCTGTTTAAATCTTGCAGCCACCCACTCACTAGGAAAAGGAGTCTGGCACTCCCAGGCGGCTAGGCCAAGTGATTGTGCTTTAGTTAACAGGACATCATCACTTATGGTTACATTTTGCATCCTGGAATCTGTGAACCATAAAAACAGGGCATTCTCTAGTTGCTTATTATGCTGAGGCTTTCTTACTTTAGTTGAGGCATCAGAGGATGAACAGGCTAACCACTTGTCCTTCTCTCTCAAAATGTCTGAAACTGTGGATTTTCCTATTGACAGGTTTATGCTCTTTTAAAGCATTAGGCAACTATGTCAGACCTTGAGCATTTTGGATTCTGGGTATGGAAAACACAAATGCTGCGTTTCACATTTTACGGCAATGGCTGTCCTGGCTCTTTTGTTTGCAGGCTCCATCTTACAGTACTGTCGTACTGTGCTGTGCAGGTTACAGTCTACTGCAGGCACCTCACTTCAAAAAAAAAAAAAAAAAGTTGCTGTTTACTGTACTGCACAGCTGTACTCCCTCCTCTGCCTTCTGCCCCCATGAAACAGCAGGTGGTGCTCCAACATTTAGTTCATGGCTGCTTCATTGATGGCAGAAAAAGTCACTGTACCCCCTCCTCTGCCTTCTGCCCCCTCACTCCCCATGAAACAGCAGGTGGTGCGCCAACATTTAGTTCATGGCTGCTTGACTGTTGGCAGAAAAGTCACTGTACCCCCTCCTCTGCCCTCAATGAAACAACATGTGATGCTCCAACATTTCGCTCATGGCTGCTTGACTGGTGGCAGAAAAAGTCACTGTACCCCCTCCTCTGCCTTCTGCCCCCATGAAACAGCAGGTGGTGCTCCAACATTTAGTTCATGGTTGCTTCACTGGTGGCAGAAAAGTCACTGTACCTCTTCTTCGCCTCTGCCCCCACACAAACAGCAGGTGGTGCTTCAACATTTAGTTCATGGCTGCTTCATTGGTGGCAGAAAAAGTCACTGTATGCCCCTCCTCTGCCTTCTGTCCCTTCTCCCATGAAACAGCAGGTGGTGCTCCAACATTTAGTTTATGGCTGCTTGATTGATGGCAGAAAAGTCACTGTCCCCTCTCTGCTCTTCTATCCCCCATGAAACATGTGATGCTCCAACATTTAGTTCATGGTTGCTTGTTGACTGGTGGCAAAACAAATTGCTGTACCCCCTCCTCTGCCTTCTGTCCTCCGCCACCCACATTTAACAAGAGTGGTGCTCTAACACTAATCTATGGCTGCTTTACTTGCTTCAGTTTGTCTGCACAAAGGTTTGAGGTGCTAATTACACTACAAAGGTTCTGTACTGTACAGGTTTTATTGTACAGTACTACTGTACCTACTGTTTTCTATTTAAGTACTGTACTGTACACTACAGTGCAGTAGTTTCTTAATCTTCACAATGGTGTTTGTGATGGCGCGTTGTAGAGCTCTCTCCGATGTGGCTGGATCCTCCTTGATGTACTGCTTCTTCCAATTGGTCTGCTTGGGCGCCTAGAAGTCGATGCTAAAACGCGATGTTTCCACAGCATAGTCTGTGAAGGTCGGTTATCTGGGAGTGGAGACTGTCGCTGCATAGGAAACAACATGCAGGATCAGTGGCCAGTTAGCGGTGATAACACAATGGGGTGGGAAAAATGTCAGTTGATAGACGGATACGTCGTGCGCCTAGTAAAATCTAGAGTCAGATAAACGAGTGCTGACTGTAACAAAGATAGGTGTCTTGTTCATACGAAAAAGGATGCCTTTGTGTGAAAAAGATATAGGATTTAGTTTTTTTTCGATTCTTTTTTCGTATGTGCCTTCGTTGATCTGAAAAAGATCCCTTCATACGAAAAAAAGATTTTGTACTTTTTTCCCACATTTGAACTTCAACAAGCCGTAACTCCTCAGTACTTGGACTTAGGGACCAATCTGTATATCAAATAAAAGGGCTTAATGAGTATAGAAAGAATAACACATAATCCCACCGCCAAAAACTTAGAGACGCGCAGAAAACCATAAAATTAACTGGCTGGTGGCAAAATCTTGATTGCATTGGGTGCCGCCTTTTCCCACGCCGACGATCCAGGTTCAGGGGTGGACTCGGGTGGGAGGTCGGCCATGGGGAGTAGGATTGAGCATCCCATGGACTACTCTTCTCGGGAGGGAGGGAGGTTGCTGTTCTTGGTGCTTGACTGCCCTCTCTTGGAGGCTTGGGGGCAGTTTGCTCGGGACACCACTTTGGGTGGAGGGGCGGTGGCTGGCAACATCTTGCACACAGTGTGCGTGGGCGCATCTCGGACGGTATTACGCGTCCGTTCCTTTGGGACAGGAAGCGCAGAAAATGTCTGGGTTCAGTGCGATGACATTGTCACCTCACAGGCTCCGTCCCAGTTGCGGGGCTGTCTTCCGGCACCTGATCCATTTCTGTTGGCAGTCCGGTGCCTGTCGTCTGCCCTGTCCAAGTTGGGGGGGTCATGTGCGGATTCATTTAGTTGGCAGTAGGGTGCCTGCCGTCGACCCCTGCCATGGTGGGGGTAAGCTGTGGGAGAATCGCTGGACTAGAGGTAAGGCCCTGGGGATGCTGGACGATGGGGCTTGGGGGTGATAGGAGGTGCCTGCACCGTGGCGGGGAGTCTAAACTGTTTAACTGCAAAAGAAAAACATAAAAATGAAAGAAATCTACATTCCTGTAGTATAACATTGGAACTTTAACAAGCTATACAACAAAGCAAATAAATTACTGTTTTGGCAGAAATGGCTCCGTGCCCTGTGCTTCCACACCAACACAGATGTATCCATCTATGGAGGGATGGAAGAACACGGCCCAGAGGCCCCGCGCCCCCACAGGCAAATGAGGATAGGATTATACTGTCTCATAAAGTAAGGAAAATCATTGCAAAATATTTCATGAATGCACCAGTTAGGGTTAAAGTGACAAAGTAGGGAAATGTGGTGTTAGAGTTCCCAACCCTAACACCCCACCTGTAGGCAGCAACAGGAAAAACCATAATGGTTTGACTTCCGTGTCTTTACAAATCAGGCATGGGGTGTATCTTGGGGTTGTCAACTCTAAACACTCAGCTACCATCAGGGCAAGGTACACGAACCGAAAGTATCGCCTTGTATTCACTGGAGGATAGAAGGGGGGCGTATAATAGACACTTTAAAATTCACTAGGTTTCAACAGTGTGGACACAGCAAGTCTGTTCTAATTAAGAAAATATGCATCCACGGGGGTTGGCATGTGCTCAAGTTGGAGGAGAACCAGTTCAAAAAGACATTAGGAAGTATTACTAAACAAAAGGGTGGTGGATGGGTATAACAAACTGCTTGATAAGGCTGTGGAGTCCCACAGTAGCGAGATTGATGTGCAGGTGGGATGCATATAAAGGAGTTATTAAATGAGAGAGACTGGGAGGAGGATGGCAGCTGGAGCATGTTTGAAAGTAGGGAGTCTTGGGACATAGCAACATAGAATTTGGGGCAGATAAGGACTGCTTGGCCCACCCAGTCTGCCCATTTCCTACCTGATGGATAAGCTGCAGATTCTAGTTAATCAACAGCTTACTTCCTCCTACCCCCACTAGAATTGCCTTATGCCTGTCCCGTGCATTCTTGAATTCTCCCACTGCTCCTGACTCACAACCTCCTCAGGAAGGCTGTTCCATGCATCCACAACTCTCTCTGTGAAAAATACTTTCTAACATTACCTCTGAGCCGTCACCCTCTATCTTCAAATTGTTGCCCCTTGTTCTTGTACATCTCTTCTTCTGAAAGATACTACCCTCTTGTACCTTGTTAATTCCTTGAGATACTTGAAAGTTTCATAATGTCCCCTCTCCTCCTTTCCTCAAGGGTATACATATTAAGCTGCTTTAGTCTCTCCTCGTATGTCTTCTGGTGCAGACCTTGCACCATTTGGTTGCCCTCCTCTGAACAGCCTCCACTCTGTCTATGTCTTTGTGGAGATGGGGTCTCCAATGTGGCGCAGTACTCCAGATGGGGTCTCACTAACTGTCTGTAGAGAAGGACAACAACTTCCTGTTTTCTACTGTTGATGTCTCTCCCTATGCATCTCAGTATCCCCCAGCCCTCCTTTCTGCCTTCTTACATTGCTTGTCCACCTTCGGTCATCTGATATAATTACTCCTAGGTCTCTTTCGATTTTTGTTGTTGTTATTAACTCACCCCCATTGTGTACTCTTCCCCTGGGTTTTGTTTCCCAAATGCATTACCTTGCACTTCTTTGCATTGAATCTGAGCTGCCACTTATTTGACCATTCCTCCAACCTTGCCAAGTCCCTTTTCATTCTTTCCACCCCACCTTGTGTATCAACCCTGTTGCAGATCTTTGTGTCATCTGCAAAGAGCATACCTTTCCTTCCAGGTGCTCTCCAATGTCACTTATAAAGATATTAAAGAGGACCGGTCCCAGTACCAGAACCTCACGGTGCCTCGCTAGTTACCCTCCTTTCTTCATTGTGGACTCCATTTACTATTACCCTTGCGTCCTGTTGTCCAGCCAGTTTTTATCCAGGCTACCACCTTGGGACCCACTCCAAGGCTGGCTAACTTGTATATTAATCTTTTGTGTGAGACTGTGTTGAATGCCTTGCTAAAATCTAGGGGAGGCCATATCTACAGCCCCTCCCTGGTCTACTACTTTGGTCACCCAGTCAAAGAAATCTATTAGGTTTGTTTGACATGACCTCTCCTGCTGTGAAACCATGATGCCTTGGGTCCTGTGCCCCACTGGCCTCTAGGTACTCAACAGTTCTTTCCTTCAGAAGTGATTCCATCATTTTCCTACCACTGAAGTCAAACTAACTGGTCTGTAGTTTCCTGCCTCTGCCCAGCTCCCACTTTTGTGAAGTAGAATCACATTTGCCCTCAGGTACCACTCCATCCTCCCATGATTTGTTAAAGAGAGTAGTCAGTGGTGTTACTAGTTCTACCCTTAGTTCTTTTAGTATTCTTGGGTGAATCCCATCAGCCCATTGCTTTGTCCACCCTCAGTTTCAAGGTTCTTTCAAAACCCTTTTTCTGTGAATGGACTGGTATCGACCCCTATTCAGAGTTTCTCCTTGTTTGGTTTAGGCACTTCCCCTCCTCATCTGTTGTGAATACTAAGCAGAAATATTAGTACAGTATTCCTGCTTTTCACTGTCACCCTCTGTCCACATTCCCTCCTTTTATTTAGTCTCTGTATCCCTCTCTTGGTTGGTCTTCGTTCCTTGATGTACCTGTAAAGGTTTTATCCCCTTCTTAACAGAGTTGGCTATCTTTTCCTCAGTTTGTGCCTTTGCTATTCTGACTGCCTTCCTGCCTCCTCCTGCTTTAACTGATAAAGTTCTCTGTCCTGCTCCTTCTGTGTTCCTTATATTTCTGAATGCTATCCTTTTCTTCTTAACCGTCCCTGCCACCTCTTTTGAGAACCAGTGTTTTTTTCTTGTTTTGTTTTATTTATTTGCTTCACACAAAGGCTTGTTGCCTCTGCAATGGCTGTTTTGATTATTCCATTGTTCCTCCACCCCTCCTTCTTGCCCATTTGCTAGTGTTTTCTAAGGCACTCTCTCATTTTCCCAAAGTCAGCCTTCCTAAAGTCCAATACTCTTGTTTTGATGGCTTGACTCTATGGCTGTGTTTGTGAACCACACTGTTTGGTGGTCACTTGTTCCCAGATGGCTACCCACTTCTAAATCTGAGATCATTTCTCCTTCCCCATTTGAGAGTACCAGGTCTAACCCTTGCAGGAGCCATGGACTGATATATCAGTCCAAAATTCCTATACGTTCTAATTCTGTCGGCAGCCTAAGGGCTGAGATTGCTACCTCCTGAGTGGGTTTCAACACTAGCTGTCTGAGGCATACCCCTGTAGGGCATCAGGAATTACCCTGCTCTTGGATGTGCCTGCAGCAAAGGTACTCCAGTTAACATCTGGCATATTCAGGTCCCCATCAACAATATCTCCCTTTTCTACCATTTTAAGGATGCCTTCTATCATTTCCTTGTCCATTTCCTCCTTCTGAGGTGGGGGTCTGTACACAACCCCATGTGGATTGTGGTGCCATTTCCTGTCTCCAGGGTGACCCATAGTGACTCATCAACTTCCTGTTTACTCTTTAGTTCTGTTGCTTTAATCCTTCCCTTATATAGAGAGCTACTTTCCTCCTCTTTACCCACCATGTCCCTCCTGTAGACTGTGTATCCTGGTATGTTGACTTCCCACTCATGGTTCTCTGTGTACCATGTTTCAGTGACTGCCACAATATCCAGGCATCCCTCTTGCATCAAGGCCACTAGTTCAGGGGCTTTTGCACAGACTGCGGCATTGGTACTCATCACCTTCCATTTATTTTTATGGCCTTACCCTTTTAGCCCCATCCGTGTCCTTAACACCTTTTTCTGCATTTATCCTGTCCTGCTCCCTACTGACTTCTCTGCCTCTGCCTTGGTGTTTACCTAACTACTGCGCTTTGTGGGGAGGCTGGGATTTCCTCTCCTTTTCAGTGCCTCCCCCTTGGCTGGTTTAAATGCTTGCCTGAAGCATTTAAACCTGTCACTAAGATCCTGGATCCCCCCTGGACAGATGCAGACCATCGGCAGCCAGTACAGGCCTGCATCCTCCAGGTGGCTCCCCAGTCCCCAATGAAGCAAAACCCTGAACTCCACACCAGTTTTCAACCATTCAGTGAATCCCATGAGTGCGGAATACCTAACATCATCCTTGCCATGGACAGGCAGCACCTCCAGAAGGTTACCGTACATGCTACTTGTCTAGGCCCTCTAACTCTACAAACTCCTCTTGCACCGCTCTGATCCCATTACAGCCAGGTCATTTGTCCCTCGTGGATAATGACATCCAGCTCCCTCACTCGTGCAACTGCTCCTCGATCCTGAGGATTAGTTTCCTGTCCCTCCAAACCAGGCGCCAGGCAGGCACCCACGCCCCTATCCCCTTCCTCCCTAATGCCTACTCCCCCAATGATTGAGTCCCCACCAGGAGTTGTTTTCCCCTGTGGGGTCTTGGCCACCTCCTGTGGGTCTCCTTGTGGAGGTTCCCAGCATCCTCCTTGGTCTCCTTTGCTGGTGCCTCCATAGAGGAACCACTCTTTGCCAGAACAGCATATGAATTGTGGAGAGCTACAGCTGGAGGGATGCACCTCTGTTCCACCACCCTTTTCCTCCCTGAGCCCACCTTGGTCCTACGCTCCTCTTTCTTGGCAACCTCTGAGGTAACGGTGGTGGCCCTGGTGGTCCCTGGGTGGGGAAGAGGTTTCACGAATCCTAGCCAGGTCAGCCTGGAGATGGGCAACCTCCTCCCTCAGACCAGAGAGGTGCTGCAAACAGGGCAGCATCGCAGCCTCCAGAATGTCTCCCAGAACACTGCTGTCCACAGCCATTGTACTGCACCACTCCCATCTTAACTTATTTTGTGTCCCTCTCCTGTTGCTTTGTATGCTTATTATTTCCTCCTCTGTGTATTTTACACTTATTTTCCTACTGCCTATGTGCCTTTATAACTCTCACCTTCCTGTTCTGGGACAGGAACTTCCTGTAGTCTCCTTCATCCGTGCTTGGATTCAGACCTCCAGCAGCCGGGGATAAAGAGTTTTTGTATTTTTCAGGTTCCTTCAGGTTGCTGAAACTAATGTGTCTCAGTGATCTTTCCCTTCCTACTGCCAAACAGGAAGTTCCTGTTGTCAGTCAAATTCAGTGGCTATAAAACTAGAACTGGCTTTGGGTGGGAAGGAGGGCAATTAGTTAAAAAAAAAAAAAAAAATCTGTAGTTCTGGACTTCTGTTTCTTGCTCTGCAACCAGTTCTCTTCTGCAGAGACAGCTGCTTTTGTACACCTAAGCTGCTAAGCCCACCCCAATTAGATTCACTCTTTTTCTCAGTAAATTAAGCTGATACTGGCTCTTCCTCAGAAAAACACAAATTTGTTTTTACTTAAATGAGACCCCTTTTTCTAATAAAGTATCTATTTGCTTAATCCAAACACGCTTACTGCTGCTGAGACAGAAGTGATTAATTAGTAAAAAATCTGTAGTTCTGGACTTCTGTTTCTTGCTCTGCAGCCAGTTCTCTTCTGTCAGAAACAGCAGGACAGACTGGTTCTACTGTTAAGGACTTTTGTCTGTCACTTCTGGTGTTTCTACTGTTTTGAACCAGGGATCTTGATAAGGAAATCATCTGTGAGAAAATATTTTTTCTTAACTTTTAATAGTGCATGTGATTGGCGGCCCAGTGGCACTACTTGGGTTTGGGGAGAGCTCGACTAGTGGGGAGTCAACCAGGGAAGGAGGACTGAGCTTTCCTAGGATTGCTCCACTTCGGGGAGGGAAGGTTGTGTAGTTCCTGCTGCTGCTGCGGGCACGGATCACGGATGTTTGACTTTGTGTGCATCATTGACAGTGACATCCCCTCTAGAGGCAGAAAGCTGGGGAAAATGGTTGCCAGCTGGGCAGATGATAACCCTGCTTGCCCCCCACATCCACTGTCCGCTCTCTCTCTCCTCCTAGCTTTGGATTGCCTCCTGGGCTGTACTTCTGCAAGTGGCTGGATTTAGGGAGTGGAGATGCGATGGAGCAGAGAGCTGAGAGGGGCTCAGGCTGAGCGGGCAACGTAGTGGTGTGTCGCAGGTGGTCTGAGAGTCCAGGGAAACCCAGGTGAGGAGGCTAGACAGATGGGACATGCTGACAAAGGAGTTCCTGGTCAGAGGTGCTCAGAGAGTACAATTGAATAAAAAAAATAGTACATGTGGTTGATCCTGTGACCCCGTTTGCCATTCAGTTTAAAACCTAGCTCATTACCCCATTGAGTTAATCCTGTGACAGTGCTGGCGAGGGACTCTTTCATGAGGGTCATGTGAATGCTGCATTGGTTTCCCTGTCCACTGCCTCATATCTTGTGCTGTAGTCAAGTGTGTGTGGGGCATAGTGGGAATGTGTCACTGCTGATGTCATTACAGCTGACACTCTTGAAGTGAGGGCCTTTCACGCGCAGTTTGGTGTATTGGCACTGAGAGGGGCTGTGTAGACCTGATCCAAGGATTGGTTCAGGAGGTCAGGCAGCATGGGAGCAGACCACAGCTTGGAGTGCAGCGGCCATGTAGATGCACCTTAAGAGACCCCTGTTGTTGCAGTAAAAACAAGGTTTTATAAGGCAATAATTTGGTGTTAAGGGAAGGTCCTCCGGTCTTTTATTCTGTTTGCCTTTGTACTTTGTAGGCATGAACAATGATTGCCTGTACGCATTGCACCCTCCTAATTTCATCAGGATTTAAATGCAAATGAAGGTACTTAAGTCTGGTGTGAAAATCTGCTCGACAACATTGCAAAGGCTATGACCCAACTTATGTAAGACATCCTACCATTTTATGATGTTTTGGTGCTAAAGCCTGCAGTTCTTATATAGGATTAACTCTATGATAGAGTTTGGTCTTGAGAATTAATCCATGGCTTGGGGAGTTAGGCGGCCTTGTGGTTCCAACCAACCAGCCATGGATTAATTCCCAAATAGACCCACATTCTGGAGTGGGCTAATTCATTTCAACATGGGGAAGAGAAAGAGTTCGGATCCCTTTTGTTTGTGTCTTTTCCCATGTGAAAGTGTTCAAAACTAATTTAAAACTCTGCAAACTGCAGTGTTTAAAGGGTTCCAGGAGGACATTTAAGTTCTTGTCTGTAGCATGGGAAGAAAAAGGGTTGCACCTGTTTGGAGGAACTGCATGCTGAACAGGCTGAATTTTTGTTTTAATATTGTGACTGCAGCGGTGAACGATTACTGATTACATGCAGATGTGATCAACATTTCAGAATATGTGCTCATTTTGACTGACTTAGTTTTGTAAACTGTGGAATCATCTCAGTTTTTCTGCTATGTTTGACGTTTGGGATTTGGCTGCTGTGCATTATGGGAAATGCATATTAAAATGCAGAGAGATTTGAAATCTGGTAGTTGTTGCTACAGTTCCTTGTCGACCTACAGATGGTAGTACACTGAGGCTTACATCTTTTATCTGTCAGTTTTACAGCCAGCATTGCATTATTAATAACTTTGCTCTTTCAACTGATTTACATGAGTTAGAAAGCACAGCCTCTGTGTCAGGCTCTTGATTCTGTAGATTCCATGTAGATCGGTTCAGGGAGGTAAAGTTACAGAGGTGCAAAAATGCAAAAGTCTCAGTTTTTGAAAATGTTTAGCCTTTGTTTGCCACCGATAACTGAAAAATAGGAGACTTTGAAACCTGAAACTTTATGGTTTGATAGACATTGGTCCAAGGTGTGTGCTTTTGTGGTTTTTAGGTTCCGCTGTTAAAGTAGCTTTTAAAATATTTAATAAAAGACATGGAGGCAATCTGAAATTCATATGAGGCACACATTACTGTGTAGTTGCTGAAAGGATATGTGTTTCTGAGCCAATAGACCAAGTAAAAAAAACTCATTACATAGTCATATAGATGTTTTCAAGCTACTTATGATGGAACTACCAGAAATTTCACTTAAACATATCTATTCTTGTTTGACAGCCATCTGTTGGTCAGCTGTGAATTGCAAGCTAAGACTGTTTTGGGACAGGAAACTAACATGGGGAACAGAATGTGGTGCGCTTACGCTAAGCAGTAACACATGACGAGGTGTGGTTATTGCCTGGTAAGAGCACGCCCAGGGGTGTACTAAGGCACGAGGCTTGCCCGAGTATCTTATGCCCGGCGTGCTCTTATCAAGGGATAACCAACACCCGGAGTGTTATTGCGCTTATAAAATGGGTCCACTTAAAAACTTTACCCTGGAAATTAAGTTAATAAATAAAACAAGTCTGAAAACTGTTTAAAACAAAAAATAGTTTAACAAAAGTGGAAAAACAGTCCCAGGATTTGTACTGCAGAAGATATAAAATCCCTTCCAGACAAACATACAGGCACGCGTTTTTACCCCTGCCACACTTCATTGTTTTTTACATTTTGATTCTAGCTTTGTTTTATTTATTTGTTTTGCAGGTTCTTATTTTGTCTGGTAGCTGCCAGTAGCCAAGGAGTGGCCAGAATGACTGGTAGCAAAGGCGCGGGTGTGTGCTGTGATATGATTTTGAATTTTACTACTCTATCTCTTGTACACACAGACAATTGTATTTTGTCTGCTGAGAATTTCTCTTTTGTATTTTTATTTTTGCAGGCTGTGAAATTACACACTACTTTTTGTGTGTTAACTGTATTTCTTTGCCTCAGTTGGAGCTGGAGCTGGCATGTCGCTCTGTCGGCTTCCAGAGAGAGCGGTCTTGACGGTTTTGGTGAAAGGACGACAGTCAGAAGTGTGTTTGCTATCTGCAGTTATTTAAATATCTGTGGATCCTTGTGGTAACGAATTGTGGCGGGCGAGTGTCAGTTTTGGTTTTAAAGGGAATTTCTTTTAGAGCCTGCGAGGTTGCTCGTGGATCATGGAGCGCTCATTTTGAAGTCGGATTAGCAGAAGGCTTATTTTTCGTGAAACTTTGAGGAGTACAGGTCAGACTTTCTTTTATGTATTACTTGAATTCACTTTGGCACTTCACGGGGCGGACAAACCAGTACAGTACAGGTCGGCACAGTGTTCACTTGCCTGTGAAAGCAGTTGAAAGCTATCACAGGTTATTGATATTTTCCTGTTGTGAGGACGCCTCCTAGGGAAGAAAAGTGCCGTTAGCATAAATATCGCTGATAAGGACACTGGTGAAAGGTCCTTTCAGCCAATCAGTTTAATGGATTTTATCGACCCATTTTATAACATTGATTAATTCTCAGGCAGCCATGGGATTACTTGAGAATTAATTAATAGTCACCTGATGCTGTTGGACCAATCCTGCAGACCCTTCTCTTCCCGTGTTACAAACTGTATTTGTCAGTGCTGTTGCTGTCCTCTGCTGTCCTTACATTCTTGTCTTATACTGGTCATGCAACTTTTAAGTGCCGTGCTGTCTTCTGTAGTTTAAAATGTATGTGAGTTAGGAAAAATAGTTGTTAGAGAATGCAGGGACTTCACAAGACATGTGACAGAACTGACTGAGAATATAACTTTTGCTGGTATGTATGCATCATTAATCTCCAAGATGCTCTGCATGAGTCGGGTAATGACCATTGCAGTAGGTTTTCACACCAGGGTAAAACAGAGTGAAGCAACCTCATTTATATTTAAAGTAGAATGAAATTAGGGGATGCAAGAGAGAGTCGTGCATTCCTACACTACCTAGGTATATACAGAAAATAGGTCAGGGGGACTTTCCATTTAAAGAAAATTACTAGCCCCGAGAGTTGAAGCAGTGCAAAATGGAGGTAGAGATGCTGCCTCCGTATCCTTCTCATGACATTTCGGTTGTGGGGTGGTGTTAAAGTGATTTATTAACTTTTTAATGTGCCTTTCTTCCATGGTAGTGTAGATGCCTTAAACACCACTTTTTCCAGTTGCCTCATGCTACAGTGGTTTTGAGCTTTCTCTGGCTGCATTGATATTTTCTGTAGCCTACAGCTGTTTCCCTGTCTCTCAGAATCGCGTCATGCAGGGTGGAGCACCTGTCACTGTCTGAACTGAGTGTGCGGGAAAGTGAAGTGGGCTCTCACCTCGAGAGTTGGATCACACGTGCTGCCTGCAGGTGTCATCACTGGTTTCATCGCATTTTCGATCTCTGCTTCAAGAGGATTTTGTTCTGCGGGGAATATTTCAATTTGTCTCCGTGTTGTGCATCATCCGTTTTGTTGTTTTGGGGGTAGGGGTGCAGTTGTCAATACAGGTAGTTTTTTGCTTCATGCTGTAGTTCTTGGAAGCAGCGCTTACATTTGTGCGGTGACACTGTTGTGACTACCGACTGCCTTGTGGAAAAGGCTACTAAATCTGTGTCCCCACAAAGAACTGCTGTGTTTATGTGCACTGGTCGTGGTTTGCTGCTACGTATTGGTATAGGTAGCAGTGCAAGATCTGCAGTGACCACTTAATATACTGCCTGTGTGAAAAGCAATGTTGGGTAAGTTACATTTTCTATTACTTTTAGAAACTTGTTCCAGGAAGCTCTGTGCAGTCACTAGCAAGGATGGAGAAATACTAGAACAAGTAACACACCTTACAGTTGTTTGTCTTTTTATACAAAGTAATACATAACTGTAACTGATTACATTTATTTGAAAGTAACTAGTAACTAACCTGCTAATCTCAAAAATGTAATCTGTTGTAGTTTTTACTACTTTTGTATTGTTTTGTATGGAACAAAATACGTAACTGTTAAGATGTATTATTCTTTCTAGTACTTCTCCATCATTGCTAGTGACTGCACAGAGTTTCTTGGAACAAGTTTTAAAAGAAATGGAAAGTAATAGAAAAGTAACTTACCCGACATCGGTGAAAAGGCTGTGTTTCCAGCGATAGTATTGTAATTGGCCACATGGTTGCTGCTGTTCCCCTAATACTACATTGATTCACGGAGATGTTACTGTCCCAGACCTGTAGGTTTGCTGTACTCCTTTAGGGCAGTGTACATTGTGAACCTCAAGTTCTCTGCAATACATTATTGCAATGATTTCTCTGTTCATGTCTTCTCTCCATTCCCCAAATCCATTTGCTATTGGCCAGAACCTCCCCGCTGGACACTACATAAGTAGCAATGTTCCCCATTGTGTATTGTCTCCTACCCCAGCCCCTCCGATTATGTTTGTGTCACTGTGCAAGTTATGTCTGTCCTGCAGTAACCCCCAGCACCATAATCAGCTGTCCACGCTGTTTTTGATATATCCCTGTCCTAAACACTCCCCATATATGAGGAGCTCATGGTGTGTTCTGTTGCCGCCTCTCTTACACCTGTTGCTGTGAACAATACCTAAAGACCTTTCCTGGTGCAGTGTCCCCCCACCCAACAACGGTCCAAGTCACCACCTTGCAACCCAAAACAGAGAAGCCAGCGATGACGACGTGAGGTGGCGACTGGACGCCTTTGTTCTGACTCATGGCTGGTCCGCGAGACTGAATAAACAGAGCGTGTTCTGGTACAAGTACGTGCTCATTGATTGATGAGCCGCCAGTCACAGAAACGCCAGCAGTACCAGAACACACTCCGTAACATTGCAGTTGGTGGACCCATGCTGGGAGTGGAGGACTGTCCCAGTGGCAGACTCCATAAAGTGATCGCTGGGTTCTCTATTTTGGGTAGCAAGGGGTGGCACGCACCTGTTTTGGGGAGGGGCACTATCCACCAGGAAAGGTCTTTAGGTATTGTTCACGGCAACGAGTGAAAGAGGCAGCAACATAAACACACCAAGAGGTTATCATTAGGGGAGGCGGACGCAGGGTAGCGGACAGGGGTATGTAAACGAAACAGCGTGAAAGACTGAGATGGTGCCTGCGGTTCCCCGCTGAAAAGTCCTACCTGGCACAGTGGCCAACGAAAGCAGGATCAGAGGGGACAGGGAGTTGAAGAGAATACACAACGGGAACATAGCAACATCTGTACTGTTCAGTGAGGGGCTTGGCCCATGCAATGTGGCGTTGGCTGTGGAGTAATTATTGTACCAGATCGCGAACGAGCCCAGTATTATTTTGAAAACAATACAGAAAAGTGTGTTTATTAAAAAAAAATGCCGCCTGGTGGTGCCATCGACCTGGGTTCGAACGAGCTCGGGAAGCTGGAGGGCCGGCCAGGGAGAAGGCTTGAGCATCCCAAGGACAGCTAGTCTTCCCCAGGGAGAGAGGTGGGGGTCAACATCCCGACAGAAGACTAGCCCCAGAAGGAGGTCTGGGGCACAGCATATGCTGAGGTGCAGTGAGGGAGGATGTCGCGAGCGCCAATGCTATGCGCCCTGGACGCCGGGGATCACACGACGCCCACAGAAAAATGGGAAAATGACCACGCATCTCCGGTAGATGGAGTGCTAACCATGATCCCAAAGCCTCCTACCTGCCACCGAACTGGCATCCCGGCAGAGACAAGGAAGCATGGGGTAAAGGCCCCCACCTCGACCTCGCCTAGAGGGTAAACCAAGGCTCTGTGGGGGATGAGACGCTCGGATGGGTCAGGTGGGAAAGCGGGACGATAAGGCATGTTTAACTCCAAGAGAGGAGTGTCGATGGTCGAGGAGTATAAAGAAAGTTTAAAAAAAAAAAATTAATCGTAGAACAGTCCAGCAGTTCCTGGACGTAAAAGGTCAGCAGTAAGCAGTTCTGAAAAATAGGCTGCTGAGTACTAAACTAGAGCAACTGCACCTCGAATATATTCTGCCCTACTGCAACACGTAACTCGCACTCCCAGAATTGATGGCACACAACTCCTGAGAAACAGAAACAAAGTTGGTATCATCGCTACAAAAACAAAACCCTGACTGTGTATGAAACTGTTTACCATTCGTGGTTTCTCAGCCGATGCACACTCTGGTATGGAGGTGGCTAGATCGCTTCCGTCCTCCACACAGGTGGACTTGGATGAACCAGAGCTTGCATCTGAGGCATGAGGGTCATCCCAGTAGAGTTCAAAATATCCACTTCATCTGGTAAGAATTATGATCAGAATCAGTCCGTGGATGAGTCGCTGCTGCTATCCGCCATCGCAGCTGAATAGGGCGTGCTGCCCTCCATGTTTGTTCCCTTGCTGGAACAGAATAGAAGTGATGACGTCACTGTTACCCTTGCATGATGTGTAAGAGCAGGAGGTCACAGCACTGAGAAAGAATTAGGCGGAGCTATTCAAATGAGCAAAGTTCCTTCAAAAATTAATTTTAACATACAAAAATGGAATTTTACTGCAATTTAAAAACAGGAGGAATGTAATTAGTAACACCTGAAGGTTAGGAAACAGTAAAGTATACCCCGAAGTTCCATGAATCACGTGCTGTGCTATGTAAAGGCATCATTGTAGCTTTATTTCCAGCACTTAATTTTGGTTCAGCATGTACTGTGGAGGTTAGCCGGTTGGAGCTAGTCACAGCATTCATTTTACAGTGCTGGGGAGTACAGGTTTGTTTGTATCACCAAATGTGCTGATTTTACAACCCTGTATTTAAATAAACTGTGGAATTTCTGTTAGTGAGGCTGGTAAGTGCACAGTAGCAACCTTGCATAACTTCTGTGTGTATTGCAAAACACACTAGTTGTTTAGGTGACGTTCTCGAGGTTACACAGTGGCTCTGATGCAGTTTGAGCCCAGGTCACCTAGTTCACAGTTTTGCACTCTGTGACACCACCTGTCACATAATCTGTCAGTCCAGTTTAGAATAGCTGCCAGAAACCTTTTTGTAATTGGTGGCTTGACTTGCATACAGACATTATATGTATATTTATATTGTATTTATACCTGATATGTATATTTCTTTACTTTTATGAAAAATTGTCCTACCCAAAACTAGCTGTGTCTTCTGTTCCAAACATATACTACTGTCAGTGCTACCTGCTGATACTTTGTATATACTGTATTATTGTATCTCACTTTATTTGTATTATTACTATTTTCTTGTGTGTTGCATCCCATGTATATTGCCCTTGTTCCTTGTTAACAAACCAGGTCCACCTCGAAATGAGCTTGCTCAACGGTGATCGCCTGGTTAAATAATGACTTTGATTGATTGATTTGCTTCTGACTTACTAAAATATACCAGAAGCAGAGGTCAGCATCTGCTGCGTTATTTTTAATTGCTAATTCAGTTCAGTGGTAATAATAGTTTTCCTCTGGAACAGGCTTCTGAATCCTACCTCCTGGGTGGATTACAGCATGTTATCCAATTCTGTGTCTTCCTCACATGTAAGAGCTGAGTAGCGCCAATGGTAGCAGGCAGTACTCTACCTGGAGGCTGACTATAAGCTTGTTCTGTTCCTCTTCATGCCTCATAAGCATCGTGACCTCACAAGTGACATGCAGTGGGTTATTGGCTCTTCCTGGTCAGTTGTGATGTCACAGACAGTGAGGTCAATGAGCTGATGTATGAGGAGAGGAATAGAACTAGTTACTAGCTAGATCAGCCTAAATTTAGAGTGCTAATCTACATATTATGCCGAGTAGCACCATGTAGAAAACTGTATAATGAGCAAAAGGGAAAAGAGAAACATGCTTCAAATATAAGAAGCAGATGATTACTTTGGTAAGCTGATATTAATTTCAGGCAGTACACTAGTTCTGTCTTTCACAGCTCATCTCCAGAATCAGAAAACTGGGGTGCATGCCACTGTCAGTTTTCCCAGTGTAAAAGGATGGTGGCTTTCTCAGAGTAATGTAGGCATGGTACACCACATACCCTTTCTCTCTGATTAATTGATATCTTGAAGGTTAGGTACATTGCAGTAGAATGATGAACAAGAAGCAGATTTCACAGTGCTAAGGACATCTCAGTAGCGCTATGCGGCACTGAAGCCAGCAGTTGAAATCAAAGTGAAGGTTAAATTTAAGCGACTCTCTTCTAAAATAAATATATAAATAAAAAAAACTTTAAATGATTAGATGTTCGACTGTTCTGATTGCAGCTGCAGTGTTAACCAATTGTAATGCTGGCTACATGGGTTCAGGAATGAGCACATGTTGCCAGAGAGCGGTGTAGTGGGGGAGGGAGGGAGGGAGGAGGATTGGCATTCCAGAGGACGCCACCTTCTTGGGTGGGAGGCTGATTGAGTCTCACAATGACAGCACCTCTTTGGGGAATGCAGGGGGTTGTTGTGTGACGTGAGCAGTGAAGGGGAGGGATGCACAGGCTATAGCTGCAGGATCCACTATTGTGTGAATATGCAACAAGTGGATGTAGACATCTTGGTGAGGTGGGAAGACAAGCAAATGGCCAGCACCGACAGGATGATGATGAACCCAGTCCTAAGGTGTGCTAGGGGCTAGTGACGACTGGCTATCCAGCACAAGACCTGCTTCTCCACTTAATTCAGTCTTGGAGAGGGGGTGCTCTGCTTCTGAAGAGCCCTCTAGTGAAGGACCGACCATTGGGACAGGAAATAAGCTGGTTTTTGGGTTCATATCAGCTGGCTGGGCTTTGTGGTGGCCACGCTGGGACCTGGATGGAGCTTGTGTCTGAGGGTAGAAAAGTAACAAAATAGTAAAAAAAAAAAAAAGTATTAAAGTCACAACAATTATGTAGGACTTGGCGTTTTCTCTTTTATGTTTGCTTGCAAAGCTCATAAGGGTGGAAGATGCAAGATAGAGGGTTTTCTTATGTAGCTCCTGTTTCCTGCTTGAAATCTTGTCCTTTCTTTTCGTTCCACATATGCTACTGTTAACTGCTTTCATATGTGAAACTGTTTAGAACTTTGTTTCTCAGGGAATGGCAGAGATGTTGCACAACCCTGTCAGTCTGTATACCCATGATGAAGTGCTTGCAACTCACGGAATTAATGTATTCTCACATTTTGTAACAAGCAGTAAAACAGATACTCTAACATGTCCCTGTTCTCGTTGATTACTTTAGGTGTGGCTCTGTGTTACTCTGCTTACCTATGGCTTGAACACTAAAGCATTTTGGTCATTGCAGCATAAATTATCCAGGCTTAACAGGTATACCCCAGGTTATCTTAACCAAGCTGATTATACTGTTTTGTAAACAGCCCTATCTTCTACAGCCCTTTTTTCCACACTAAGCATGCACAGAACTCCATTACTTACAAGGGCTCTAAGTTTTACAGTAAACTGTCCCTGAATTTCAGGTCTGTAGTTCAATTGGCTCTTTCACCTCCTCCCTCGGACCACCTCCTCCAATCCACCACTTGTGCCTGCCCGATAGGCAACCCCTGAATGTCTGCCAATCCCTTGAGTTACCTTAGAGTGTATATGTATCTGTATACTGGCTCTATTGTTGTGTGCTCTGTGTTTGTTTATATAATGTAGATTATCCTGTTGTATACACAGTTTCCTATTGTAAATATGGTAAAATATTATTTTACCTTTTTCTCTCTATCATCAAATTTATGTACCACTGGATGTTGGTGAGAATGGGCATTTTTGCTCACATACTTTAAAGTATAAAAAAATGTAAATTAAAGCATATAAATAAATTGTAATGTGTCTGAAATGTGAGAGGGATTTTGGGGGTGTGCCCTTGTTCACCTATCCCAGCGTTGGAATACTGAATTTCCTAATTAGCACACTCTGCTTTTCTCCTCCTTTTTGCTTTGATGTCTTTGCCCAGTTACAAGGCACTTAAGTCATAGTCTAAGAAAACAACATTGTATCATTTCCCAGTCATGGCAATTTCACTGGTCAGTTTGTTAATTTTAACTGCTGTGCTATCTGTGTCAACTCCAATTTCTGTGTATGGCCTACTAAGCATTTCAAAACTTAGTCGTTTGACTGTGTCTTTCTGAAAGCAACTGACTGCACCCAACTGAGCCTACCATTGTGGTCTGTGATATGAGTATCTGCTGTGGGATGAACACTGTGATGTCATAAACAAAGACACGGTGAGGTCAGTTTGGGACAGACCAGTGCATTTTATGCAGATTTGTTTTCACTAAAGATGGTGTGTAAACTGTGGAACGAGAAACTGAAAATTGCAGTTCGAATGTTTACAACAACCTTTACAAGTGCTACAGATCAGTAAAGCTTCACTAATCAGCAGCAAATGAAACTGACAGCAGACCAGCGCTGTCCCAGCTAGACAGAATAGAGACATTCAGTCTAGATGAAATATCGACTGACCACTTCTGTTTTGAGGAAACGTGCAGTTTTTTTTTTTTTTTAAAGAGGTTGCTGTTGTGTTGTAATCAGCAACCCTCCCAAAGTGCAGAACAAGCTCTTTCTCACATTTCAGTGGGCGTGCCATCACAGGGCACTTGAGCTTCAGATCTCGTGCTTTATGATGTCACCACGCTCCTCGGTGTAATAATCCACTTGTTCTGCATGCTGGGGTGGGTTACAGTTAACGTGACAGAAAGAACATTTTATAGCTTGATTTTGGTTTCCCAGATTCTCAAACATCTGGGCTGTTGGTAGAATTTTCATTTTGAGGGTCTAGTATTTGAGACTCCCAAAGTGTCTGACGTGGAAACAAATTTCTGCAGTTCAACGTGTTTCACTACACTTGGAGAACATTTCCATAAGTGCAGAAAATTGTTTGCACTTACGGGAAGTAACCCACGCCCATGGAAACTCATCTGAAAGCATCTTTACTGTTGACTTTTATGTAAGGGCTAGATACTCCTTTCATACCTGAGCTTTTCGCCATCAGATACAAAATTTACAGTAAAAAAAATACTTGTCCGCTGGCCACTTGTTTTATGAGAAAGCCCATAAAAGGACTTTAAGTAAACAAAGTTTGCCACGCTGCATATCACTTGCTGCTATTGTTTTTCTTAAACCCACAAAGCATTCTGGAGTTTCCATGGCTGCATAAGCGAAAGCTATGCTGATGTCTTGTTAATGGGAGGAGAGGGGAAGGATGGAAGGCATGACGGATACCAAAGCGCATCACAGATGTTTGCTCCTTCCTGCTCAGTGGCGTTGCATCACGTGCAGTATGCATGAATCAGTTTGCTTCCTCTCGCTCATCTTTTGTTCCCCACACCAGCATACTTTTTGTTTTCGCTGCATTTTCCTGTCTGTTCCCCAGGTCCTGATCACTTAATCGATACTTTTAGTGTTTTGCCAATAAAGCATAGTGAGGGCAGCTTGAGTAAGTACATACAGAATAATGCATAGGCAGGTGTATATTATAAGTTTTTCACACACCGGGTGTGTGATCACCTATAAACACTTGAGAGGCTTATATGGTCATCATCCACCAAGGGCGAGTAAAAAACCCTCATGGGCACACACCTACCTGTGTTTTATTAAAAAATTTTTTAGTAATAACTGGCCATCAGTTTTTCTATTGAGATGACCAATTATTATTTCCCGTAATAACGGCTGTTTATTATGGCATTCGTGCGTGCACTATCTGTTGCCAGTACAGCGTGAGAGCGTTGATGCGCTGTTCTCTGGCTTCACACTAAACCACAGCCAAAAGAGCTGCTTGTTCTGGGAAAAATTGATGCCTAGAAATTATAAAAATAAGGCATGGGTTGGAGTGCATACTCAAATTTAATAAACACCCTCAGTATGTGATGCCGTTATAACCCCTCGAGCTTTAGTCTTGGGGATTTATACAGCATCACACACCTCAGGTGTGTATTAAATTCTCATAAGACACACCACCCATGCATTATTCTTTATATAACAACTGGCTTCCCCTTTTTCCCTTAGGAAACCGTGGCGTAATTTGCTGTTATAAAGAGTGTTTGTAATGGCAAACACGCACACTGTTTCCCTCGCTGTGTGCATGCAGCAAGCGACGGTCACCACCGCTTCCATGTCGCCTGAACCAGCACCGCCAGAAGTCAGTGGTAAGTTTTCATGAGTTATTTTTCCCGCTGTAGAGTAGCAACTGGGGTAAAAACTTTGGAATCCTGACAGAAACAAAAAGAGAAACTGTTTTTAAAACCGTCGATTCAGATCTCGCAACAGCTGAAACTAAGCTGAACTGTGGCCACCCTGGAAGGTGTTTATTTTATATCATTGTTGAGGCGAAAAAGGAAACCATCAGTTATATAAAATAAAATATGGGTCTGTGTGTGCTCCTCCCCTGGCACCCCTACTGGCCACTCCTTCAGAATGCCAGTGACCACCACACCATCACCTCGACCCTGCCTCGCCAACCTTACTGGGGTAACCTCGACTTTCCTCATGTCGGAGGGTCTCTCCTCTTTGAGGGGAAGTGCCAGGGGCGCAACTACTCATCCCTGGTGGCCGCTGCTAGCTTGGTCTGGGCTTTCTGGGGCTTCATTGGCAGTGTGGGTGCCTGTCATCCAGTTTGCAGGGGCCCATTTTCACGTTTTCTGGCCCACCCTACACAGTAGCCCTGCGAAGGGGCGACATTCTGAGGTGGGGGACGTAAGGGAGGGTGTGTCGAGGCTTCATGCCCCCCACTAGCACATCTTCAATCCACCTCCAGGGCCGAGCTCAGACCCCCGGGAGGCGTGTCCAATGGATGCTTGTGAATCCCCCTCCCTGCCGGTCTCCGCTCCTGGTCCCGGGCTCCAGGCGTGAATCCGGGTCGTCAGCGTGCTGCACAAACCCCTTTGCTCAGCGCCATGGAGCGGGCTTGAAATTATAAGTATCTAAAAAAAAAAACCTAAAGATCGTTAGAAAAATATATTTACAGATGTGGAAACTGGAACTATGGCTGCATGCTTAAAGCCAAAAGCAGAATTTTGATAATCACTTCCTGATTATCCAGTACTACTACTTTAACTTAGCAGGTCAGTGATGTGATTCTGTGAGGAGATTTCCGTTTCTTAGCAGGAAACTGTTCCTCAGCTCATGTGTGTTGGTTCATGCAGGCGCTGCTAAAAAGCTATCGGCTGTTGAAAATCGAGATCAAAATGCCGTAATAACTGGGTGTGGCATCACACCCGTTTTTATGGCATTTCATGAACCAAAAACAGGTTAATAAAGGGGTCACCAGTTATTATAAGGATTTAGGGTTTTTATTTTTAGAGAATGGTGAGGTTAGTGTCCTACTTATGTTTCTGCCTGCAGCATGCTTCATTATTATGCATTAGCTGTTTCGCTGTAACGCTTATGCACGTATTGCATCCTGCTTACTGCTGAACTAAGCAGCTGGCCTGCCTGTACAATTAATCACATTGAGGTGTTTACTTTAATTCAGTCTTGCCGCTTTTGGATCTCCTCAGATGGGTGAGCTTTTACCGAGATGACAACTTGGAAAACTGTCGTATTCATGCTTCTGTGGTTTGTAGAGCTCGTGGGTGGTGGGTTTGAGTGGAGGACTGTGTGAAAAGGAGAGGTGTCCAGGATGGGTCCCAGGTTCCTTTGGTTGTCAGTAGTGCTGCAGATCTCTCTGTTGCTGGATCTCTGGTTGGTGCCAGGTATACTTGATATTTCCTGAGGGACTCAGTGGTGAAGACCAGAGTCTCTACCACGAACTGACAGCATTTTCTTTCTTGGTTGCAGCAAGGGAGCAACCAAGGGTGTGTATCATTATTGAACTGTGCTCAAAAAGAGCATTTTAATTCTGCCTAGCTGATGGCAGATATGAGAGACTGCCATTGGCAGCTGTAGAAACTGCCCAAATCCCCGGATGCTGAACACTATGGTGGTGCTAGCCACTGTTCATGGACTCAGATTGAGCATTTCACCTGAATAACTGAACACTATGCTGGTGTTATTCACCGTTCAGTCACAGCACCTTATCAGTGAGACTGTTTATAGAGATTTATGCTAGGTTTGCACTTTAAGCTCTTTTTGCACTAACTGCCTGTTTGCACAGTGTGCAAAGTAATGTATCTTTAAATGGCTAGCTTTTGCCTACGAGATTTAAAACACTACACTTTCCGTTTGGTGTGACTACTACCTGTTTAAAGGGTTGTTGTAGCTTTTCTAGCTTTCTGTTTTCAATATGTAGCTTATGGGTTTTGCGGGTTTTCTCCGGCCCCTACACCGTGTCCCCGAGCTATGCATGTGGAGGTATGCGTGTGCACACCGTTCGAGATGCCCCTCCTTTCCAGTGGCACCATTGACCACCTGCGCTGGCACCGATCCTCCATTCGGTGGGCGCGGGACTACGGGTGGGCGACCCACCCTTACCTGGAGAGGAGAGCCAACGCTCGATCCTGCCCCCCACCCGTTCCGCACCCTGGATACCTGAGGTAATTCCCTAACCCAGGTCGCTGGCGTAACGTGAGGTCTGGCTCTTCAACCCTTACGCCACCAGGCTGGTTCTTAAACTTCTAGCTTTATAATTGCCATATTCCACATCGGAGCCCTGACTGGCTGGACATAAAAAAAAAAAAAAAAAAAAAAGTGTACTTCAGTTTTAAATACTGCATTGCTGTGTATGAGTATGAAAACAGTATTCTGCTGACCCTTTGCCTCTTAAGATAAAAATGATCTTTCAGACTTTTTCTTCCATACTACATCAAGATTGCAAGTAATGTATCCCCTTATACGAGGTTACTTAATTCGGCAGTAGTGAGGCCTAACATGGTATGTCTGGAGTCAGATTACACTGTGCTGCATGCAGGAGCTAATTGGGTCTGCTTTACTTTGCCTCAGTTTCTTGTGCTAGTGCTCTGCTTGATATATCCGAGCAGAAGGGTGATATAACCCCCAATAACACCAGCACATTTTTATTGCTCTTCTTGGTTGCAGCAAGGGGAGTGACCAAGGTGTATATCTCTAACTGCTGAGCTGTGCTCAAGTTCCGCACCCCAGCCAGCCCCTCGCAGTTGGCTGTCGCAGACCTTCTCGCCAATGTTTGCCCCTGACCTTGCGCCTACACTCGTCCCTCTGCAAAGGTGGTGCACCCAGACACTTGGACCCTCTGTGCCCAGTCCCCAGTTGAGGTGGCCCAGCAGATGCTCCTTTTCTTCAGGTGGGAGGTATACAGATTCCCACTGATGTACCGTCCCTGGGTGACCTATAGGGGAAGTGCAGTGGGGACAGTAGGAGATTTTAAAAGCTATTTGAGTCTAAAACAATAAATGAAAACACATGGGCATTGAAGTGGACAAGATTGTGATTTTAGCCACCCTGTTCCCAGAATTTTATAAAAGAAACAAAGGGATAAAAGAAAAAGTGAACTTTAGAACACTATCCATTTTGGCTCAAACCAGCTACAACATGAATCTACTAGAAACACAAAATCAAAAGTAGGAAAACCCTGCAAAGTATTCTGAAGATCCCAGATTTAAGATCCGGTCTTGAAAAGGTAGTCAGATGGGAGAAGAACGAGCAAATTACAGTATGGTTGAATAATGAAGAAATGTACCAACTTTTAATATCTAGGACTAATGAGCTGGACCACCTGGGTATGCACACATGTGATGATAATGTCGATGAAACATCTGTAAATTCTATTCTTAATTCATACGGTTGGGTGGGTACAGACCTCTAACAGATATGCAGTGTTAGAAAATCAAGCAGGTAATTGACTGTTGGATAGTTATACACGGAAGTGCCATATATCTTCAGGGGAAAACAGTTTCTCTAAGCCTAAAGAAATTATTTTCCCTGGCCCGGTGGCGCTGGAGGTTGAGGTGCTGGTCGCTACACCTTGTGCCACGCGGCGGCCTGGGTTCGGGGAACGAGCCTTTCGTCGGCGAGGCGGGGTGGAAAGGATTGAGTGTCGAGGAGGACTGCTCTTCTCTTTCGGGGAGGAGACTTGTTCGCTCGCTGACTGCCCTCTGGCGGTGACTGGAGGGCAGTACGGGTTGGGAGACATGCACTGACATCCTTGCATTGGTAGGGGAGGGGGCGGGAGAAAGAGGGAAAAGTGGCGGAAAAAGAACCTGGCAGGCTCTGTGATGGTCCGCTGCATCCACAGGCTGGCCCGGCTTCTGGATTGGGTCTCTGGGGGGGGGTAGTCGGTGCCCTTCTCCTGGCCCCACCATGGGGCTAAGCCATGTGAATTCTCCGGGACCAGCAGGAGTGGGAGCGGCGGGGACCAGAGAGAGTCCCTCCATCAGAGGTCTGTATCACCTGCCAGGGCTCTAGGTGGAATAAATACAGGAATTAAGAAAATAATTTTAACTTGATGTCTTGGCATGTTTCTGGGCTAAAAGACAATGTAGCTGATCCTGAGTTCTCAAAGTATGTAACTTTGAATGTATTTGTCTGCAAGAAACTTGGGTTGAAGAAGAAACTAATGTGAGTGGTTATAAATCTTTCTTTAAACTGGCAAAAGATAAAAAAATTGGAAGAAATTCAGGGAGCTTATTAATACTATGGAAATTATGGGAAAATATTAATACACAAGAATTAACCAATAATGACAGTATACTAGGATTAATTTTAGAAGACACTCTGGAATCAATTATATTAAACATTTATATACCACCTCATAATACAACAGCCCATAAAGAAGATACTCTTGGCTTATTAGAAAATATAGTAGATGAGTGTGTTACCAATAGTCACGAATATTAGGAGTATTGTGGTGGGAGGCGTCAAGTGTGAAATCGGCACTACATGGAACCCACAGAAGATATGCGGAGTCATTAGCAGTTAGGGTGAAGCTTAGAAGTCCCATAACGGAAAATACCCTGGAAGGGGGATGGGGACCTAAGGGGTGGGGGTCAGCAAATGGGCACCCAGTATGGGTGCTGACTATTGAGCAGACGTGGAAACACCTATAAGGCCTATTCTGTTGGCATGTTAGTTCAAATGATTGCAAAACTTATTTTAGAAACACGCTGGTTAAAACCCCAAATGACAAAGGTTAAAAACACTGCAAGACCTTTGCTAATAAGAATTTTCTGCTGCTAAACGGCAGAATGCCATCAGATAGAACAGGCAATTTCACTTACATAAGCAATAATGGGTCGTCTGTGATTGACCTGGCATGGATCAGCATGAATATGATCCCAGATCGTCTCGATATAGTCGTTAGTAATAAAGCAGAAAGTGTGCATTCCTATTGGAATTAAAGATCGTACTATCTAAATTGAGTATCCAAAATAAAGATGTGAACCCACCATGAATATTATGAAGGAAAAAATGTGTAGGGTGGAAATTATAAATTATAAGAACTTAGGAAAAATTGGAAGGATGGAGGATAACTGACAAATGTATAGATCTAAAAGGTTTGGAAGAGAAACAGACTGTTTAGTGGTTTTGAAACTGTTACACAGTGGATTGCAGACTGAAGTTTAAATTTATGTGAAGAACAGTGCACCTTGGTATAATAAAGATTGTAGAATTGCAAAAAAAGAGAAATAAACAACTGAGGCTAGTTAGAAAATTTCCAACTAAAGATAATAGAAAATCATTAAGTAACTTAAGGAAAGAGTACAATAAAACTATTGAACTAAACAGAAAATATAGATCCAAGGGATAAAATAAGCGGGTTCACGTTGCAATTTGCGACCCAAGAATGGAAATATGAGTCAATTGTCTGCATGATTAGCAGTGACTGTAATCATGTAAACTGGCTGTCCCCTAATTATTTTAATTTTCCCTGGTGTCTAGTGGTGCCCCACGCCCGATTGCATGCCCTTTGTTTATTTTTCTTTCCCTGGTCTACTGGCCCTTTCCAACCCTCTGCTGATCGCTGTCCCCATATGCTGTTCTAGTGGCACCCCCACCCTTGATTACGATCCCCATAGTATGATTTATTAAAGTTCCCTGGTGGTCTAGTGGCACCATACCCATCACTGTCCTCATAATTTCCTGGTATCTAGTGGCATTCCCCCCTCCCCACTCTGTCTTGTTTATGTAAAACAAGAAAATGGTCTTTTTTTGTTTGTTTTTAACCTGCAAGGAAAAAATGGTCACTTACTGATCGTGCCTCCTTCCCACCACACCTCCCATTCAGCAGCTACCATCCCACACCTCCTAGTACACACCCTCACTCACCCGAGGTTCAGAGCCGTTCTCCAATCCAAGACCGTCCTGCTGCTGGAACCGGCAACTGCAGTATGAGAACTAAGGTAAATGTGGGCCTATCTGTTTTAATGGGGTTTCAACTTTGGTGCATAACGTGGTCATTTTTTGAGATATGACCCCACCTCATGAACAATATAACTGTCATTAAGCAGCTCCTGCAGAAGGTGATTTCAAGAGTTGCTTGGTGAATTCACCTTTCAGGCAGGATTTTTGTGATGACAGTCATATAATTCATGAGGTAGGGTCGTAAGACACAGACTCTAGACCACTAAATCACTGCTAAACACCCAGACCTGCAACTGACCTGTGAGACAGCCTAAAGCTGTGCGACAGGCAACAGTTGCAGAAAAGAGACTATTACATAGACTGAACAGGCGTGTGCTTTAGAGCCTTTGGAACTGCAGATTCTAGGGACATGGATATGTTGTTCATCCACACTCATTGGCAGGTATCCTTGCGCTTTAAATCTTGCGGAAGGTCTTCAAGCTTGCTCCTCCCACCACCGGGTGGTATAACTCGGCTCCGCCCCATAGCGTAGATCTTCCTTACCGCTTGGAGCTCAGGTTCCCTCCTTAACGCTCTGTGTTTGAGACTAGTTCTTATTTTCTCCGTTTGCGGATTTAAAAATAAATTTTGCGAATAAGACTTCTGTCTTGATCCTCGCGGCTGCGATGGACAAATCGACTCCGGATTTGGAGATGCCCATGCGGGTGAAGATATCTCGAGACGGATCCACACTCCACATGTGTCTACTGCTAGGCCTTGAGCACGACCCGCGGGCTTCGCGACCTGTACTCATCTTTCTCGACCTCTCGTCCTCGAGAACCCATGCTGCCCGTTGCAACTGGGCCATCCGAAGCGTTTCCCTCGGTGAAGTCCAAGGAGGCCGGTTGGCGGTGTCCAGGCGGCGGGCTCCGGGATCAGCTCGGCGGATGTCCGCCCCTCGAAGAGGCGGCGCGGGCCGTATCTTCCTCGCCGCGGCATTTATCCCGCTCTCTCTGGGTTCTTCTACACGGCTTCTTTTAAGAGCTTTGTCTGTCCCTCTCCACTAAGGGAGAAGGGCTCGTCTGCTGGACCTTATTCTCGGTCAAAAGAAGGACAAGGATGTAAAGTCCCTCCGTCGGCGCTCTTGGGGGCCGGGAAAGGTCCCTCTCCGAGTAATCGAGCCGTCGGCCCGGTCGACCGGCTAAACGGCCACTGGCCTCCACGGTGTCCCCGTCAGGTCAGTTGACCGAGACTCCCCACCGGCAAGTCGAGATTTTTCTCGACCGTTGGATGGGCTGTCACCTTCGGGCGAATTCCCCTCTCCCGGGTTCCCCGGGAGGAGTTGAAGACGCGGCCGGGCTGCCGTGCCTCCGGTTCCAGAGCCCTCGGATGAACCATCCGAGCGAAGAGATGCCGGTTCCGCCGACACCTCCCCACCCGACCTCGGAAATTCCGGGACTCACGGTCCGGTCCCGGACCTCTTCCACAGGTCAACCGGTCCCACCGTCATAAGCGGTCTCGGTCGGCACCGCGGTAAGCGGCGTCGCCGCTCGTCCTGCGTCCACCTCCTCGGGCCGAGGGGAGGGCTTCGGCGTAAATTACGTCGATGAATGCGAGGACCTTATGTTGCAGCAGCTCCTCCTGGCCGGGGAGATAAGCCGACCCGTCGCCCCGGCCATTAAATGGCTGTCACGGAGCGGCCGACACAACCCCTCAACTTATCCGAGGGCCTATGCAGGCGGTTGTTCGGCCAAAACCAGCCTGCTCCCCGATTCGGTGGAACCTCGCCCTCCACAGCCACCAAAGATTGGGGAATCCGACCAAGGATTCTCGATGCGGCTAAAGTCTACCCATGAAGCAGCCAGTTACCCTCACTCGACGACCTCGGCGGGTGAAGGGTGGCTCAGGCCAGAGAGCAGCTCTTGAGGACTCTTCCAGTCCGAAGATGATTCCTCCTTTTTCTCCAAGCGACTGGACTTGGAGTCTTCGGAGGTCAGTCAATGGGCGATAGCCGTCGTCCTTCCTAGGACTGCTTCGGCTCATCTCGGAGTCCACGGGATGGAGCTGAACCCGTTCCAAGCAGGACAGGTATCCCCTCACGGAGATTCTGGACCGAGGGATTCTCCGACGGAGGCCTTTCGGTGGCGAGGGCCATAGTGGGTCGGCACTGGAGCTTTGGCGCGCCTGCTTCCTGCCCTCGCGCCTTGGCCAGGATGGCCAGGAAGTATGCGGTCCCGGTTCCCTGTCCGGTTTTGGAACACCCCTCTGCTGAGGGTTGGTTACCGACAGCGTTTTCCGAGCGCCCGGCAGCGCCAGGGATGTGGACAAACCTCCTGACAAAGGAGTCCAAGAAGTGGACTATGTCGGCGAAAAGTCTCGCTGCGTCCTCTCTCGGCCTTAGTCAGGCCAGTTCGGCCATCCTCATGCACATTTTTCTCATGCCCTGTTGGGCTCCCTGGATGAGGTCATCCCTCATCTTCCGCCCGATCTGCAGACTACGGTTAAGCAGGTGCGGGACCAGGGCAGGGCAGTGGCCAAACAGCAGCTCCAGACTGCTTTGGATATAGGGGACTCATGTGCCAGATCGGTGGCAACCCGCGCAGTGGCTATCGTCAGCGAAGGAGCTTGGCTGAGGATATCCACCTTTACTTCGGATACCCAGCACAAGTTGGCGGATGTTCCCTTTTGAGGACTGACCTCTTGACCCTGGGGTGGAAGGTCACCTGCAGAGGATCGAGAGTCCAATGCTACCTTGGACTCGGTCTCTTCCGCTCAGAAGGACAAAGGCGCCAAAGCCACAGCCTAAACCCTTTCGTCCTTCTGTGCCCCGGCGCCCGTCCAGCAACGCCAGGGCCAGCAGGCTCGGCCTTGGCATCCCAAACCCAAGCCGCCCGGCTTCCTCTAACAGGAGGCAGGGAGGAAAAGGCCCAGGAGGTCCCTCGGCGGTCCCTCCTCCAAAGCCTGCCCAGTGGCGGGCTGAGGGGTGCCCCATTCCCGTCCACACCTTACCCTAGGTCCCCCGTGGAGGAACGGCTCCGGCACTTCCACGTTCCGCCTGGTCCGCTGTTACCACGGACAGGTGGGTCTTGGAGGTGGTGGAGGAAGGCCTGCCTCTGGAGTCGAGCAGGCACCACCCTTCAGGCACGTCGCCTCGGGAGCTTCGGATCCCCAGCCTCACTGGCGGCTCGTCGAGCAGCCATCGCCTCCTCCTCCAGAAGGAGGTGATAAGAGAGGTGGTGGACCTCCTTCAGACCCAGGGTTTGTGTCCAGGTACTTCCTGGTTCGAGCGAGACGGATGGCGCCCATTCTAAACCTACGACCTAAACAAGTTCCTAGGTCTCGAACCTTCAGGATGGTCACTCTGGCTCAGATAATACCATCCTTGGAGCCGCGTGTGGTTCTGCTCTCTGGACTTGCAGGATGCGTTTTTTCACGTCCCTATCCGTCCGTCTCACCAGAGATTCCTTCGCTTCGGCGGAAGGATCCTCTTGAGTTCAAGCCATGCCCTTGAGCTTGTCTCCAGCTCCAGGGTCTTCACCAAATGCATGGCAGTGGTGACAGCATTCCTCGCCGAGGGGTCGGTGTACCCTTACCTGGGCGACTGGCTGATAGCAGCTCCCTCCAGGAAGGAGGCGGAGTGGTCCAGAGATCTGGCCCTCCAGGTCTGCTCTCAACTGGGCCTCCTTATCAGCGAGGCCAAGTCAGAACTCGAGGCGAGAGCAGGTGATTCTATTCATCGGGCGCAGCTCGACTCTCTTCAAGCCAGAGCGGCTTCCGGCGGACAGGGCGAGGTTCTTTCCTCCTTTGCCGATCATTTCTGGTTGGGCAATTGCACCCTGCCGGGACTTCCTGCGCCTCCTGGGTCTCATGGCGGCCTGCACCAGCGTGGTCGTTGGGCCGCTGGAACATCCGTCCCCTTCAGTGGGGACTGGCCAGCCAGTGGTACAGCGCCTGCGATCCTTTGGACCAGCTTGTGTCGGTGACACAGGGGATGTGGGCAGCTCTCCAGTGGTGGACCGTTCCAGATCATTTGCAGGAGGGCATCCCGTTCGTCCGCCCCGAACACGGTCTCTCTTCGACCGATGCCTCTCTGATGGGTTGGGGTGCCCATCTGGGGGGAACACGGGCTCATGGCCTCTGGTCCCGCAGGAGTCCGATGCCATCAACCTGCTGGAGCTCAGGCGGTCCGCCTAGCTCTCACGCCTTTGCTCCGTTCCTCCGAGGTCAAGTGGTCGAATCCAGACGGACAATACCCACGACCATGTACTATCTAAACCGCCAGGTCGGCGCGCTCCATGCTTCTATGCAAGGAAGCTCTCCGCATTTGGTCACTCGTGTGCAGCCTGGAGGCGGATCTCTAGCCATTCACGTGGCAGGAGCCTCCAACACCCTGGCCGATGCCCTGAGCGGATAGGGCTGCATCCCAGAGTGGTCTCTCCTGCGGAGGTAGTACAGCATCTGTTCTCCCATTGGGGCACACTCAGGTGGACCTGTTTGCCTCCAGGGAGAGCGAAGCTGAGTCTGTTCCATGCCCGCCCCCTCAGCAGGGGCTCGCTGCAGGGGATGCCTTCGAGGCAGTGGACCCCGGGCCTCTTTTCGCCTTTCCCCATTTCCTTGATCCACAAGGTGCTTCTCAAGGCGAGGAGGGACAAGGCGCAGGTGATTCTGATAGCCCCAGACTGGCCTCGCCAGTTCTGGTACCCAGATCTCCTCAGTCTCAGCTCCAGGACTCCGGCAGCTTCCAGCTCGCCGGACCTGCTCTCAGTCAATCAGGGAAGGTGTTCCATCCGGACCTTCAATCCCTGCACCCTGGCAGCCTGGTTCTGGGCAGCTAGAGTTCCAGGCCTTGGGTCTTTCCGACGAGGTCCTCAATGTAGTTGAGGCGTCCTGTAAGTCGACCAGAAAATGCTATGCCTTCAAATGGAAAAGGTTTTTCCATTTAGTGTCAGAACAAGAGGCTTGGACCCTTCCTCCTGTTCCTTGCAAGCATCTTGGACTATTTATGGTCCTTTCTAGTCAAGGGCTTAGGTCGGCGACCTAAGGGTGCACCTGGCAGCCATCTCTGCTTACAGGCGGGCGGAAGCAGTCAGTGGCGCAGGAGAAGGTGGTCTGGCGCTTTTCAAGGCCTTGATCACATTTCCCTCCAGTCGGGGAACCCCCACCTCCGTGGGATCTACTGCTGGTACTGGCAAAGCTCATGGGCAAGCCATTGAACCTATGCACTGGTGTGCTCTCTCTCACCTGTCGTGGAAGACCACTTCTTGGTGGCTATCCGTCAGCCAGAAGGATGGGAGAGCTCCAGGTGCTTTCCATCGAGTCTCCTTACCTGGTCTTCCACAGGGACAAGGTTGTCCCATGCCCCACCCAAATTCCTTCCGAGGTGGTGGTGCGGAGTTTCACCTTAACCAGGTGTTGACTCTGCGGTGTTCTACCCCAGTCACACCTCGGAGGCTGAATATAAGCTCCATACTCTGGACCCTAGAGGGCTTATTATAAGGAGCCTACGGCTGAAAGTCGAGGAGAGGTTCGCCAGCTGTTTGTCACTACGCTGGAAGCCCATCATGGCAGACCTGCAGCCAAGCGACGATAAGCAGGTGAGTAACCTCCTGCATAGATCTCTGCTATAAGTTGGCGGGCGTGGAGCCTCCCAGAGGGATAAGAGCTCATTCTACCCGCCATACTGCTGCAACGGTGGCTGCTTCCAGGGACGTCCCTATCCAGGAAATCTGCAGGGCTGCTACCTGGAAGTCAGCAAACACCTTCATTACTCACTACCACATCGACCTTGAGTCATGCCGGGATGCTGGTTTTGGGGCCTCGGTTCTCCAGTCTCTCTTTCCCAAGTAAGTATTGGGGTGTGCGTCTTGCCTCCCTCCTCCCGGAGAACTGCTAGAGTCTGCCAATGAGTGTGGATGAACAACATATCCATGTCCCTAGAAATACAGGTTACTCACCTGTAACAGGAGTTCTAGGAATGGTATATGTTGTTCATCCTACATTCCTTTTCCTCCGGCCTGACAGCACAACCTGGAGCTCAGCTGGCCAGATCTGGCGCATGCGGCGGAGTCAGAGTTATACCACCCGGTGGGTGGAGGAGCAAGCTTGAAGACCTTCCGGCAAGATTTAAAGCGGCAAGGATACCTGCCAATGAGTGTGGATGAACAACATATACCATTCCTAGAACTCCTGTTACAGGTGAGTAACCTGTATTTCTTGTAATATTGGTCTGTTATTGAAGGTTTTGGGGCAAACTCGTTTTGAATTTAACAGTTCCTGGTACAGATTTGTAGTCAAGGGACTCCTGGTTGCTAATCCACGTGACCCGTGACTCCAGGGTCCTGATTATAAAACGCCATGAAAGTATTTTGTGGCTTCATGGAGATGTATGTGTCTAGCAGGATACCAGGTCAGTTTGAAATAGTATCAGGCTAGTTTGATACATTATTGTGTAGATACACAGATAGTCTTTAAACTTGTGCAAAATGAATATCATTTCCTTACAGACTGAAATCTACACACTTTATACAGGACATATTTTGCAAGTGTGTTCTGTTTGTAGACGTGTTGTGTAATGTGTCTGATAGCACACATTTGTTAACTACTATAAACTGTTCAAATTGCATACAATTGGATATTATGAAAAAGATATTGCAATGCTAACAAGAGAATTGCAAGCAGCTAAAGAGATAAAAGAGCTGGAAAATTTCTTAGACAACATGGTCAGAAATCTTCCTAGCTCACAACCCTTTCAGGATTCAATCCAAACTTCAATTCATCCGGAAGTATTAGTCGATAGCACTGATACAAATCTCCATACCGGGATGCAAATTCAGTACTGATATGTCACAACTAGGCCTCGGTCATTCTTTGACTTCTCATGTTAACTATAGTTCAGAACTATCAGTTCCCAATAAAAAAGGAGAGATTTAGATATTGACCTCATGAGGAAGTATGGGAAATGGCCCTAAATGGAAATTTAAAGGGAAGACGAGCAGATTATATCCACTCTGTATCATCTAACAATTCTCCCTATGCTAATTTAAGTAGAAAAGATTTTGTTTCAAAAATAGATATGCTAGTTTACTACACGAAGAAACTGATTCAACTTCATCTGCTACATCTTTGACTGCAAATCTTCCTACTATAATTACTGGAGACTCAATTGTGAAATATTTAAATTCTTATTTAACTAACTCTAATAATGAAGCTATTGTGCTTTGCTTTCGGGTGCTAAATTGAAGACATAGCGGCTAGGGTAGATTCTCTTGTTACTGTTCCATCTAATATAATCGTTCATGTAGATACTAACAATGTGGGCTATACTCACGAGAAAGACATTTGTTATGAACTACTTCAGTTAGGTGAAAAAATAAAATCTAGGAACTGTAGTGTTTTCGTTTCTGGTATTTTGCCCATTCCACGTGCCAGAAAAGAGAGAATCTTACTATTGAAAGAATTAATGCCAGACTATCAAATTGGTGTCCTATAAGTAATTTCAGCTTTATTGATCATTGGTCACATTTCATCAGTGACCCTAAAGGATTTGCTAAAGATGGTTTGCATTTAAATCGACTGGGTAACATTAATCTATGAAAAATGTTCAGTTCCAGAGTACCTGCAATTAATATAAATTTAAACTAGCAAAGAAGGAAAAATTAAATTAAATCCAATGTCCTCTCCTTGTCTCATTTGACTGAGTCTAATCAAAATAAACAAAAAAAAAAAAAAAAAGAATCAAGAAATGAAGTTCTAAGCTGCTGAATATTATAGTTTAGGAAATAAAATCGATGAATTATTACTTAGAGCAAGTATTGATCAATCTGATGTTACAGAAACATGGTGGTCGAGTGAACAGGCTTGGGAACTATGTATCCCAGGTTTTGCTTTATTTCACAACAGTAGGTCTAATCGTGAGGTGGTGGAGTGGAGTGGATTTCATTATTCCCTCTTCATTCTCTATCTCTGATATTTCTCTTAAGATTAAAAAATCCTTCTTCAGTTGAATCCGTATGGCTTCACATCGAACATCTTAATAAAATAAACTTTGTACTTAGACTTTGTTACAGGCAACTGGATTGAACCAGGTGATTTTAAATGATATCATTCTAGAAATGGTGTCAGCTGCTGAGTTAGGAAATATTCTTTTCATGGTGATATAAATCTTGGTGATATAAATTGGTCTAATAAAACAGCTAAATGCAGCCTGTCCAAAGACTTTTAAAACCTGTGTTGAACTTAATTTAACTCAACATATTTCCTTTCCAACTAGGATCAAATATCTTAGATATTGTTCTAGGCAGTGAATCAATAAATATTAAGGAATGTACACCATCCGCTCCTCTGGGAAATAGCGATCACTGTAGTATTAGCTTTAAACTTTGCAATACTCATTTAAAATCTGATAATACAATAGAAGTATTTGTCTTCCATAAAACAGATATTATAGCACTTAATAAATATCTATGGCTATTGATTGGTCTTTCAAGTTAAATAGTGACAGTATTGATATGTGAAATCTTAACTACTGTTGTTATGAATGCTGAAATAGATTTATTCCCAAAGCACTCAAGTTAAATTCCCAACCAAAATGGCTTAATTATAAATTAGGAAATTAATAAAAAAATTCTACAAAAATTATTATTCAAATAAATGTGAAAGAACTTTGTATGCATTAAAGAATACAAAACTGTGCAAAAAAGAGATCAAAAGCGCAAAAATCTCAGTGGAAAAATCATTGGATCAACAAGCACAAAAAGGAAACTGCAAATTAATGTCAGTTATATAAATTCCTTAAAAAGAAAAAAAAAAGAATGTAAGGTTGGTCCAATCAGTACTGACAATAAGATTTATACCATCCTAAAGATATGGCTGAACACTTCAATATACAGTTTTGCAAAGTTTTCAGGAAATACTGTCCCATGTTCTGCTGCTAATAGTGATCAGTGTTTTTAGAAAATAGATGTACTTATTGAAACCATTAAAACAAAATTGTCTACAGAAACAGGTTCTTCTGCAGGCCCTGATGACATCTCAGGAGACTTAATTTAATGAAGGACCATCTCAGTGTGCCTTTAAAATACTTTTGACAAAAGCCTAAATACAGGCCAAATTCCATTTGAATGGAAACATGCAAATGTTATCCCACTGTTTAAAAAGGATCTAAAAGCATTTCAGATAACTATAGACCAATTAGTTTAACACTTATTTTTTTAAATATTAGAACGGATCATCAAAGAAGAGTTAACACCAGCTGTTACAAGTTTAGATTCAGCTCAAAGCAGTTTCTAAAGGGTCAGCTCTTGTGCAACAAACTTAATAAGTTTCTATAATTATATCAGTGAAAATTTGACAGAGGTTTTCCTCATGACGTTATTTTTTTGGACTTTAAAAAGCATTCAATTCTGCCCCTCATTGGCCTTAATCCAGAAACTACAAATTTCATAACATACAACCAATATATGTTAGATGGACCACAAACTAGCTGTTTGATAGGAGCAGGGAGTTATAATTGAAGGCCATGTAAGTATCTGGAATGCAGTAAAGAGTGGTGTACCACAAGGTTCAGTTTGGCCCAACTTATGTTCCAGATCTTTATATCCGATCTGTCAATAAATACTCAAAGTAAGATAATTAAATATGCAGATGATTACAAAATAGGAAACATCTGCAAAATGAAACTGATTATCTGGTCATTCAAGAAGATCTGAAGTCATTACAGTCATGGTCCATCAAATGGAATCTACACCTTAACATCTCTAAGTGTTAAGTCATGCATTTTGGAAAAACAATCCCAACTACCAATACTTCTCTATGATAGTATTTTAGCAAGTAAGGACAGTGAAAGGGATCTAGGGTTACAATTGACTCATGTTTGTCATTTGACTCCCATATCTCTAATACTATTAGTAGAGCTAACAGGATATGGTGGTCAATCCGCCATAATATAACGTCAAATGTCCTGATATCCTTCTGCCTCTCTATAGAGCATATGTGAGACCCCATTTTGACTTTGTCTCACAATTATGGAGCCCATATAAAAGAAGGATATAGCTAGAACAGAGAGAGAGAGTTCAGAGAAGAGTAACAAAATATTTTGTGTCCTCTAAATCACTTTCATATTCGGATGGACTTTACAAATATGATGATTTAATGTCCCTTAAAGACAGAAGGACAAGGGTGATCTCCTGCTCACATGGGGCATTATAAATGATCAACACCTATTTGTGGAATTTGGTCTGGATTTTAAACAAATTAGGGTCAACACCAGAGGACACCTGCTTCAACTTGCTGTGAACAAATGTAAAACTAAAAAGATCTTGCTTTTTTCACAAAGGATAGTAAGGCCCTGGAATATGTTTCCTTGGATGTCATTATTAGTGACAGTAAAGTTACTTTTAAAACAGACTTGACATCTTTATGAAATCCAGCTATTACAACACTATATGTAGGCTTGAAGCACTATGGGCATTTTTAGCCTTTTGCTTCATAAAGCATCTTAGTGTGACTCTTAGTATAAGAAGGCTATGTTGAAAATTTGTGGTCAAAATGTGAAAAACCGGCAGTGTTATGACCAGTTGTAATTTTGCTATGCACCCTCATAATTTTGGAATTTTAAATATTTTGACACCAGATTTCAACATAGCCTTCTTATTACCCCACCTCATGTATGTCCCAGCTGTCAATTTTCAAATCCTTGCAAAATGTGTTTCTGCACTTGTAGGAATGCACTTTGGCAGGATTGGAACATTTCTGCAACGGTACATGAGGTGGGGTAATGGAACAAGACTATGCTGACAATTGGATCAAAATGGCAAATTCAGTCTCAAAAATATGTATACAATGTCTATTTTATTAATATATACAATAATAAGTAATAATTGTATGGTTTAAAGTAAAAATACCCATTTTAGAAAACTGCTAATCAAGATTGGCTGATTGCTAATCATTTTACACTTTGATTAGCAAAGGCCCTAATCAACTCTCAGACACTAATTTATGCCTTGTAGATCAGCATCTGGGAGGAATTGAAAAGGCTGTTTGGGACAAAGATAAGAAATTTTGAAGATTAGTGGCTAAAGAAATGAGAGTATATTCTGAAGAATTAGATGCACATATAGAACCGGTTGAATGTTTCAAAAATAGTTTATGATCCGGAGTAGAACCAACTAGCAGCGATATGAGAGAGGAGGATGGCTCCCAATAAAAGGAATTCTGAAGGAAGAAATTTATCAAGCCATTCTGTCGCTTTCAAGGCATACAGCACGGGGCCAGATGGGGTACCCATAGACGAGTATTGAATTCAGTAGATATTTGGATCCCAAGTTTATATAAGGTTTTCAGATACATAAATAAAATGGGGAACATCCCCAATATCTGGAGAAATTCCATCATAATACCTCCTTTTTAAGAAAGGAGATAAAAGATCCATCCTTTACAGACCTATTAGTCTAATTTATAATACTCAAAAATATTCTCCAGGATCATAAATAATAGGTTATTAGACTGGATTAAAAACTGAATATTAAGATGAAGTAGATGCAGGCTTTATTCCTCAACACTCTGATAGGTCAGTGCTTTACTCTGGCACATTTATTGTATTAATATATAGTTGTAAAAAAAAGTTGTATTTTTATTGTCTTAAACAGCCTTTGACGGCATAGATAGGAACCGGTTATGGACAGTCCTTAGAAAAATTAGGAATTGAAAAGGCTCTAATATTGTTTGGTTTATTTTCATTATAATGCAGTGTTACATTGCATATCATGGAAAAACAACATAGGTTGCCATTAACAAAGTCTACTGACTGGTGCCCTTAAAAAGGAGATTACAGACCCCTTCCCAAAAGGTGACGTCATAGGGGAAGTAACCAACTCTTTATCTAAACAATAAGCAGTTAATCGAATCTGAACACAGCAGGGGAGTTCTGTGAGGACAGATCCTATAATAAAAGAATATCACACATTCCCTTTTTCTGTCATGGCCATTAGCTACCTCCTGTCCCCATACAGCAAAACGCATAACAACAACATTAGACATTCCTTTTCCAAGACAGCATCAATCAAAGGAACAGGATTTGAGACAGATAACATACCGTGCCACTAATTACGAGAAAAAGAGATGATAAAGGGCATTAAAAATGGTAACACCCCAAAAAATACCAACTTCAAGTTGTTAATCCAACAAATGGTCCAAAAAGGATGTCCATGGCCGATAAATGCTACTGAAATCCACCGGCAGTAACAGTCTTAAAGCCAGATTCCTCAAAGGCACCAAACGCATATGCATAGTCCCACTGCCACTGTTACAGATTACCTGAGGGAAGGGTTAAGGTGGAGATGCCATAGTCGAAACACCATGTGGTGCAGATTAATACTGTATATGGACACAGTGATGAAACTGATGCAATTCGGTTCCCAGCAGATCAGAAAGAACTGGAAGGGACAGGATCAGTTGTGTTCCAGGACAGTAGCTGCTGCTGTTGTTTTCACAGGGTTCTTGTGGATTTTATTTGGTAGGTTAGTTAATTCTTTCTTACTTCTAAGGCTAGTAGGGTAGTGTTTTGGGTGATGCTGGATGTTTGTAAACTGATTTGGTGGCTGTAAGTGGGGCTCATTTTGTGGATGTTTCACTGTGTAACAGGCTCGCTGGTAGAGGCCTGTTTCTTCTGATTTAAAACCTATTTGGTGGGATTTGCTTGGGCCTGGTTCTTTGGCTGCTGGGCTTGGAGGGAGACACGGGGCTGATACACTCTCTCTCGAATCAGGTGTCTGCCCAAGACCGCCTCCCCCACCTCCCTCCCCAGAAGTCTGCGGGATTTATGGGGAACACCTGCCCTGCAATTGGAGGAAAAGGCTGCAGGTGCAGCTCATGTAGTTCTAGCCACTGGGGGTGGGATTTAAAGGCTGGGAGAAAGGAGCTTTGGGAGTTGTTCATTTCCTTATAAGTTTAATGTGTTGTACTGCACCTAGTAACAGGGTTACTGGTGTACAGGGACTGTCTCTAAGATTAGTGGGTGACCTGATTAGGCAGTAGGGTATCTTGGACTAGGGGAAACCTGGTGGCTCACCCAAGGAAACCTATTTGGAAGGGGATGGAACCACACATCATTAGGGCCAGCATCTTTGGGAGGGTGGTGGGGTGCTGGGGTGTGGAGCAACCATGATACTGGACTGGGCTTGGAAGTTGGTGGTTGCCCAGTGTGCTACCAGCTAGCACAGCTAGGGAGGAGGTTATGGGGATTAGGAGAAAGCTGGGGCAAGGGGGTGGTATGGTTGGGGAAGGGGCTGGGAATCTCCCACAGGGTTGCACCAAGCACTGGGGTGGGGGCATAGGGAAAAGGAGTGCAGGAGAATACTCAGGGTCACAAAGGAACCTGGCAGAGGGGTACAAAAGGACACTACCAAGGAAGCAGGCAGGTAACTGGGGGCCCTCACAAAGGGGGACGGAGGACAACATCTCTCAGGGAAGTAGGCGGATGGCCAGGGCTGGACAGAAGGAAGCAAGGCAGGGAGGTGGATCAGACCTTACACTCAGTAACCGCTTCAATTCTTTTCTTCTGCTCAAGGATGAGGGGATGATCTAGCCACAACAGGGTAGTTAGAGATGGAAAGGAGTGGGAGGCAGGAGGCAGAAGGCAGGGGCCAGATAGCAGGAAGAACAGGGGGACCTGGAATGCAGGAGAATGGGGAGCAGTGAATCAGAGCAGGAGGGGCAGGGGAAGAGGGAGGAAAGCGCAAGGAGAAGGACCAGTTGGGAGGAAAGGTAAAGGAGAAGGACCAGAAGTACAAGGAGGATTCAGTAAAGGGAGCTGAGGGTTTAGGCTAGGGGAGCACGACGAGCAAGGAGGAACTAAATGGAGACAGGAAGGAAGGGAGGATGAGCCAGGCTGTTTAGCAGATGGGGGAGAAGGACCAGTTACAGAGCAGTGAGGGGAGTTAGCAAGGTACAGAAGGATACTCAGGAGGAGGAGAGCATAGGATTGGAGAGGAGGGGTGGCATGTGGCACCCAGAAAGGGGAGGAACACGGAGCCAGCTGGGTGGAGGGGCCTGTAGAAAGGATGAGGGACATGGAAGGGAGGGAATGGAGGAAAAGAGTGGTCAGAGTGCTCCTGCTGGGGATTCTGTGATCAGGGGTATCAAATGGGATAGGGAGGAAGCCCGCCAGTTAGAACAAAATGCTTCTCTGGACTAAAGTGCACAGGGCCAAGCACGAGTATATCAGCTGGCAAAGAGTTGTGGGGTTCCCCAGACATACTGGTCCACCTGGGTACAAATGACATTGAGGGAAATAGCGAGCTAGAGATACAGGCAAGATTCAGGAGCTCGCCAGGGTCTGTCATGACATAGGATGCACAGTTTCCTTCTCAGAAATCCTGCCAGTGCCAAGGGCTAGTGGGGAACACAAAAGGAAATTGGGAGATAAACCAGTGGCTCAGGGGTGGTGTGAGGCCAGAGGGTATGGGCTGATGGGGATTGGGGAGACCTGGGAGGATAAGGAGCTGTATGCTAGAGATAGACTACATCTCAATTTGGAGGAGGAATCCTTAAGTTGAAAATAGAGGGTTCATTGGTGAAAAGTGGGGCTTAAACTTGTGAAGGGGGTGGGATGGGAGAAAGGCTGTCAAGGGTGCCGATAAAGGAGGACTCTGTCTCCACCCCCTGGGGACCAGGAGGATTGCAGGAAAAGGCCAACTGGCAAAGTGCAGACTAGGGGAAACAGAATCCCCATGGGAACATGAGCAGGGGAAATGGAAGTATAGGAAAAGGGTGGAAGGTAGTCCTGCTAAATGCCAGGAGCTTGGGCAATAAAATGCCTGAGCTCCAGGCGATGCTGACTGAGGGAGCAGTGGATGTGGCAGCGGTCACTGAGACTTGGGCCACTGCAAGACATGACTGGGACCTGAACCTGGAGGGATACACTATGTTCAGGAAGGACAGGGGGGAAGGGGTAGCAATGATAGTCAAAAACTGCATTGGCATAGGGGAGTAGAGGAGGCGGAGGAACCGTGGGCGATTGGGTCACCTTGATAACAAGGGGGCAGAGAGTAAAAATAGGAGTGGTGTATAGACCCCTGCCCTGTGGGAGGAGCTGGAGGACAGTCTGGTGGCAGATGTTGGGAGACATTGCAGACTGGGCAGAGGAACGTGGTGGTGTTGGGGGACTTAAACATGCCAGGAACAGACTGGGAGACTATGACATCCTCTGTGACCAGGGAACAGAGGTTGTTGGATGTCTTTCAAGACGCGCTCCTAACTCAGCAGGTGGGGGAACCGACCAGGAGGCACGGGTACTGGATGTGGTCCTGGCAGACAGTGACCAGATTGGGGGCCTGGAGGTAAGGGACCCATTGGCGGGAGTGACCATGCCACGTCTGGTTCTGCCTGGACCTAGGAGGGGTAGAAGGCTGCACAAAGACGGAAGTAAACAACTTCAGGGGGGCGGATTTTAAGGAAATGGGAAGGATCCTTAAGGAGCATTTGGATGGGATTGGGTCAGACATGGACGCTGATAGTAGGTGGGAAATCATCAGGAGAGGGGTGCAGGATGCTACCAGCACCTGTGCAAGAGTAAGGCAATCTTGGTAGGGCCCAAAAACCCTGTTGGTGGACCAGGGAGGTCCAGGAGGTGGTGCGGGAAAGAAAGCAGCCTATAAGCAATTCAAGTGCTCAAGGGTGAAGGGATCGAGGGAATGCAGGCTGATGGCTAGAAGGACCACTAGGTGATGAGGGCGGCTAAGGCAAGGAAGGAGCAGAACCGCCAGGGAAATTAGGAGAGGGAACAAGGGGCTCTTTAGATACATTGGGGAAAACGAAGGGTGAAGGGGCAGATTAGCAGGATTAAATCAGGGGAGAGATGGGCACAAGACCGGGAGCAGGCTGAGGTACTAAATGAGTACTTCACCTCAGTTTTCACCAGGAAAATGGGGGTGCGCATCATACATGGGAGGAGACAGAGATACTGAGGAGGGGGACCCTTACCAATCGGCAGGTCTGGGGAGAGGGGAGGCATCACTGGCAGGTGGGGAGGGCTAAGCAGGGAGAAGGGGTACGGAAGTGGAAATCACAGCAGAGAGAGTGAGGGAAGCCCTCAGCTCCCTTAAGATGGAGAAAGCACGGTGCCGGATAAATTACATCCCAGAGTGCTGAAGGAACTTGCAGATGTCCTGGCAAAACCCTGGCAGAGCTTTTCACCATCTCTGAGGACAGGGTGGGTGCCCCAAGACTGGAAGGTGGAGCATATAGTGCCTATCCACAAGGGGGATCAAGGGAGGTGGCAGGGAACTACAGGCCTGTCAGCCTGACATCGGTGGTGGGCAAGGTGATGGAGGGCATTATCAAGGAGGCTGGGGGACCTGGATAAGTCAGGTGCCTGGACGATAGACAGCATGGATTCATCCCGGGAAATCGTGTCAGACAAACCTGGTGGAGTTCTATGACTGGGTGACAAGTGCCTTGGACCTGGGTAGACCAGTGGATGTCCTCTTCTAGACTCAGCAAGGCATTTGACTCTGTTCCTCACGTGGGTCTGTTGGATAAGCTGGGAGAAATGGGGTGGGGAACCAGATGATCAGATGGATAGGCAATTGGCTCCAGGACTGGACCCAGAGGGTCGTAGTTGGTGGGATAGTCTCATCCCCAAGGAGGGTCATTAGTGGGGTCCCACAGGAATCAGTCCTTGGGCCCCTTCTGTTCAATGCCCACGTATCTGACATAAGGACAGGAATCAGGAGTGAGATGAGTCTCTTTGCAGATGACTCGAAACTGGGGCGGTGGTGGATGGGGAGGAGGGAGGGTGGCCCTACAGGGGACCTGGAGGCTCTGGAAAGATGGTCTAGAAAGTGGAAGCTGAGGGTTCAATGCAGGGAAATGCAAGGTACTCCACCTGGGGCAGAAACCCAGGCCAAGTGTACACCCTGGGGATGCTACAAGTCTCGATGGCTGGAGGGACCTGGGGTGGTGGTGGATGTCAAGATGAACAACTCTGAGACTTGTGGGAGGCAGCAGCCAAGGCCAACAGGATGCTGGGATGCATCGCTAGGGGATCACCTCCAGAGGAGAGTGATACTCCTCTGTATAACTGCTTGGTGAGGCCGCACCTTGAGTACTCGTGCAGTTTTGGAGGCCACACTTAAAGCGGGACATTAACCTCCTGGAGAGGGTCGAGGAGGCAACCAAAATGATTTGGGGCTTGGGGACAGGACCTATGAGGAGAGGCTCGAAGAGCTAAATATACACATTGGAAGAGAGAAGGGACCGGGGGACATGATAGAGGTCTTAGGTACATGAAGAGGATAAATAGGGGAGGAACAGTCGGGTGCTTGAAGGAAGGAGGAAGGGGCCACTAGAGGGCATGGGTGGAAGCTGGAGGGGAAGATTCAGGGAGAAAGGAGGAGGTGCTACTTCACTGAGAGAGTGGTGGAGCCATGGAATGCACTGCCTAGGGGGCTAGTGGAGGCAGAGACAGTGGAGGGGTTCAAGAGGGGTGGGACAGGTACAGGGGAAGGGTTCTGGAAGCAAAATCCAATGCAGCAAGAATATCCAGAACTGGGAAGGGAGAAGCCAGAGAGGCGAGAGGACAGCAAGGTCAGCACCCAGGCTGGGGGCTGACCAAACGAAAGCAGACACGAAAGACCGCTAGGCCTATTCTGCTGGCATTTTAGTATGTTAGTAGTATGTTAGCAGTAGTGCTAAAACCCAGCCACACAGTCCCCACCAGGTAACAGTACAGATACCCAACCACCCATTAGATATTAAAACCCATGCCCTCGAAATACACACGCCTAGGGTGGTGCTGAATGCAGGGTTTTGATATTAGGGTGAGTGACGTCACAAATGAGTTGAGTAAGACCGTAGGTATCCCATAGATCTTTTAGAGGTTTGGAACAATGGGAATTCCAGTCAGGGTTGAAGTCCCATAGTGAAAGATTCTGAGTTAGTGGCTTCCAGAATTTTACATAGATGGGGAAGTATCTCAAGTCCTCCTGATGGTGGTCTATAGCAATCTGTAATATAAATGGTTTTGTCAGAGGATAGTGAGACCTTTAGGTGAGGCTTTCAGATTCTTTGGGTATAGAAAAGAGTCGAAGACTGATACTGTGAGGTTTGTCCAGGACGTATGTTGCAACACCCCCAGAAGGCCTGTCTGCCCTAACACATTATATGAGGGAATGTTAATGTTGTGATTGGGGGTAGAAGCACAAAGCCAAGATTCTGTAATCACCAGGAGGCGGTGTGAAGAACCCAAGCCTGGATCATATTTATTCATTACAGACATTGACCGGTAAGCCCACTTGGCCTAGAAGTCCCTTTTTCAGGGGTGACTGGGGGAGGGGGATACAGGTGATAAGCAACTGAAATAGAACCAGATTAAGCTGTTGGTGGTATTTTTAGTGAATGGGAGAAATTTGGCCAGGACACCTGGGAAATTCCATACTCTTTTTTGATAAGTGCCATAGGATCTTTAGCATCCACCTGAACTACCACCAGTCCAGGCAGATGGGACCTCGGTTTACGATCACGCCTGCTTTTTGAGTAAGCTGCAGGCATTAATGTGTAAGAAGCTGATGCCTTTTAGCAGGTGTAGGTCAGAGGGAGCCGCAATGGGCATAGGAGGTCCAGGGTTTAATTCTGTATTTCCATAGCAAAGTAACAATTATAAAAAGTTTCTAGAGTCCATTGATTAGAACTTTAATGAGCAACTGGCCCTGTTTAGGAAGAATGTGCCTGGATGTGGGAGAGCAGAGTACGGTATAATGGTGAAAGAGTGACAACGCATGGAATGCCACATCGCGCAGATATGTTTAGTGGTTCATGGCGGTAGGGTGAAGGCATGATGTGCGGAAAATTCATTGCATCCCATGTGCGCTGTGCTTGGAAAACAGTGGTACTGCACGGAGGGTAGTTGCCCTATCCTAGGGAGAGGGGAAAGCAACAGAGCTGCAAAGGAGTAATTTGCCTGGGCTATCACCAGAAGGTTCCGGGGGTAAGGGGTCCTTGCTTAGGTGAATAGCGCTTAGAAGGACAAGGCAGTGAAAAAGAGGATGGTTCACAGTGAGGGAATTCATATTCCTTGTTGTTAAGCATGGGTAATATGTTGCTAAAGAGTTATGCTTTGGTAAGAAGATTAGTAGGTATAGTTTAGGATTGAGAGTACCAATGGAATGGCGAGGTCCCAGAATTGGTGCACAAATACTACCACAGTTAAGTAACAAGGTAATAACTTTAGAACTGTGTAAAATGCTTGTTTTCCAGTTATAAAAGTAATATTTAACTCACCCTGTGCAGGAGCTGATGAGAACATGTCCTGTCTGAGCAGCAGCTCCCCCCACTCCACAATTGCTTGTATTTTTTATGTTTTCCTAGCAACATTTTGCATCACACAGGTTTTGGGGTGTTATTAAAAAGTTTATGAACTGTACGTTTCTGTAACATTAGACCTAAAGTTAGGATGTATAACATCCGGTGTTATTAAAGTCATGATGTCTGTGGTGTACCCATGTTATTGATACAGAAATAACCTACACTTTTCTTTCTTTTTTTTTTCTTTATGCTCCACAGCTGTGGCTGCTCCTCCTTCCACTGACGCCCCAGCCGTGAAACCCTGCCATCCTCAGGACTTCTTGTGTTGAGGTTCATGGCGTACCCACCCCATGCTGATTGAGGCCACCCTGATATGACATGGTCTCAACGGGGACCAATACTGCATGGAGCAGAGGGTAGTCGGTGGTTGTGAGGGCCTGTGGGATGCTGGCATTATCCTTATCCTGCATCCAAGCTGGTATCTACCATGTTTTCTATCTCTTACCTGTAGTTGGTGGAGTGAACATACATTTGCCTGCCATAGCGGGTGTGCTGTCACATAGAGCTGACTGTCTCTCCCACTTCTCTGCTGGCGGTGTGGAACTGCACTTCCTGTGTTTCCACAGGAGGAGCTTGTGCAGTGGTACAGTCAGCCACCCTTCCCTAAAGGGCGAGCTTCCTGTGAGACCCCTTTCTTCTCCCCACCCGACCATCCTTCCAGCAAACCAGGCTCGTTCTGGAACCCAGATCGCCTCTGTCCTGGGCAGTAACCCTGCCACTCAAGCCAGAGGTCTGGCTTTTTTTGTTTTGTTTTTGCCCCTTCCTTTCTCTCCAGTATTTGTCAGGAACTCCCAAGGAATGCCTGACCCACCCAGTAGGTGTCCTGTTGGTAAGGTGGGCGCGCAAAGGCAGTGCGCGAACAGCGTAGTGACACCAGTGATGTTCTGCCTTCCTCAGCACTCAACACCTGTGGTCTCCCAGGTGTCAGTATCATGGTGGAGGATGCCATCATCCCTCCCCAGAGGAGGAGAGCATCTTCTGGGACCCTCAGTCCTCCTCCACACCCCGGTCTGCCCCTCACCGACCCTGGGTCCTTCAAGAATCCAAGTTGCCAGCATTGTGAGCGGTTTCCTGTCATTGGGGAAGGTATGGAGAGCAGTGTGCATCACTGCAAGGAGTCTCGGAAATAAAGTCCGGATCTGGAAGCCATCATGGAGGAGTCTGGCCAGGATTTGGCGGCCTTACCAGAGTCATAGTGCGCTGATAGCAGTGGCTGGCGATGGCCAAACCAGGCTACGCCTTCAGGAGACAGGGAAGGGAGGAGGGGTCTACTATATGTGAGGGAGGGAATCAAGGCTATTGCAAGTTCAGAGGCACCTGGAGAAAAGGAAAGAATGGAGGTGCAGTGGCTCATCCTGGAGACGGGCGCTGCTGCTGCCATCCATACAGGGTGGGACACAGACCTCCGAGTCCAGCACAGGGAGAGAAGTTCCATAAGGCTCTTGGGTGGGCATGATCAGTATGGCAGATAATGGGGAGGCACTGCCTGTTGGTGACTTCAGTCTGCCAGATGTGGATTGGAGCCTTCCAGCTGCAGCTTTGGCAAGGAGCATGGCAATCTTTGACTCGCTACAAGGGGCCTTTCTCAAACAACTAGTCGCTGAACCCACTAGTGACAGGGCAGTGCTTGACCTGGTGCTTACTAACAGAGACGGCATTGCAGATGTCATAGTGGGCAGTCTCTAGGTACCAGTGATCACTGTACTGTGTGGTTTAAGGTAAAGTTGGGAGCCAGAGGCAAACCATACAAGGGTCCTGGACATCAGGAGGTGTATTTTAAGGAACTGGGAGACTGTCACAGAAACTAGTAGTGGCTGGGGAGGGAGGATGCCAGGTACAGTGGGGAAAAATAAGGGGAGGGCATAAGTAATGCGATGAGCCTCTGCGTGAAGGAAGAGAGTAAAGCAAAATGGAAAAAAAGATGTGAGGAATCTTGGGGAAACTCAAAGAGTGATCAAGAGCATGGTAGTTGGGGTTCGATACCAAAAGTGCAAAATAATGCACCTAGGGCATAGAAACCAAGAACTGGGTATTGGGGCGTACTCAGTACTGTAAGTCACTAAGTAGGAAAGGGACCTTGAGTCATCACACCTGATGACCTCAGAGTGGCAGGGCAGTGTGACAAAGCTGTGGGTAGGACCAGTAGTATGCTGGGATACTTAGGGAGAGGTTATCTCCACAGTTTAGGAGGGAGGTGGTGTTGCAGATGTAGTGCTCAGTGGTGAGATCCTCCTGGAGTATTGTGTTCAGTTCGAGATACCCACCTCAGAAAGTACATAGACACGGTGGAGGCAGTGCAGAGAAGGCAACTAAAATGGTTCGGGGTTGCGCCAAGAGGTCTGTTAAGAGAGACTAAGGGATCTCGACGTGATACACCCTGGAAGATCGGAGAGAGAGGGGGACATGATAGAGGCATTAAGTACCCCTTTGGGGTGAACAGGGTGCAAGAGGGGAGTCTCTGTTAACTGAGGAAGAACACCAGAACCAGAGGGCATGTGATGAAGGGGGGAGGAGTTTAGGGGGATGTGAGGAAGCATTGCTTCACTGAAAGAGGTAGTGGAGGGCTGGAATAGACTGCTAGCGGAAGTGATGGAGGCGAAAACAATAGGGGCTTCAAGCATGCATGGGATAGAGAGAAGGGAATAGTAAGAAATGGGCATGGAGGTGGAGGGTCTTGAGAGACCACTTAGGTCTGTGGAGACAGACAAGGCAGGGGCCATTTGGGCAGACTAGGTGGCCCAAGTAGTCCTTTTCTGCCGATCAAGTCTTTGTTTCTATGAAAGGTTAGAGGACCGAGGAAAGGTAACAGCTTAGGCTGCTGGCCAAAATTGTAAAAAAAAAAAAAAGACAGTGAGAGGGACTGTGAGAGGGAGGCAGACGCCTGTCCTCAAGAATGGGGAGAGAAAGATTCAGGTGAAGGGAACGGTGCTTGGTCCAATGACAGCAGTGGGCAGATTGATGGAATGAGTGGTAGAGGAGAATTTTGGCTTCCATGCCCGGGAACTGTACCGAGATGGTGGAATAGGTTAAGAGCAGCGATTGGGGCTGCAGTTACAGGGCAGAAAGATATGAAGGTTTGGCATCCAGTCCATTTGACTGCAACCTTTGAGGGGTTAAGAGAGCACAGTGCAGATAGAGTAGCTGTAGCAGAGATGGGAGAGAATGAGGAGGAGGTTGGAGAGGTAAGGAAGGGAGGGAAGTCGACAGGAAGGGGAAGGAGGAGGAGGAGGAGGAAGGGAAACATGGTTCTGGGGACACGCCTGTCAGTGTGTAGGGTCCCTGGGACACACTTCTGGCTTCTTGGGCTGTACAAGCAACTGCCTGGTACCCAAACACTGTAGCAGGACATACCAAAGCAGCTTCATAGGTAAACTGCTGCACTTCCAGAATTTGGTCCAGGCTTCTCAGTTTATTTTGGGAGTTCCTGTCCCCAAGGATCAGAAGATTCCAAAATACAGTGACCTACACAGGAGCAGAGATGGAAGCGTGATGACAGCTTGAGGAAGAGGATAGTCCACTCAAGTGGGGTGGGGAGAGGCAGAAATTAGTGAATCACCTTCCAGACCCTAGAAACCACTCATGAATACGCACTCAGAAATGACTGGGTGCTTACAATAAACACAAGGGAGAAAGTCAAACACAAAGGGCAGAACTCAGAAAAGAAATAGTCACATTGATGATGCAAAGTGCAGGGATAGTGCTGTGGATTGTTTAGCCTAACGCATTTTGGACTGGATGGCTACAGTTTTGCATTAGTATATATTTATTTTATTTATTTTCTGTGTGTTTGCGTTTGCGTTTTGGCTTTCACCTTCCAGAACTTGTCTGGGGACTTAAGATTGTTCTGGAAGTTTTTGGAGAATAGCTTTGCTTTGAATTTCTCTTTGTGGGGTCCAGGTGCGGCTGCAGAATCCTTCTAGTATACGGCATCTGAGGTGTGAGGAATTTCTGCGGGAAGTGGCATGCTTAGATGGTTGAGAAGATGTTGGAGTCGCTCAGGTGGTTACTTCTGGGTGACTTCAGTGCCTGGATTGATGACAAATACTGTGTTTTGGTCATGACTTCCTCCAGTTGATGACTTCGCTGGACCTTGCACAAGCTGTTGCTTCTGCAACCCACAGCGCCTTTGGACCTAGTGTGTAATTAGTGGGGCTTGAGGTCTCCGACCAAGATTGACCCAGTCATGTGGCCGGATCACTGCACGGTAGAGTTCTTGTTTGGGACCCTCCCCCATTAGTCCTTCCCTGTAGAGGTGATCCGCTACAGCCCTTTTGAAGGGTGTGAGTGTTGCTTGTGTGACAGGTACGGGTGAGCGCTGCAGCATAAGTTCTGTCTCCAAGGTGCTCAACTGTTGCAGTGGTCCGTATCACGACCCAGGTCTTCTCACTTGAGATCACCGTGGTTTGATGGGGCTGTCAAGGAGACTAAGACCAGGGGCCAGAGGTTGGAACACTGTTGGCAGAAATCACGATCTGAGGACGACAGAGTGGCTTTGAGAATATACTGTGGTGAATGTCAAAGGGCAATCAACCATAGGAAGGCAGTGTTCCTCTCTAGGGAAGATTGCTGCAAGGAGGAACAGATCGGCTCTGCTTTTTTGGACTGTTGACAGGGTACTCCATTCTGCTCACAAATGCAAGCACAGGAGGATTTCACAATAGGAGGGTCAGAGACCAGGGTAGGACATCACAGCTGAGACTAAGATTGATATAAACTATCACACCACCCCTCACACTTTCCACAAACCTGTTTATGGACGCATACTCTGAGACTGCAGCGCTTGCATCACTGATTCCAACTGAAAGCCAGGACTTGGGGAATATTAGAGGACAGCCCTCTGTAGAGCCACACCTTTAGAACTGGAAAACGCCGGAAGCAGGATCATGTAGAAATATTTGTTTAGCTGGGGCCACCCTACGCTCATATGTTGTTGCCGCCTGTATAACATGGGTGGCCCCATACATCAGATTTTTTCTGCAACTTGTTGGATAGTGAAAAATTCCGCATCTATTTCGACTAAACATATGTATATATTTTATTTGGAGACTCACCTTAAGGACTTAGTCTTCCAAGATGACTCTGCACTTCTTGAAATCCCTTGCCCCGGCCCAGTGGCATGGAGGGCTGAGGCATCATGCCTTATCTCCTGCCACAGCGGCGACCTGTGTTTGCTGATGCAGTGGTCACTGGGAGTCCAGCCAGGGTGAGAGAGGATCGGCGTTCAGAGGACACAGAGGCAGTGCACACTCTGACACCTAGCGGTGGGTGGGTGCTGGGAGTGCCTGGATCCTGTAATGCTATGGATGGAGGGCGGAGTAGTCGGCGGGTGTACTGTGGGTGGAAGCGGACACAGCTCTGCCATTTCTGACGCCTAAAATGCCTTAGTTCGGGAGCTGAGAAGAAAATGTCCTGGGCGGTTGGATATGCCGACCAAGAGGTACCACTCCTGCAAATGGCAGGCACCTGTCGAAACTGGATCCGTCTTTGAGGGATCCCGCTTGCTTCACCATGGGGGGGTAAGCCATGGAGGATGACAGGAGGTGGACTGCAGCGGAGAGCATAGGGGTTGGTGAGATGAGGGCCACCCTGGACAGGGAATAGAAAGTTTAAAAAAACTTCGCCCCCCAGCCCCCTCACATGGTTGTGGTGGAGACTTGTTTCACAGGGCCCTGCTCTTCCATTTGTGGTGTTCAGGCCAGTCTGCCACTGGGGCTTCCACCCTGAAGATTCAGTCCTCAGGTGTCCATTTTAAGCATGGACATCTGGACATCGGCTGTCTCCCACTTCCTTCACCTTATAACTCCCTTCCACCCTCCCCAACAATACTCTATATATATATATATATATATATATATATATATATATATATATATATATATATATATATGTATGTATATAATAGTGTGTGTATGTATAGTGTGTGTGTGTATATATGTATATATATATATATATATATATATATATATATATATATATATACACACACACATTTATCGACTTTTTTCCCCATTTTCTCCTGTTCCTGTGCCTGGAATAGCGCACATGTGGGGCATGTACGCCACATCTCTGGGCACCTCCTGTTACACTGATGCCCCTCCTACCCGCGCCGCGCTCACTGGACCTCCAGCCGTGGGAGTGGAACTACGGGAGAAGGGGCGACGACCACCCTGGGAGAGGAGAGGAGAGCTGCTTTTTGGCTGTTCAGTTCTGCTCCCACCTCCCCTCCCCTGTGACAGCTCCTCCGACCTGAGGTCATTGCTCAAACCCGGTCCGCTGGCATGGTGTGGCGTGAGGTACGGCATCCAGCGCCTCAACCCTCAGCGCCACTGTGCCAGCTTGCCCACAAGCCTCTTTCTAAGATTCAGATGGGGGCAGGGTCTTGTTTCTAGCAAAATGGCAGGAGATCATGTTGGAGAAGTGGGTTGTATTACTCAGGAGTGTAATAGAACTACTTTGCATTCTTCCAGCCCTTGTCATTTCCTCAGGAGCAAGTATCAGTCTTTTTATTTTTGTTAAATAGAAGTCTGTGTTATCTTGGACAAATGGGCCATTCAGCCTGTGGCCCTAGCCAACTGAACCATAGTTTTTATTTGGAATGTTTCCTGGTCCTGAGGAAGAAGTGCAGTCTGCTGAACCTCAGAGGCCTGAGCAAATACTTTGCATACAAAAAGTTTTGTATGTTCTCTTCTCCATTCCCTCCTCCTCTGCTGTTGCAAGGAGAAGGGCTTTGTGCTCTGGACATGCAGGACGCTTAGCTGAACATCATGATTCACTGCAGTCATCTACAGTACCTGTGCTTCCTTTGGAGGTCCAGCACTACCAGTTTCACCAGGGCATCCACTATAAGTCAACCAATTCATTGCCTGAACATTGCCATGGTTGAATTATCCCTTACTTGCTGTATGTCAGGTTATTAGTGACTGTGCATGGTGTTGCCTCAATTATTCCTTTACCTTTGTAAAATGTACTCCTTTGTATTATTTTTGTGAACTTAAGTTCTTATTATGTATCTATTGTATTGTTTAATACTGACGTGGAACCTTTAAAAACAAGCACCTTGCTCAGAGGTTATTTTTGAACCATGAAATAAAAATAAATTTAACAAAATAAAATGTCTTATCCCTTTGGCTTATCCTTGGCATCGTAGGTTTTCACAGAGTGCTTACCTGTACACTCTGAATAAGGAGACAAGCAGCCATGCCGCTACAGGTCCTGAGGTAGTGGGAGACAAGCAGCCATGCCGCTACAGGTCCTGAGGTAGTGAGACAAGCAGCCCTGCCGCTACAGGTCCTGAGGTAGTGGAGACAAGCAGCCATGCCGCTACAGGTCCTGAGGTAGTGGAGATGAGCAGCCATGCCGCTACAGGGCCTGAGGTGGTGGAGACAAGCAGCCCTGCCGCTACAGGTCCTGAGGTAGTGGAGACAAGCAGCCATGCCGCTACAGGTCCTGAGGTAGTGGAGACGAGCAGCCCTGCCGCCACAGGTCCTGAGGTAGTGGAGACAAGCAGCCATGCCGCTACAGGTCCTGAGGTAGTGGAGACAAGCAGCCATGCCGCTACAGGTCCTGAGGTAGTGGAGGCGAGCAGCCATGCCGCTACAGGTCCTGAGGTAGTGGAGACAAGCAGCCATGCTGCTACAGATCCTGAGGTAGTGAGACAAGCAGCCATGCTGCTACAGGTCCTGAGGTAGTGGAGACAAGCAGCCATGCCGCTACAGGTCCTGAGGTAGTGGAGACAAGCAGCCATGCTGCTACAGGTCCTGAGGTAGTGGAGGCAAGCAGCCATGCCGCTACAGGTCCTGAGGTAGGGGAGACAAGCAGCCATGCTGCTACAGGTCCTGAGGTAGTGAGCACGAGCAGCCTTGCCGCTACAGGTCCTGGAGGTAGTGGAGACAAGCAGCCATGCTGCTACAGATCCTGAGGTAGTGGAGGCAGAGCAGCCTTGCCGCTACAGGTCCTGAGGTAGTGGAGACAAGCAGCCATGCCGCTACAGGTCCTGAGGTAGTGGAGACAAGCAGCCATGCCACTACAGGTCCTGAGGTAGTGGAGGCAGGCAGCCTTAGCCGCTACAGGTCCTGAGGTAGTGGAGACGAGCAGCCATGCCGCTACAGATCCCGAGGTAGTGGAGACAAGCAGCCATGCTGTTACAGATCCTGAGATAGTGGATACAAGCAGCCATGCTGCTACAGATCCTGAGGTAGTGGAGACAAGCAGCCTTGCTGCTACAGATCCTGAGATAGTGGATACAAGCAGCCATGCTGCTACAGATCCTGAGGTAGTGGAGACAAGCAGCCTTGCTGCTACAGATCCTGAGGTAGTGGAGACAAGCAGCCTCTGCTACAGATCGAGGTAGTGGAGACAAGCAGCCATGCTGCTACAGATCCTGAGATAGTGCAGACAAGCAGCCATGCTGTTACAGATCCTGAGGTAGTGGAGACAAGCAGCCTTGCTGCTACAGATCCTGAGGTAGTGGAGACAAGCAGCTTGCTGCTACAGATCCTGAGGTAGTGGAGACAAGCAGCCTTGCTGCTACAGATCCTGAGGTAGTGGAGACAAGCAGCCATGCTGCTACAGATCCAGTGGTGGAGACAAGCAGCTATGCTGCTACAGTTCCTGAGGTAGTGGAGACGAGCAGCCATGCCACTGCAGATCCTGAGGTAGTGGAGACAAGCAGCCATGCCGCTACAGATCCTGAGGTAGTGGAGACGAGCAGCCTTGCTGCTACAGGTCCTGAGGTAGTGGAGACAAGCAGCCTTGCTGCTACAGATCCTGAGGTAGTGGAGACGAGCAGCCATGCCGCTACAGATCCTGAGGTAGTGGAGACAAGCAGCTTTGCTGCTACAGATCCTGAGGTAGTGGAGACGAAGCAGCCTTGCCGCTACAGGTCCTGAGGTAGTGAGACAAGCAGCCTTGCCGCTACAGATCCTGAGTGAGTGAGACAAGCAGCCTTGCCGCTACAGATCCTGAGGTAGTGAGACAAGCAGCCTGCCGCTACAGATCCTGAGGTAGTGGAGACAAGCAGCCTTGCCGCTACAGATCCTGAGGTAGTGGGGACAAGCAGCCTTGCTGCTACAGATCCTGAGGTAGTGAGACAGAGCAGCCTTGCCGCTACAGATCCTGAGGTAGTGGAGACAAGCAGCCTTGCCGCTACAGGTCCCGGTAGTGGAGACAAGCAGCCTTGCTGCTACAGATCCTGAGGTAGTGGAGACAAGCAGCCATGCCGCTACAGGTCCTGAGGTAGTGGAGACAAGCAGCCATGCGCTACAGATCCTGAGGTAGTGGAGACAAGCAGCCATGCTGCTACAGGTCCTGAGGTAGTGAGACAACAGCCATGCGCTACAGATCCTGAGTGGTGGAGCAGCCATGCTGCTACAGATCCTGAGGTAGTGGAGACAAGCAGCCTTGCTGCTACAGATCCCGAGGTAGTGGAGACAAGCAGCCATGCTGCTACAGATCCTGAGATAGTGGATAGAAGCAGCCATGCTGTTACAGATCCTGAGGTAGTGGAGACAAGCAGCCTTGCTGCTACTGATCCTGGAGGTAGGGAGACAAGCAGCCATGCTGCACAGATCCCGAGTAGGGAGACAAGCAGCTATGCTGCTACAGTTCCTGAGGTAGTGGAGATGAGCAGCCATGCCACCGCAGATCCTGAGGTAGTGGAGACAAGCAGCCATGCCGCTACAGATCCTGAGGTAGTGGAGACGAGCAGCCATGCCGCCACAGGTCCTGAGGTAGTGGAGACAAGCAGCCTTGCCGCTACAGGTCCTGAGGTAGTGGAGACAAGCAGCCATGCCGCCACAGGTCCTGAGGTAGTGGAGACAAGCAGCCATGCCGCTACAGGTCCTGAGGTAGTGGAGACAAGCAGCCATGCCGCTACAGGTCCTGGAGGTAGTGGAGACAAGCAGCCCTGCCGCTCACAGGTCCTGAGGTAGTGGAGACGAGCAGCCTTGCCGCTCAGGTCCTGAGGTAGTGGAGACGAGAAGCCCTGCGCTACAGGTCCTGAGGTAGTGGAGACAAGCAGCTTTGCTTCTACAGGTCCTGAGGTAGTGGAGACGAGCAGCCATGCCACTACAGGTCCTGAGGTAGTGGAGACAGCAGCCATGCCGCTACAGGTCCTAGTGAACCCGTGATAGTGGAGACAAGTGGTCATGTTGCTACAGATGCCAGTTCACAGATAGCGGAGAAAAAGTGTCTGTACCGCTACAGATCCCGGTGTGTGCAGGGTATTGGAGAAAAGCACCCATCCACAACAGATCTCGGGTCGCCCAGCATACATTTTCAAAAAGATTAACTATGCTAGGGCAGTTCGCTCTGAACAGCGCAATGATGGCTGCTTGAGCCGAGCACCAGACGACGTAGACTGTGATATTAATAATTAAAATATACGTAGTGGCTGTAGACCCATCCAGCTTAGAACAGTGCAAGAGAGATGACCGTCAACCCAGTCCTACAGGTAAAAGGGGCACCCAGAAGTAAATCCACTGATAAAAAGCAGAGGTTACATATAACTGGACTGGCTCTGGAGAAATGGCATCCATGTCAGGAAGCAGTGCTGGTTGAGATGTGAGGCATAGAAAAGACTCTGAATAACCAGACAGATGTAAATAAGGTACAGGCTACTTTAAGCAATGAGGAAGGAAAAATTTAATTATATACTAAACTGCTGAAGGAAGCTGAAAATTGCATCCAGGAGATGGAAAACCAGATAGATGTCTTGGGAGTGGATTCCATGACATTGTTCATGAACTGAGCAGGTTAAGGAAAAGTTCTAAATCTAGAATGCAGAAGTCTGTACCAGAACATTAGGATAATGGAAGTCCCAGAGAAAGTGACGGGCAAGTATACTATTACCAAAACTCCTCAGTTTTCATTACGACTCACCTGTCTTGTCAACAACTCCATCCACCACCAGAAGTGGGAGAAAAACTCCAAGCAGTCATTGCTTGGCTGTACAAATTCAAATAAAGGAGCAGGTAATCTCTAAAGCAGAGAGAAGAAAATGCTGTAATTCAAGGGCCACTGCATATCTATTTACCAAGTCTGTCTTAAAACATACTAGATCTCTGCTTTACATTTGAGGCAGAGTAATCTGCAAACGTGGGGCTGAGATACCTGCATTGATGTTCTCAGCTACAGTTTTAAGTCGAGTGGCACACATTTTTAACATGCTAGCACACATTTTTAACACGCTGTCGGAGGTGATGATATCATCTTAAAAATGATGCCAGAAGGGAACATGAAAGTGGACCTGAGGAGAATGGCTGAGGAAATTGGCATGGTTGGGTAAGGTCACCAGTTAGTATAAAGACTGCCTTGAGAATCATAAGAGGGTAAGGCACTACACAGGGCGCACAGGCACATGTTTAAGCCGCCATTGTTTTGTCTTAAAATGGAGTTTCAAGTGCCAAATCTCCTTGAATTAGCCTGCAGCAGTAGGGGTGGGTGGTGGGAGCTGCAGTCTGCAGACATTTGGGCCAGAGGGGCAACAGGTAACGTAGTTCACGATGGGGAGCAAGATGCCCTTGATGAAGGTTAAATAAGAAAGTTAATATAGTTTTAGGTCAGCAGTTGAAAATGTAAACATAGAATGCATTCAAGTTGAGGGGACAGAAAGCCACTGATTCCCACATACCTAAGGATGCAGATGGTGTCCGAATGCAAGGTACTGTGATTCACATTTTGCTGCTTACAAAGCGATAGGTGTATCCTTTATAGATGTCATGTTCCACAAGGACTTAAAAAATTGTTGTTTAGTAGTGTGTGTTTTATCTGGGCTGTGTCCATGGGGCTGCTTCTTGAATTGCGGTGAGAGGGTATGGAGGTTTCCTTATCAAGGACAATTATCTGTGGGGAAAATTGTGTGTGTGGTGTGTGTGTGTGTGTGTGTCGTCTTGCTGTAGGAAATGGTAGGGGAACAGGGCATGAAATGAGAAAAAAAAAAGTACATGCCCACTGGGGCATGTAGGCAGCACAAGTACATGCCCAGGAAACTTTTTACATGCCACCCATTTTTACCAATGAGACCAAGTTGTCTATTCAGTGCTTTGGTTGTAACGTCAAGTAACTACCTGACTGTATTAACAAAATGCTTGCTGCTTAATAACAGGCAGGCTAGTAGAAAGTTGAATGGTTTGTCGGCTTGTAAATAATAAACAAATATTAAGAAATTAAATGGTCTCTGTGTGATTTTATTTCAGTGCCACTACCCATGCATGACCCAACAAGCACCGATTGCAACTGACTAGGGTTTTTTTTTTTATTTGAGGATAATTCAGTATGCAGTGTAGTGTAGACTAGCACAGCAGTCCCAAAGAAAGGGTTTTTATTTGTTTTCCTTCTATCTAGCCACTCCTGGCTAGTGCCCTCAGACCTCAATAGTCCTTAAGATGAGAGGACAGACCGTCCACAGCACACAAAGGTGACAAAGTGTAATTTATTTTTAAGAGGAGATGACAACACTCAGTCACCCCACAAATTCAACACAAAGTGGCGGGGCTTATTTATTTATTTATTTATTTCTCTCATGTGCTGCCTAGCCACTACCCTCTCTGTGGTGCTCCTCCTTCAGTCCTCAAGAGGACAAATCAGTAGGCCCTTCACTAGTCCTTAAGAGGGCAGGAGGGCAATCAGTCAACCCAAAAGCTCCACAACACACAAAGGTGACAAACCTGTTTAATTTTGATTTTAGGTAGTCCAAATTAAATGCTAAAGATCTGGACTCAGAGTGTACTTAGATTTAAGGTAGTACAGAACAGGCATAGACAGTACCTCTTTATGGCTTCAAAGAAAGAGCCTTTTTATATTTATAGTTTAGGTAGTGCAGAAGTTCCATAATAGAGTTGCTTTTTCAAAAGCAATAGGGTCACACACTCACAGGATCAGATTTTAGGTAGGCTACACAAATTTGCTTTTACATACAACTTCTTACTGAGGTTTTTAGGTATCTAAACCCCTATTCTTAACAGCCAAGCTGACTCCCTCAGCTCCATGTAGTTCTTAATTTAGATGTTCAAGGCAGGGCTTAATTTAGTTAGTTACTTCACACTTGAAAAACAGCTTTTTGTTACACTGAATGTAAGGAAGGAGGATTTTTTTTTTTTACTTCTGATTTTCTGTACCCTGCTGCAACTGTAATTAGTACTACAGAAAAAAGACTGCTGTCTGCAGCACAGCCTATAGCCTCTCATTGAGAATGGCCCCTAGTAGTATGCTGTTATTTTATTTTATTCTGTATGGCAAGGTTTTTTATATTTATTATATAAACACAAGCAGCTGCAGCAGCAGTTTTGTCACAGGCTTCTAATTTCCTCACCAAGTTGTGAAGAGATCTTCCAGGGGTCTTACTCTCCCCTCCCCATCACTTGCAGCAGGGCAGGCACTTGTAAATTGTTTGATTTGAGCCCTGCTTGCATGATTAAAATTAAGAATAGCTTGTTTTAGCTCTAAAAGAGCTTTTATTGTTTTTTAATTTACTTCAATCCTTTGTGACTTAAGAGTCCATCCACTCAACCCCCCATCACTTCAAACTTTTCAGTCTTCTCACTGGATTTAGAATAGCTTTTTTTTTATTCTTCTTTATTTGATTTTCGTGAAATACACATAGTATATATCGATCATGTCCATAGACAGATCACAAGCAGAAATCATACCTACTTTAAGTATACAGAGTAGTTATCCTTGGAACATAAGTAATTAGAGACCTGATGTATCATTAATGTTAATTCCAATGCTTACAGTAACTGTACTCAATACATTCAGTTGAGAGACATAGGGGTAAGAGGTTTTCGTACATTTAAATCAGTTCCTAAAAGTTGGTGGAGTTGGCAGTATGCATACCCTTGATGTAACAGTCTAGAATAGCTCTTAAGAGTTTTTTTTTTTTTTTTTTTAGAATAGGTACTGGTTGATGATCGCCAAATGCGATCGCAAACAAATGGGGACATCCATCCAAGCTTAAGCGCCACTCACGACTTGCTTCACCAACAGAAAATTATAGAGTGGCGCGCTTTACAGGAATCGCTGACACACTGTGCGAGGGGCGGGCGAACTGTGCAGACTGTCCCAGAATGGTGTCAGTTTCCTGCAGCCCGCCTCCACCAGCAATAGTCCGACCCTGCTTGAGCAGCTGGCTGATAGATGTGCCTGTCAAATTAGAGGAGGACCGTCAGCCCATTCTTTCCTCAACTCAGCTGATGTGTAACTTAAGGGCCTCTATTGTGACCGGCTCGGCTGGCCGCTCCTCCACCACACGCACAAAGGAAAATGACGCTTCTACTTGCGCCTCCAGCGACCCTCCCTCCGTGACCGCTGCTGGTGATTTATAAAAAAAAGTCCACACGCCCGCATTGCTCAGCATGCAACAGGAAAATACGGGACTCTTGTCAGATACCTTAGGTGCCCCACAGGGCAGGCATTAAACTGCAGTAGGTGTCTTGTGACAAAAGTGCCTGCCCTGGGGCACCTAAGGTATAGGAATTTCAGACCCTGGTAGGGAACCTATGAAAACTGGCAACAGAAAATGGGTGAGTGGGGAAGTAATGGAGGATGAACCTGGGGTGCTAATACTGGGGCTGGAAATACCCTGGAAGGAAGGGAATGGCCTGGGTTGAATACTAGGCTTGGCAGGAACCAAAGAATGTGATAAAAAATGGCTAAGCGCCTAGCTACAAATTATGTCAATGGAACGAAATGGCATGGGACTTTCACACTTATGGAGACACCAGTGTGTACTGCAGTGGTACAAGAACGACACCTACAGGGAAAAAGACCTCACTAGATTAAGAATGACCTGGGAGAACAAGTGCCTCTACTATGTATGGTAGTAAAAATGGGGACTGTCTGCTGTGAAAAAAGGATTAAACCAGGTGGCCACTAAACAGGTGAAAATCAAGACGGTCGAAGGGTACTGTGAAAGCTTTGCTTTAAGGTTCTGAAATTATACTGTGAAGAATCCCATGGTTTTTTATAACTCATTGGCCCCAAGCTGTTCAATACACGGGAAGAGGGATGGTCACCATTTGGAGGTCTTGGGGCTCCACTGGGACACTTGACAGGGTTGTCCACTCACCCCTGTTGTTTGCGGCCTATAGGGTCCCTAACCCAGGCCATACATGAAATGGATTAGATAGAGGGTATTCATGTTATGGAAGAGGAGCACTGAGTTGCCCTCTATGTGGATGACGTGCTCCTTTATCACACCCAGAAACAGCTCTTCCAGGTGTCTATTCCCAGTTCAGATCCCATGGGAGGTCTCAAGATATCTGGTTAGCAAACTGAAATCTTCAGCTTTCATTATACCCCATCCCTGTGATACTATTGCAATTTCCTTTCTCTGGGAACTCAAAAACTTAAAATTTGTGGGGTAAAGGTGGCTCATTCGCCTCACAGCTGCGACAAGGTTAATTATCTTCCTTTACTCAACAACTGACCCAGGACCTCTCCTGCTGGGGAACCTTCCGCTAAGCATAGCTTGCAGAGTGGAGGTAATACGATGATTACATTTTTCTTGGTCTTATATTTATTCCTCAGTGCCAGTACTGCACTGCAGTCTCATGGCAACTGGAACAGAGAAGTTGCCTGCTCGGTGTGGAGTGGACAGCGCCTTTGCATCAAATGATGATACTAACCCTTCCAGAGCAGTCAAGGGACTGGCACTGCCCATTTTCTCAGTTGTATTAGTGGGCAGCTCAGCTCAGGTTTATGATGTATAGGCACTTGGGCTCTAATCCCATTGTGTGGTTAGAGCTGGAGAGGGAGTTCCTGCCGAATCTAGACTTTGTCTGGAATGTATATTATTCCTCCACTTCACATGAGGCACTACAGGAGGTAATCCCTGACTATCCTAAAAACCGAGATATGGTTGTCCATATGAAGGACTCTGCATCTCACTTCTCCGTTAATGTCACTGTGCCCAGTTCCCTTTGGAGGGTTTCTCACCAGCCACACTAGATCCTGGCTTTGTAATTGGAGTAGAGGTCTCTCGCAGTGCACGTGAACACAGACGGAAAGGTGTCTTTGGTACTACTTACTCAGAGGATGGTCAGCAGATCCAAGGATCACTAAGGTGGCAGGGCAGGGGAGGGCTGCATGCCATTGTCCACGTGGAGAATAATGACCTAGCTAGGTATGCAGCTGGGATTTTGAAGGGGAGTTTTAGGGATCTTGGGGGGCATAAACTGGTAGTAGGCATGGTAGCCTTCACCAAGGTGCTACTCTATATAATGGGTCAAGGGAGGACAAGGAACCCACATCGGGAGCTCCAGCTCATGCTGGAAGGAATGGTACAGAGAAGAGAGATTCTGCTACACTGGGAACTGAGGACCTACCTGGGAGGATGGAGGCCTGTACAGTGGTGATGGCCTGCATCCATCTAGGAGAGGAACTGCAGTCCTAATGGATGGTTTAAATGTTACTTTGAAGAACATTTAAAGTAGCTGAGGGTGGTGGTTGAAGGACAGAGGGAGGTATATACTGACACACACACACAATGAAGCGGGAAGGAAGGAAAACCTGAGGGAGAAAACTCCCAGGGAACAAGTTCAGGGCAGAAGAAAGGAAGTGGAGACAAAGGGGCAAGGAGCAAACATAATAATATGAGAGAGGAATAGGAGTCGGGCAAGGATGGAAGGGGGTTACAAGTAGGGTGGGAGAAAGATGTAGAGAGCCACGTGTGCAAGTGCAGGGAAGTCTGGAAATAAAATTCCAGCTCTTGAGGCTGTCATGGTGGAGGCAGACCTGGACATAGTGGCCATTACTTGAGTCGTACTCAGGATACATGCAGTTCAAGAAAGATAGGGAGGGAGGAAGGTGTGGAGGGGTTGTGTTATATGTCATGGGAAGATATCAAGACAGCAGAAATGTAGGGGGTAAGGAGGGCTGGAGGTACCGTGGGCCACCCTGGAGACAGCAGCTGGAGCCTCTCTTAGACTGGGGTGATTTACAGACTTCCAGTACTGGAGGAGGATATAGAGAAGAAATGGGGAAGCCATTAGCAAGATGGCACATAAGGCGGTACTGCTGATGGGGAACTTCAGGCTATAAAATATTGATTGGAGCCTTCTGGCTGTAGCATCAGCAAGAAGCAAGGTCATCCTAGACTACCTGCAGGCGGTGTTTCTGAGTCAGATGGTCAAGGACTCTATTTAAGATGGGGCAGTACTGGACCTTGTGCTTACAAACAGGGATAGTGTTGCAGACATCATGGTGGGATGCCACTTAGGGCCCAGTGATCACTGGACAGTGTGGTTTAACATCAGGTTGGCAACAGAGGCGAACCATACAAGGACGAGGGTCCTGGCCTTCAGGAGGGCAGATTTAAAAATAAAATGGGTGAATGCCTTAGAGAAGCTTGGGAGGAAGGGATTACCCTGATGGGATGGAGGGACACTGGTCTGTGATGGAATAGTGTAGGCAGGAAACCTCTGCGCAAAAGAGGTGAACAAAAGCAGGAGAAAAAAAGATTAGTATGGTTCTCAAGGGAGGTGGCGATGGGGGTAAGGGCAAAAGGACAGCGCTCAGGAGATACAAGGAGACACGGGGAAGAGGACAGAGAGTACCAGCAAAAACAGAAGGAAGAAGGGAAGGTGGTGAGCAGAGCTAAAGCACAAACTGAGGAAAGACTAGCCAGGAGTAACGGGGGAAACAACTTGTTAGGTATATAGGTGAGAAACCAAGACAAGGGAGGGATTGTGAGGCTGAGGGGCAGAGGAAAATGTCAGAAGATGGTCCCCAACTGTCTTGCTTTCAGTCACTCTGGTTTCCCTAGATCTCCTGCACATTGTCTCAGTTTCCTGTGGTGTCCACCCTATTGCAGATTGTGCAGAATGACGGATTTTCCATCCAGTTCTTTTCTGCAGTGTCTTCTGTGAAGACATTGAAGAGACAAGCATGTAAACTCTCTGCACTACAGTATTTGCAGCTTGGTGCACCTCTGAGGCAGCCAGCCCCACATATAACGGTTTAAAACATACACCAAGTACACTCATGCTCCAGTTTAGCGTTACTTTCACAAATGTATATCTGTAGTAAAGGCACACTTTAACAAAATGGATTGTGTTCTTGTGCAGTTTATTGAAGTATGTTAAACAAATGCTGATTCCCAATAGGACAGTGTCCATTCACAAACAAAGGGAAACCTTGGAAATACAAAACATAGTCTCCTTGTTACTGACCCTGCCCTGATGCTTGGCTCAAATGAGCTTTGTCAGTGTTTTGAAGATTTTAAAGAGGACTGGTCACCCCTCATCTTTAGTGTGTGTGCTGTTAACCATTGCCCTCTGCCTCCTATCTGTTGGCCAGCTGCAAACCCACATTACCATTTTGCTCCCATAGCAAACCACTGTTTGGCTAGTGTCAACTCAAAGTAAGTGTATGTGTGTTTTATTACTTTGTTCTGTTATTGTGATGTGAGAGGGTTTACTACACTTAATACACATCAACAAGCAAATAGCAATCCAAGCCACGCATTGAGTCTATACCCTTATTAGGTTAATTTAGCCATCTTGGCTCTGACCAGATCGTATTTGATTACGTATCACTTCCTGAGCCCAGTGGCATCAGTTGTATGGAAGCCAGTGAAAGCTTCTCTCTACGCCCAGCCTAGCTGATGGCAAGCAATTCCATAACTCATACGCATACATGGGAAATTAAACAGACTTTACACATGCCCAAATTTCCAGTTCTGATCAATGTAAAATACCAAAGCTTATGTTCCATAGAAGTGTAAATATGTCGCTTTGGGACCACAGGATTACCCTGGTCATGCAGATACCATGCCAGTTGCCAGTGGAGTGACCATAGCAGATGTTGTCTCCTACATGCAGACGATACAATAATTTATGTTGAGGGTAAGTCCCTAGATCAAATTAATGTTAAGCTACAAAAAGCCTTTGACCATATTTAGAGTTTTTAAAGAACATTGTTTGGTACTGAATGACCACGAAAAACACAAGTAGTCCTTTTGGGAATAAACGGGTTAAGAATAATTAAATATTAATACCTTGGAAGGAAAAACAGTAAACAAGTTGATAAGTATAAATATTTGGGGCTTTGGCTTGATAGGAACTAAGCTAGAGAAACCATATTGATTCCATGTTAAGTAGTTTAAATAGAAAACTGGGGTACTATTTAGGATAAAGAAGATATATGTCCTCAGAAGCATGCTTAAATGTTGTAAATGCTATCTATGATCTTGTCGATTCTAGACTCAGAGATCTTATATATGAGGCGTGCTGCCACTCCGTTAAATAAAGTAGACCTTATGTTTCACAAAATTGCATGTTTTTCCCTGATGTACTATGTAGAAACACAGATGTTCACCGTATAACAACTTAAACAGGCCCAAACCACAAGTAAGGAGAGAATAATATCTGCTTCAATTTATGCATAAGGTGTGGAAGGGTACCTACCCCAAATATATTTTGGATTTTTACATCTAGACAATTTAAAAATAATTTGAGATAATCTGTAGGTCTGGAATATATAATTAATAACTAACTTAGAAATTGGTAGGTCAGCTGTACCATATAGGGCTGTGTTGTGGAACTCGATCCCTGTGGATCTTCGGCAGCACACCCTTCCATTAAAATGTGTGATGGATGACATGGTGTGTGAATTGTAGAAAGTCCATGGAACATTTTTGCACAGATGCTATTACCTAACTGATACCATGCTTACTTGCATCACTGCTATGCCTCTTTGCACAACTGTCTATATTGTTTTATAGTGTGTGTTATGCTTGCTGTATTTGCACAAATGTTTAGTCTCATTTGTAAGAGTGTATATCTGAGTGGTTGT